>BGZK01000568.1:0-355597 GCA_005406025.1 Eumeta japonica
AGTTTTCGTCAAATAGAAAGTACAGAATTTGTTGATGATCTATTTGAATTGAAAAGTCGATATGGTACACCCATGTTATCTCAATTTGCCGAACTTGTCAACAAAGAAATGTTCTGGGTTGTGACAGAAGTAGTAAGTGAACAGAATCTAGTCCGCCGTTCGAAAATAATCAAACAGTTTATTAAAGTAGCCAGGCATTGTAAAGAATGTAAAAATTTCAATTCTATGTTCGCCATCATATCAGGCTTAGGGCATGGTGCAGTTTGGAAATTAAGAATGACGTGGGAGAAATTACCTACAAAGTATCAAAAGATGTTTTCTGATTTACAAGAACTAATGGATCCTTCAAGGAATATGTCTAAATATAGACAATTGGTAGCAAGTGAGCAAGGTAAATCTCCGGTGACACCATTTTATCCAGTAGTAAAGAAAGACTTTACATTTATACATCTGGGTAACGACACAAAAGTTGAAGGTTTGGTAAATTTTGAAAAACTTAGAATGATTGCAAAGGAAATAAGGACACTTACAAATATCTGTAGTTCACCAAATGAACCATTAACAACTGGTGGAGTCCAGCAAGGTCATGTCACAGTGAAAAGAAGAAAAAAATCCTCTAATGTTCCTAATCCTAAAAGGATGTTTGAAGAGGCACAAATGGTTCGACGAGTAAAAGCGTATCTCAATCGAATGCATGTAGAGACTGATGAGGACCGTCTTTTAGCTTTATCTTTGGAATGCGAGGGGCCTGGTCCTGTTCCAGCTGTTACAAGGCGGCGCCATCCGTCACCCTCATTGTCAACAACAAGTAGTGCTTCTTCAGCTAGTGAGAGTAAGAAAAGTTTTGCAGGCAACAAATTCGGAGCAGCTTCTCCGCAAGCAGTACGTAAATTGTTAGCTCTCTCAGAACAGGCTAAAACACGACCGCACCAACCGCGGGCACCGCCATCAGGACCCTCACCTTGCGCTCATCGACGTGATGGACCTGCTCCTGGAATTTGTTGTCCACGAACAGCACATGAAAGATCGCACTCCGATACTCCGACACCTCTACCAGTGGACTTATCGGCAGAAAGCAGCAGTGTAACTTCATTAGTAAACTTGCCTCTTCGAAAAACCGGATCGGCAACGTCGAGTGACAGCGGACATGGATCATGTGTGGCGGGTACAGCATGTGCACGGCCGGTGCCCCCGCCACGCACATTGCCAGCACCACCAGCACCCTACTCTTTAGCAGCCCAGATGGTACGTCTCGAACGGCTCAGCCGCGCACACTCACACGAGGGAGTCACGCGTCCCTATGACTTTTATCATGATACACCTGACGATGACGATGATGATCAGCAAGTCTCTGCCGTATAAATTTTGAATACTCTAAATAAATATATTTAAATCTTAGCTCTAATTTATAATCTCACTTGACAAAAGATAGAAAGCACAATGTAATAAAAATTATTAATTAATATCTATCACACTCTTGACAAAAAGTCTAAAGACTGTATAATTATGTAAGAGTTTATCCTAGTGATAGGAAAATTATAGTGTTATATTCGATTTAAATAATTATTTAAGTGATGCCTCTTAAATGTAGTATGACCCACCATTTTGCAGATTTTGATTAGGCATTGAATGTATGTAGCGATACTAAATAACTACAAATTGTATATTTCCATCCACCGTTGGTATCGACATTCCGCTTAGTTCTAGATGTTCTCGTAATAACTATTTATAATTGTGAAACTTAGACCAAATAATAATTAATGTACCTTTTTAACTTTATAGTAATTTAGAATTATTATGATAATTTTGGGTAATTTGTGGTAGTCTGTGGACCAATATTGAGTTTAAATCATGTTGTTTCTGTAATAATAGCCTCAATTTTGTTTATATGATTTTATTATTATATAATAATGTAAATAATAAAGTATATCTAATTCATAGTATAATTTTATTTTAATTTCTTGCAACTAGACAACATGAAGAGCTCATAAATGCCTTTATCTTTCATAGAGATTCCCAAGATAACGACTTATTCCTGACCCTTACCTAGGTTCATATCATAGTTTTATTCTTGGTCACAGATTGATTTTATGTTCTACCTCGTCGAGTGATATTAAAGTAAATTATCAATACAGTTTTAAGTGATCTCATGGGAATATTCTTTGGTTATCCTTTTTTTAGGATTCTGTAACCAAAATCGCAAAAATTGAACCCTTTAGATTTGACATGTCCATCTGTTCGTATGCCATAGGTTTTTAACTCGGAAACCAAGATGTATATCAATGTGATTTAGAGTATAGGAGTCTTGTACAAGCCGCTACTCAGTTTGGTAGTTATATAACAAAAATAAATATTTCTGGGGGGTGACACTATAAATGTAACAAGCTGAAAAAAAATTTTTTCAGTAAACACCAACGCGTGGTACGTATTTAGATAGTTCTTTTAAAAACACTTCAAGGTTTCTAAGCTATTTATTTTAATTGAATATTTTCGGAAATAATTATTCCCGAAAATAGCATAAATTGTCTCCCCCCCTCTCCCTTATCTTTTAAATTATATATCCAAAAAATTACAAACGTAACCCTTAATAAACGCTATCAAGGAAAAGTATTTTCAATATGATCAAATGTACCGTGTTCGAGTCCTGCGCCGAAAAACTGCGTTTTTCGCTTTTTTGCTGGTGCACTTTCCCAGATCGTATTTTTACATTTCGAGACTAGTTTTAACCCACCTAAAATGTAGTACATAATTGTGCATTTAGGTAAGTATGTTAAAATATTAATGCATTGCGATAAAGTCATTTTATCGTAATAAAACTTTGTATATATCGAGAACAGTAGGTATGTCTCTTGCAACTTCAAGTCGTTTAATGACGTTGTTGGTTATGTAAAATAGGTAGTAAATATATGAACCATGTAAAATAATGGGAATATAAAATAATATCATTAATCATTAACACCTGTCCCTATGTGAAACAGTTTTTAGACGTTTCGCTGTAAAAACCGTCAACTCAATAGGTTCATAGTGTCAAATAAAAAAGCATCCTTCAAAATACGCATATTGTGACGAGTAACTATTGAACACTGCACTGCGCTTGGCCGGTTTTTAGGGTTCCGAGCTAAAATGACAAAATCAGAACCCTTATAATTTCGTCAGTCCGTCCGTCCGCATGTCATATTTCACTTTCACTTCAAGCACTTTATTCAAAAACTACAAGAGGTATATGGATGATATTTGTACTATAGATGTCCTGTATTAGCCGCTACTTAGTTTGATAGTTAAATAACAAAAGTTAATCTTTCTAGGGGGACACTCCCTACACGTAACAGAAGCTGAAAGAATTTTTTTTTCAGCAAACATCAATGAGTGGCACATATTTCGACAGTTCTTTTAAAAACACTAAGGTTTCTAAGCAATTTTTCTGATTACGTGAATAATTTCGGAAATAATCGCTCCGAAAGTTGCAGAAATTGTGTCCGGTCTCCGTCCCCGTGTATCCAAAAAATATGAAAAAAATAATGAAAGTAGCGCTTAATAAATACTTTAAAAGTAAATTATTTTGTACATGATCGGATACACTGTTTTTGAATTATTGCCGAAAAACTGTGCTTCTTAATAAAAGGACGTAAGTGCCATGAAGATGCATTCTTTTGCTGATGCACTAGTTTAATAGTAATAGTCGACATACTTATTTGTTTTTCTAGTTATAGGCGATTAAAGTGCTTACAACTATTCAGTGCGGGAAACATGGGAAAAGTGTAATAACGTACTTTTTTTCGTCTGTAGTGCATTTGTTTGTAATAATGGCTTCGGAACCCTATAAGGAGCATGGTCCGACATGCTCTTGGCCAGTTTATACATATAATTATAATACTTGCACAGCTATTTTAACCAATATTATATTAATCCTTAATCAATTAAATAGGGTACATATGTGGGCATTTAATGTAGATTAAATCATTCTTCACAACGTCTAATATTTACAAAGATGAATGTGTATGCGTTCTTTCCATACGTGTTCGTACATCGTTAATTCGACTGAGTCGAAACTTTTGTGACGTACGTGCGAACAGGAAGGTATGCTGTTCCTGAATTAAATAAAGTTATTGACATTTTCTCTGGCTTCGTCTAAAGCGGAATAGTGACCGATAGCTAAATCTAAATCAATTCTTTCATCCATTATTCGATATAATGGACGAAGAGATTTGTCCACATTTATGCGGGCAAAGCCGCAGCGAAAAGCTAGTAAAATATATTTCATATTAAAGTAAGTACGATATTTATTACAATAATGAGGAACCCATTTTTTTTTTATTTTAAATATAAATATACTCTTTTAAAATTCACACAGGGCCAACGGGATGCAGGTCGGAATGCCAGTCACATTTATTAACCGATCCTGCAGCAATGCCGCTGCATGAAAAAAAGCGATCGAACGTAACTTGCATGTGTCATGATAAGCATTCTGTCTTTACCATTTGATTTGGTGTAATATTAAAACTAAAGTCCATTCCCACACTACCAGACATTTCAGTCAACCTACCTAATAATGATTGCTTGTTTTGTATATCAATTCATAGTTAATATGACTATATATTTCGATATATAGATAAATAATATTCTAATAATTATTAAGATTTTCAGCTCCACTTCCACATCGGCATCTTAACATGAAATTCGAAAAGCCGTAACTTATTTGCACCTTCAACTCGTCTTGCCAACATTCTCGCCCTTATATATTGTCAAATAAAATTCGATTCAAATTCATTTATGTTTTTATCTACTTATCTACTATTTAAGTTGATGCTGTGCTGAATTTCATTAAAATTGATCCAGTAACATAAGGTGGAAACTGACAAATAGATAAGCTCTATAACCTTACCAAATCTATAACATTAGAATGGACTTAATTATTTAACGGATTTATCCTTTTGCACCCTGTTGGAGATTCCCTTTAAGAAACTAAATAAATATATTTATAAAATTTACTAATTTATTTCAAATTTAAGAGACAACATGGGTAATTAGTAGATTTAATAAAAATCTAACTATTGTATTTGACGCAACTTTTGAAAAATTACATATGGTTCAAAAGTTTATGCATGTATATATACATATAGATACACGATATAACGCGGGGGCTGGTCATCACGATAGCATTTAAAAATCTTTAGAGACCATACTTCTCAACATACATGTTCTATGGATGATTACAAAGGTCGAGTTCATATTTGAGCCAAACCGGTCAACTAGTTGAGAAATTACAGCATTTTAAAATTTTGAAAATCCGAAAATTAAATATTTCATATGAATCTACTTCCATTTCTGCTATCGTATGGTCTTTTTTTATTTTATGTTATTCTCTCTAATACACAGATTACTTACCAAACTCGTAGTTTCTCCTTCGCGTGTTGAATTTTCTAAGTACCTACATCAAACTTGTTTGGAGGCCGATATTATCGACAATCCTATCCCTATACATTGTACTTTTATAAGAAAAACCCTTTTTTCTTATCCTGTTTAGATTTTTTTCAGGGAGACGAAGTCAATTAGGTACACACAGCTACTTTTATTAAGTAATGAACCTTGGGAATATTAGATAAAAGTAAAAAACATACTTCTAAGTTTATGCGTCTATAAAGGAATTGAATTGATCTTCTAAAAACGTTATGATACTGTTTTTTTTTTGATAATCTAGATATTCCATGCTTATAGTATTTCTTTACAGGTGAAAATATTTCTATACAAATGAAAATCCGAAATCTCAAAAAATAATCCCTCTTAACTTCGAAAAGAAAATTATGAATACATACCTAGACACGCACGCAATATACAAAAACAAATTAATATGGCTAGTAAAGAATAAAAAATAACGATTTTTTTATTATTATCATAAGGCGTATGGAAATAACATAAAACCTATCATTTTTGCAATCGCAGGTTTTGAAAATTTTCATCAAGATCTACCTAACCATTCATAAGTTGTAAAAGAACATACATACAACAGACAGACATCTGTATGTCTGTCTGCAACTGTAGCTTATTTGGACAATCTCATTTTTTTGAGAGAACACTAATTTTCTTTACGATAGATGAAATGGTTCTGAAGTTTGAATTTTGTATTCTGAAGTTATAAATGGACATATTGATAGACAGAGAGTAACTTATAATTTGCGTAATCGCGTGTTTAACGCGATGAATTAATTCTACACCAATTTTCATCAAGAGCGGTCGAGTCGCTCTTAAGTTATGAAAGAACATATTTATTTAAACAAACACACAGTAGGCTTTTATTTGCACAATTAGTTGTTTTAACTGTACACCAATTTTCATTAAGATCGGTGAAATTTTTTTATGACGACGCAGGCATATAAAATAACTGACTAGCTTATATACGCGATCACATGTTCTTACTCTATACTAATTTTCATTAAGTTTTTTTTTAAGTTATAAAATAATATACAGACAGCAGCATATTATGTGCGCAACCACATATTCTTAAGAGTGCACCAATTTTCATCACGATCAGTCAAGTCGTTCCTGAGTTATAAAAGGACATCCATAAAAAATAGCCATGAATTTAAAAAATGGTAGAATTGGGAGCAGTTAATCATAAAATTAATATCACGAAATTAAAAAAAAATGAACGTACAGATAAACTACAGATTTATACAAATTATATAGATATTTCGTTCATTTTCGTCGATTAAGAGTCGCGCCGATTTTTGTGATTTCGTTACCAATACTGGTTAGATATTGGTCTCGGAAATTCCAAATTTTTTTTTATTTATTTGTAATCTTGGAACTCAATTTTAACCCACTTTAAAATGTCATATTTTATTTGAACTGTAAATTTATTAAGGACCTATAGCTAGTGGCGTAGCTAGGGGGCACACCGGGTGCCGTCCATTTAGACATGAATGATATAAACTTGAAATTCGTTGCCACGTGTAAGATATTCTAAAATCAAGGCTCATGGTTATAAATACTATTGATATCGTTTTGAAACTAAAAATTTATAAAATAAAATATAGTTTAAAAAACTAAAAAAAACACGCTTTAATAGCAAACCGGAATAAAAATTAGAAAATAATTGGACTTAGTTATGGCAAAATGAGCCAACCAACAATTTCGTCGAAATCGACATTTCAATTGAAATCATTGTAAAATATACCTTATTTCCATGTCACCAAATCTCAGATTTATACAAGCAATATTGAGGGTAATACAAACTACATAGACCAACCAACACCTATGGACGACTACTGAATGATTATTGCCAAAGTGAGCCTATATCACTTGACTCTAAATCTACGACGGTCGAACGTAGTTTTGCCAAAGTGAATCGAAATAGTGTGATGATATTATATTTCAGAAAGCATTCAAAATATAATAACCATAATGAGCCAAATGATGCTGGTCTATTAGAACATTTTTTTAAATCATAATTTGCTTTTGTCAAAGTGTACCAAGTGATTTTGGTAGGACTTAATAAATATTATTTCAAATAAATATTTCTTAGAGCGAATCAAGTGAAAATTTTTAAAGATATCCTTAACAAAATTTTATTTATTTATGTATTTTTATTTGAAATATTGTTTTATTCAAATTGTATCCAACTATGAATACAGTAAGGGTGGAGAAATCAAACCGCGAGCATTCATCTGATATCGTAAATGAAATTATACCTTATTGTTCCGAAGTACACAGGGATAAAGAAATTAACGAAATTGTTGAAGAGAATATAAGATCTGAAACACAAGGACGACCCAAAAGGACGTAAATTAAAATCAAGCCATAGCAGAGAAGAAGCAAAAAAAAGAAAATACTGTAACCTTCCTTATAGTAATAGGCAAAACAAATTTATAGATTCAAAAGCGTTCATTGATTTTACATGCTCATGTAAAAATAATTGCGCTGACAAAAGAAAAAGGGTTAAAGAGTTTGAAATCTTTACACAATTGCCATCATATACAGCCCAGCTATTATATATAACACAAAAGGTAAAGAAATTCCTAAAAACGTACATTTCACACTAATGCCGAAAAAAGAAGACCCCGTACATACAGCCGGGAATATACATTAGCTGGAATAAAAGTGTGCCGAGATATGTTTCTAAAAACATTACAAGTAAGTTCACAAAAAGTAGACGTGTCACTGAAGAAGATGCGCACCGGAAACTTATCAGACAAAAGAGGGGAATCTCAACGAGACAAAAACAAGACTCCAGAGGCAGATGTAGATTTTATTGTAAATATAATTAATAAACTACCAAAATATTCGTCCCACTACAGGAGAGAGCAAACAGAAACTTTATATTTAGAACCGGGTATGACGGTACAAAAAATTTATAATCTATATAAAACCGAATTTGCTGCACAAGAAGAAATTGCGGGTCGGAAATGTGTGGAATTTTCTACATTCAAGAAAATATTTTATAATAAATTTAATTTGAGGTGTAAGTCACTTAAAAAGGATACGTGCAACAAATGCGACGCGTATGCAACAGCTATTCAAGGATATGGGAGCAAAGAAGAAAAGGAGTTAAAGCTGCAAGAACACAATGCTCATTTAGAGAAGGCAGAATTGTTACGGAGCAAAATGAAAGACGATTTCGAAAGAGCAAAAGTTAATAATAACATTGAGTGCCTGTCTTTTGACTTGGAAAAGACGCTGCCGTTACCCAGGATACCAACTAACATAATCTTTATAAAAGACAGTTGTGGGTATACAATTGCGGATACATGCAGCATCCAATGAGAAAGGCTACTGCTATGTATGGGCTGAAGGAGAGGCCGGTAGAGGTGCTCAAGAAGTCAGATCTTGTTTGTTAAACTACATAGACGATAAGCTGCCCAAGAATGTAGACCATCTTATCTTGTGGAGTGATTCCTGCGGCGGCCAAAATCGTAATATAAAATTGACGTTAATGCTTAAAGCAGCTTCGCAGTCCCATCAAACTCTAAAAACAATTTCCATGAGATTCCTGGAGCCTGGGCACACCTTTTTGCCCAATGTTACGGATTTGGGAAAATATGAAAGCTGCTTAAAAGGACACCAAAGAATTTATTCAGTGGATGATTATATAAATGTAATGAAAGTGTGTAAGAAAAAAAATCCTCTGGCAGTAGTGAGAATGTCATCGCAAAACTTTTTAGGTTGCAAAATGTTAGAAAAAAACATTGTAAATAGAAAAATTTTTTTGAGTAAGAAAAAAGTAAACTGGCTTTCAACTAAAGAAATTCTTTTAAAAAAAGATTTCATGTACTCAATTTTCATGAGACCAAATTTTGTCGACGAATTTGAGGAGCTAGATATTAAAAAGAAGACAGTAAGAGCAAGGAATGAGGCCAATATAGAAAAACAATACTTAACTCCGTTATGGCCGGACGGTAAAGAAATATCGCAAGTAAAAATAGACGATATAAAATCAATTTTATATTTATACCGGATGATTGTAAACATTTTTATAACAATTTAAAGGGCAATAATATGTTGATTAACGACATAGACAGTTTAGAAAACCCAGATTTTGAATTTGAGGCAGATACTTAATGACCTAAACTTGCTAAGGCTTAAGGGTTTACTTTGATATGTCTAATATTCTTGATTTTAATATTTTATATTGTTTACTCCATTTTTGATTTTGATTTTTCTTGAGGATTCAATTTTATTTTAAGTATGTTTAATATTAGGGCACTGTTTTTGATAACATTGTATCCTTTCTACTTTTGCTTTGATTTTTATTGTAACAATAATAAATATTCTTAGTTTTAGTATGATTGATGTCATTATTTTATATGGTTTTAATTGTATTACATTATATCTTTTCTATTTATTTTGCTTTTATTTCTTGAAGATATTTTATTTTGTGTAAAAGGTCTTGGTTTTGATTTTAATAAATTTATTTGAATACTTTAAAATAAAATAATTTTTAAAAGGTGATTTTATACAGAAATTCAGAGATTACTATTATTTATATTTATTTTTATAATATTACTATATTTATAATATTACTATATTTGGTGACTATAATGACTAGAACTTTATCAGATTTACCTATTTCAATATTAAATGATAGTTGGTACATTTTGGCAATTCATTTTCAGAACTCGTATTACAAGAAATAGTAGAAATTAACATTTTGACACAATGAGCCAAGTGTAGTTTTTTTATGATAAATGACATTATTCAGTTATTTTCAAAATAAATGCCTATACGTTATAAATCTATGCAACACGTACTTTAATTTGGTTGTTTAAATTATAAATAAAAATGACTCAAAATATGAACATAATAGTCGCAAACTTTAAATGCGTTTTTCTCAAAAGTTGTCTTGTGTTGGTTGGCTCATTTTGCCATAACTAAGTCCAATTTTTACTCATGAAGTTTGTTACAGTAATAGACAGTTCAACAATCTATCATGATTAATTAACTCGAAATAAAATTACGGTACTACTTAAGTTATTAACAAAATAATTTAATTTATAGTCAAAATCACGGGGTACAATTTTCTATATTTTCATAATAAATCCACTTATAAATAATTACAAATGGAATACTTAATTGTATCACATTATGTTAAGCACCACAAGTCTCGAGTCTTCCACACTGGTTTAGTACTTTTGGAGGCTGTTATCGGGTATCGTCCCCGCGCAAGGAGTAACGGTTTAGCACGTCGAGTGCCAGTAGAGCCGTCTTAGGCTACGTAGGCGCCCTTGGGCACACGAAATCCGGGCCCTTATGTACAGAGCCAGGGTCCTTAGGTACACAAACATTCTTTTCGCGTAGCAAAACATGCAACATTGTAACATATTCGAATTCTGAACTCAAAAATAGTGCAAAAGTTTGGGATTGGCCTATAGAATCAAGTGTTTATATTCAATGTACAATCAAAAATGTATAATTTTACCAATATTACGTATTCTTGCGAACTACGCTCATAAATGAAATAATAGAATGACTCCCCTCTTAAAAAAACAGAGATTAGAAGTTAGTACCCCTTTGTTTATCTCGACATACGTCGGCATGGTTGTTTAATTGTTTCTGATTTTGCATTTAGGTAGAATATTTCATATTATGGTAGGTGTTTGTTTACATCGGACGTGACACGTTTAAATTTATATTTATATAATTGATTTATAATCTTCTTTACTCGGAAAATGTACTGGACAACTCACCGAGAGATACATACATACATATACATAAAACGGAATGGGAAATATGCGCCTAAACCAGATAAAGGTTAAATCTCTATTAATATTTTTTAATGTTATTTATTTAAAAAAATGATTATTAAAAAGGCAAAAAGAAATGTAGGAAATTTAAAGTAGTTGAAACACATCATTGGTCAGATGATTGGACCAATAGCGGTAGCCGTAGGTGACGTCAGTCTATGTTAACAAAGCGCTATATCGGATTTGTGAAGTGTATTGTTTTGACCTTACCTCTCGGTATAAGCAAAAACATTTTATTGGGTGCATTACTTACTCTATTTTTACACATAGACACAATACAACACTCATAAGTTGGTATTTTGGCTTTTTCCATAAAAATCGTAAAATACAAAAATCGACTTCAACAATTTGTTTGTAGGCTAGTTGTTTGTTGTTGGCCATAGACTTTGGCGTCGAGCCAAGAAGCGCAGCAAATGGCGAGCGCTCAAAATTTCTAAATCACTTTGATATTTAAAAAAAAATAATTTTTTGCTGCATTTTAGATTTTTCGTGCTAAATACTTTTATTATAAAAATATAGCGATAGAAGTTACCGCATAAAAATATTTTAAAAAATAAATGCATATTCCGTAATCGAACACTGATGTTTTTTTTTTGTACAATTGCATATTACAGTGTATAGGTATGTAGATATATCATACATTAATATATTTATTTTTGGTAATGAACACAGCCAATTATTCGCATGATGAGTTGTTTTCATGGCAAACTCGAAAGATGCTAAGCAAGGCTCAGTCACCAAGGTGCTATAAACATTTAATCGTACAGGAATAATAAAAATATTTAAAACATCTATTTGAAAAGTTGCACAGTAATAATTATACAAATGATTGTATTAATAAAATTTTAATTCTTCAATTATAAGAGAATGAATAATTTTCCTATATGTGGATCTATTTATCTCATAGCTTTCTAAAGTGTACATTTTCGTGCATATATTTTAGTACCTTCGTATCCTTTATGAATATTTTACTGACCGAGGGCGTAGCTAGGCTTTAATATTGAAGGGGAGGGGGATCAAGAAGTGAAAACATCAAAAATGTGCATGAAATGACATTAATATTTGTGTCAAAAACAGTTGGAGGTTGAACCCTCGAATCCCCCCCATTTGCTACGCTTTTGGCAATGACGATCTGTACATGTGTATGACGGTGCTACAAATGATTTCAAATTTACGAAAATTGCACTTATGTTTGGTGGATAAATACCTAAACTACAAAACACTGCTTTTAAGAAAAAACGATTCCTTCTAGTCCTGGAATATCACCAAAAATATTTTTTTTTTGAATTTCATAGTTTGTCATTCTGCAACCCACTTAAAATTATTTTTTTTTTGTTCAGTTTAACCTACAAACGATGCTAATGAATGTAGTATACTTCTTTTTTTTATATTATCAACAATTGAGCAGAAAAAATTATAAAACAAAAATAAAGATTACACAATGCCGAAAACAATTCTTATATGAAGACCGCTTTTAATTTTTATTATTTGCTTTTATAGTGACTTAAGTAATACACACCGTGTGAAGAAGCGTCTCCATATTACCATTATAAAAATCGAGCAAAAAACATGGAAAAAAAAAATCATTTCTTGTATCGGGACAAGAAGCAGGTCCCAGGTTTAATTATCCAGATCCCGGTTTAATTGAATTCTATTTTTATTATTTGTTACAGTGACAATAACAATACACACTCAGTAAAAAATTCAATTATCTACCTATTACAGTTCATACAGCCCACTGACAGACAGATAGATAGCAGAAACTTAGTAGTAGGGTCTCACTGAAACCCTTTGAGTATGAAACCCTAAAAATAAATACTACCTTCAAAACCTGTTTATATTAGCTAAATACTTAAAAGTTATAGTTATAATGCGATACAAAATTTGAATTACAATAATCAATGCCTGTCAAATTGTATGCAAGCTCCAGTAGTGTTGACATCGTTTTGTTTTGATACTTTTTATTTTAAATTTATTTCTCTTGACTTTAAATATCCCTAAATAAATTTTGTGTTGATCAATTTAAATATAGTAATTTTATTTTTGTTTAGTTGACATGAACTCCAAAAATAAAGTATAGTATATCTACTATAGCGAACCTTTCTAGTTCACATTTTGTCCCTCAAGGTAGGCATGTTGGATGGATAACCTCATAATCCTAATCAATCCTACGGGCTGAGGAAGGGATTTTTTGGCATTCTCATTACTCTTTTGATCTATTAATTATTTATTTTTCTTGGAATACAAGAATCTTGGTAAATAAATACTAATATAATTACAAATTAAAAAAATTGTGATTAGTGAAATAGATAGTACCTCGAGATACCAGGTTTTTACTGTATAATAACTGGTTATGGTTTAGTTAAATAGACAACCCTCAATATATTTTGGTAATACATTTATTATCAATGATTTTTACTGGTTTTAATGAAAATAAAATGTTGTAAATACATAGCAGTAATTGGGTGTTTCACATTTATTTCATGTTCCAAACAGAATGTAAAGAGGGGTCATCCATAAATTACGTCACACATAATGGGGGAAGGAAGAGATCAAATAAGTGTCACATTGTGTGACAAGGGCGGGGGACAAGTCGCTTCGAGATAAGCTCCATGACACCACTTGTATAAATCTAAAATAGTAGAACACTAAACTATAATTCTAACCAAAAAATTATAAACTTTTCGATTTATAATTAAGTTTATGTGAAAAAAAAAATAATATGTATTTCTGTTAAAAATCTTTTTTCATAATTTTGGAAATGTAATTTAAATTTATTAATTTCTAAATATATTATGAAATCACAAAAGGGGTACGGCATCACGCAATCTTGACTGCCTGTGCAAAGATGGGGAGGGGGAAGACGACGACGACTTCCCAAAAATTATGTAATTTTGTGACATAAAATTATGAATGACCCCTTTACAAGAATGCCTTAGATAAATAAGTACATATTTATTTATGCTCCTAAATAAATAAATATTGGGTACTGTAGTAATAGACCATTAGTGATAAATTAGCTCAAAAACATTTAGGGAATAGATTTATGTTCATTTTACTAACGTTATATGTCCATGTATTATGTATTAATTCATCAACATGTACAATTCCAATAATTACCTTCCAACAAACTTCCAAAAAAAGATATTTCAAATTAGACTAGTACATTAAAATTCAAACTGAGCTAGGAAGTCAATTTCAATAGGATGGAGATTAGGAGCCGGTATTACTAGACTGTGGAGTGGGGGACCCAAATCAACATGTTGCATTTCATGTAACGATTTCACCACAATTTGTTGATCTGCTGTTCCTACTCGTGCCAACCCAACTGCTTTGGTCTCTTTCGTGATGTATTCTGAAACATTAAAAAAAATTATACCACATAATACACTACAAATAAAGTGAATTTTTCATAAACATAATTATTTACCATTATGATTTTGTAGTTCTATGATATTTACAAGTTGAGAGGCAGCTTCTTTAACACTCATGAATCTAGGGTCCATATATTGACGTTTCTTTTTTGTAAGGGATTCTTCAGTTGGTTCTCTCACTTTGATATCTGGAAGTCATAAATTTAAGAGATTACCAATTTTAAATAATTTGAATATTATTTTATATTATCCTATAATATGTCAAAATTTTACTTATAGGTAATATTTTGACCTCTGCAAAGTCTATTGATATCTTACCATTTATTACGGTGATAGCAATGAGATTTTTTCACAGGAAAGGTTTAAAAACTAAAGGTTACATATTTTTGAAAAATTTTTTAAGTTGACACTAAGAATACAAAAAAATTTTCATAAAATTGGAAAGTTGCTAATTTCACCTTGATTTTCGAAAATCGAGTTTTCACCGGATGTTGATGTTTTAGGGTCTTATGAATATATTTCTCTCTATATCTCTGAATATGTGCTGTCTTTCTTTCTATGTCTCAGAGCGTGTGTCTCACTGTGTGCGTGTGTATTTCTGTGTGTGTTTGTTTGCATATGCAGACGCGTGTGTGTATGTAAACCCCTGATAACTTTTGAATGAATTAAGCAATCAAAATGCCGTTTTCAAGATTCGAAAGGAGTCCACTCAATTTAGACTTCCTGAAACTTTTAAATAGTTTCGGCCAGTAGATATTGAGGAATCTCAAAAATTGTTTTTAGGAAAATGTTTTTATGAAATTACTTTTAGACTACTCAACCGATCTATATGAGAATCTAATCAGATCTTTTTTCACAAAGTTTCATTGACTGCCACAAACTGCATAAAAAATCGGATAATTTGTTCAAGAGACATTGATGAAGAAAAATTAAAAAAAAAAAGAGTTTTTGTACAATATTTTGTAAATTGATCTACCGGTAGATTTCAAAATCTATTCAGTTATCCTTCTTAAAGAATAACTACGATAATTGCTAAATTCATCAAAATCTTTTTCTTAGTCTAAAAGATATTGTTGGAGGAAAATTTCTTAAATAGTGTTTTTCAGATTATTTTCAAACTGCTCTGCTAATAAGTTCTAAAATATAGCCAGTCTTTTTCTTTAAAAAGAAATGCATGAATCTTCGTAAATTGTATCAAAATCGGTTGGTTCGTCCCAAAGATAAAGTTAATGAAAAATTTAAAAAAATGGGTTATATGGGAAATGTTGGTTTTTCAAAGATGTCAGGTACTCAGTAATGTCTTTTTGTTTAATAAAGTGCATCTGATGCCACAAAGCAGATTAAAAACAAATATGTTCCACATACATTGTAGTAGAAAAAAAAAAATGTGTTTTATTTAATATGTATAGATTTTTCAATTGTAAAGTGCAAGACATAATAAAACTATATTTTTGAGTTGGAAGAGCTTGAAAAAACAATAATATCGATCTTTCGAGCACGATGAGCTCAATAATTTACTGATCCTTTCTTTTTAACACTTTGACTTGAAAGTAGTAAGAAGTTTTAGGGATGGCCTAAAGGGTCATTCTGTTTCAAAATATTAGGCTAAAAACTCACAGACAATATTTATAACTCAAATAGTTGCAAGACACATTGACAAATATCATAACGGAAATTTTCAGGAAAGGCCTGTAGGGTCAACTGTTTTACAGATTTTTTTTACTGTTTCAGAAAACCCATTCCGATGTTCAAATAGAGAGATTAGAACCTTATTCTAATTACAATAAAGTATTAATAAGTATATGCACTAGAATTAAATATTGTGAAGTCGTGTGTCAATTCAACTATTAATATATTCTTACCTAATAAACAAAGAGTATGAAGATTTCTTTTATAATTTTCAAGAATTTTTTCAAAGAAACTCTGCGGTCGCCATGTCGGAGTCCAGTAAGGTATAGATACTGTTTCTCCAAAATTGTACAGTTGCAGTCCACAACAACTGACTGCATTCATTATTGAAGCGTTATGCACTACCTAAAAAGGGAACTATAATCTGATTGCAAACTGAAACCACGCATAAGACACTAATACATTAAATGCATCTTAAAACAATACCTGTGTCTGCACATTTAGCTGCCTTGCTCTTAATAGCATGTCGGTATGTGTGGTGGCACCGAGCGGATCACCAACAACAAGTAAGGCTACATTTTTATGTTTGGCAGTCTCTAATACATGGTCTATACCACTTTCACACAACTCTCTATCTGCGATTGTTAAAGATTTGCCATAGAATTCTTCCTGAAACATATTTAAAACCTATAACAGACTGAGAATTCCGAAACTGAATATTTAGAAAATTACACATCAATATCACAATGCTATTGTTATGTCATTTCTATATAGTTATGATAATAGCAGGTAATTTTTTTTGTATAAAATTGGGTAAACTAAATATTAAGTAGTTTTAACACAGAATGAAATGTTCTACAATTCTTTTTTTTCTAAGCTCACACCTATTTCACAGTGGAGTAGACAGAGACCACAGATTTTCACATGGTACGATCATTACATATCTCTCTTACTTCACTGACTTCCAACAATTGTTTAATGCAAGCTCATCGATTTCCGGCGCTCACAATTTGGCCCTTTTTTGAAACGCCAACCGATTTGGTTTGCATAAGATTTTCAAGGGCGACACTTGCCTAACCTTCCATCATGTACGTACAATCTCTAAATTTATTTTGTTTAGTCTACTTTTAGTCATTTTTTCTAGATGGCACTGCAAACTACCTTTTTCTGTTTTAGACACTACGACTTTTTTCATATCACACCATTGTCTGACAGCACTTACAGTACAACGCACGAAACTTTGCCAATGTGAATTGTCTGCAAACGATATACTGCGCAGGAATTACACTTTCCAACCCTTCCTTCTTCTCCGCCGTCTTCCTATTTCTCGCCATTGCGACATTTTTATGATGATTTTTACAGTGGCAAAGATTTGTACATTGTTCTATACAGATAAATTTAACTTTTTTTTCTTATTTTCTAAATTAAAGATAAGCTTAGATGTATACGATGTAAAAGTCTCGAATCAGTGGTGAATGAATTCCAACAATCCAAAACACTGTTTCAAAATTTAATCAGTACTACAAAATAAAGCATAGTGTGAGTAGTTGACTGATGCATTGCATTGCAATCTTTTTAGAGATTTCTGTACATGCATCAAAATAAATAAAGCATAGATTGACTGGTTTGATATCCTTAGAGTTGTTGGATAGCAATGTGGCTTCGCCGTGACTATCCAACCTGCTCTTGAGCTTTTGCAAACTTTGAAAGTTTATGAATATGGACTAAAAATAGTGTGCTGCATGTCAAATGTGTCCTGTATGAATGACCAAGTAATCCTTGAGCAGTAAGTATGTGAGTTGTAGGTAATAATAACTAAGATGAATGATTCTGTTAAAAAGTATAAAACTAAATGTCAGTACAATTAAGGACAGGACAATGCAATATGTATAGGAGTTAAAAGAGATTAACAAGTTAAGTTTGTCTGCTTGGGTAGTATATTTACAATTAGTAAAGGATAAGGACATTTAAAGCATCATAAAAGCAGGAAATACAGTGAACAAGGCCTTGCTCACTGTAATGAATAATAAAACTGTCTCACAACAAGAACATTTGTCTATGCATAATAGAGTTCTGGTCCCTATGCTTATATGCAGTAGTGAAAGTTGGGCCTGGCAAAAGAAATATGAACATAGAATAAATGCAATGAATATGCGATCTCTTACTAGTATGCCTGGAGTGTTTTTGAAATATAGATATAGGAATAATGATGTCAGAAAATTGTGGTTTTGTGACAGTTTAACCATTCGGAAAGGATGAATGAAAATAGACTGATAGACAAATTTATATAGCAACTGCATATGATGGAATAATTGGCAATAGTCGCTTTACAAAATTTTATATAAACTGAATTAGTGACACATTCGAGAAGATGCAAATTATAAACTTCCATACCGATAAGCTTGCATGAAACCATTAAAGTTAGGGAAGCAAGAGCAATTATACATCGTAAAATACGGAAATCTGAAATATCTGCCTACTCTTCTGGGAAATGCCAAGAGTTAATAAAAAATAATAATATGAAATGAGACATAAAATATGATGTAATATTAATATTAAATGCTTACTAAAGTTTCTTTTCCAACAGTAAGTATTGATGTATAACCCTCTAGTAGAACCTCATCACATTTTTTTATTATTTCTAAGCCTTTCACTGTTATGTCCTTCGCATCACCTAAGCCTAATCCTACCAAATAAAACATTTTAAAACGATAAATGAGAAATTAACACTCAAGAACAACTAAGTACAAAGTTAAATTCAAAGAAAATTAGACTGTAAACACACGGTAAACAACTCAACACGTTTTACATGTCCACAGAATACAATTGTTTAAATACCACAGATACATACAGTATCTGTCAAACTTCCAATTTAGTTTTCTAAAATAAAAAAAATATCAAAGAATACTAACAACATAGATGTAGTATGTCTTAGTACTAATAATAATTAGAGTTTGGCTAAGGCTAGCCGTACATATGCAATGATATAGTAAATGCAAAATTGTCAAAAATTTAAGTTAGTATTTGGTTTTGCACACTTCGCAACATAATTATTATTTTTTTGTGATAAAATTTGATACGTGGTTTGTACCAAGTTTTGAAAACTTGAAGTATTCTGTTTTAATATCCTCAAGGGTTTTAAGTGTAACAGTTACGCACTTATGACACAATAATTTGTCCTGTGAGATCGTATAAAAGTAAGTAGTAATTACCGGCATTTAAGAAATGTACTTTTGTTTATTTTGCTATTTTTTGCGATACATCCATTATGATTTTGATTGGAAGTAAAACAAATAACATGAATAATTATATACTTCTTATTAAAACATTTACAAGTTCTTAATAAGTTGCAGTTCTTATTATGCAATACATCTATTTTAGTGTCACCTATTTAAATGACTGAAAAAAAATTGAAAAATCTTCTTTTTAAGTATAATTAGTATGTACATCGGCTCCAATTGTTACAAATTTAGAAGTCACATTATGGTAATTTTCTTGAGACGTTGTATTTTTTGGGACATTCTCATGCTGTTGCAATTGTTTCAGTGGAGGCCATATATTATTTGAGATGGAATACTGCTGATTAGTTCATGGTGACTCGGGATCTTCGATAAAGTCTGTTCAAGTTTCAGTACTATTACTATGAGACCTCAACAAGCTTTATCAAATATTTATTTGTGTTTATATGTATTATTCACAGATTCATTATACATGGAATGTGGTGGAAGAGTTAGTCTTTATCTTAGAATTGATTCATTGGTAGTTGCCGATGGAGTAGGTAAAAATACACATTACTTTAGCATGATGTCATGTCTCTCTAGACAGCAAAGGCGTTGAAGTATTTGGTAAATGCTCATTAACTTTAAAGGAATTTTTGTTCGATTGTCCAAGCTACGCTTTAAATAAAATATTGTTGATAGCCTTTTCCGCAAAAATCTTTTCATAGGTTCAAGTATTTTTAAGTTTAGCAGCCCAGATTTTGGTTAGATGATATTCTTCTCGATCTTTAGAACTGTCCTTGTCCAAAAATGATAAAATCCTCTGTGAAAGGTGTCGTTGATCATTATTCTATTAACTTTTATTTATTTTTGATGTTGGAGTTGGAGGTGGATCCATTGAGGTAATCGAAAACTAAAGTTGGTCTTTATCATTTTCTTTATCTTCATGTAATATAAAAAGAAAAGTAAATACAATTCCTATTACAAATAATGGTAATGTTTATTTTTTCTCTCTCCTTTTCTTCTTTATTTCCTTACATGTTTAGGCTAGCTGGATGGCAAGCATATTCGGCTCACTAAGCCAAAACATTAAGGCTCACGTTATATTAACTGTAAAGGATTGCATAGAGTTATTTTATTAGCTTTAGTAAATGCTCGTAAAAAATTTATGATGGTTATCGTTGGTACCAATGGTGGGACATCTGATGGTTGAGTCAAAATTTTAGCAGTTTTACGAGCAATATTTACTTAATTTGCCTAACCCAATTAATCTTTCAAACACAACAAAATTTATTTACTTGTTTGTCGCTGATGAAGCTTTCACTTTGGATCTAAATTTGTTGAAATCGTACTCACAAAAAAGTTGTATTATTAAATTAATCCCTGTAGCACGCACTTGTCATTTATTTTAAATACAAATATTCATCGGTATACGCTCGGTAAACTTCGGCACAATTCGAGTCGGGAGCCGTTAAAAGCCGAACGCGCGCACCGGGGCAGTCCCGCCGCAGCCCGCTTGACACGTGTACGGTTATTGCAAAACTCAATGTAATTATATAATTTTAAGGTATATCCTCTAAATAATATGTTTGCGTGTACACTGGTGGACATTAAACTGATTTGTTTAATCTTTGTGTGTCGTTCTTTAAATGATGAACCCACCGTCGCACGCTACATCCCTGATTTTTCGCATGCCTCCTATTCACCTCTTAACGAACAAGATAAACTAAGGCAAATTATCGCGTAAACAGTACACAACACGCAATATTACTTGTGGACTCCCAGGTTCTTGATTGTCAGGATAATTTTGACGTGATAACATCTTATGAATCGATGAACGCCGTCTGCACGCACGAAAAAGCATGACTCATTGTCGCATTCCGCCTGAGCCGAGCGTGCGAGCGAGAGCGCGGAACAATAGAGAGGCACGATCGGCCTAAGCGTTCGGCCTGTGACGCATCTATCTCTTTACTGTATAATTTAAGCAGAAAAATATTTGAATTAACGAGTGCAAACAAATGTTAATTTATCAAAAAAAAATTGTCATTTCAATTAACTCCTTCTTTGTATTATACAAAATAATGATAATGCAGTGATAATAATTCAATTCAATTCATAAAAGAATGCAATTTTTCATCAATGTTTTCTTATGACATTATCACATAAAATTATCGTTCGTAAACCGACTTTACAGACAACCAAATTTTTTTTTTACTATAAGGTCGTAGAGCCGCCGCAAAGTCATCTCTAAAAATTCTCCAACAATAAATTATGTTTATATTTTCGATAGCAGTGAAATGTATTGTTATTAAACACTTCAATATTAATCACACACAATCTTAATTTCAGAAACGTCAACATTGTAAACATAACACATACTATAATTGTGACCTAACACTGATAATATATTATCATTACAAAAAACGTCTCTATCTTAAAAAAAAAAAAAAAAAGTGTGTCAGCTCCGACACACGAATGGAGTTTACTCCTTTAAGATGATATCGTACATATAGATTAGTATAATGGTAAATGAAAGCATCTATTACTCAAAGCATAATACACAATTCATTCATTTATTTATGTTAATTGTAAAACAATTATTCGTCATTTAAGAAAATATTGAAAATAATTATGTTATACAATAAAATTTTTAGTAAGATCGATTTTCTCTATCATTGACGTTATCTTGCGTAATGTTTATCACAGGAACAATAGCGGTATCATTAAACACTGAAACAATTGGTTTATGGTAACTAAAACATGATACATGAATGTCGGAAGATACATGTGTGATAAATCGTGAAAACATCGCATCAATAGTTGTACGTACCATATCTAGTTGTGTCCTTAGTGTTCTGTCAGAAATTAAATCTAAGTTCAGTTCATCTTTTAGAAATTGTACTAAACGGAAACCATCTTCTTTATTAAAATCAATATTAAAATCTCCACCAAGTAGTATTTGTCACATTCTGATTGACTAATCATAAGTATAAGTGGAACTTCCATGAACTTCCACTAAGTATAAGTGGAAGTTCATGATAACGTTTCTTCAATAGTTTTGAACCCCCTTCTGTATAAACTAACAATGATTCGTGGAGAAAATCTATTATATTTGTCACATTCTGATTGATTGAAATGTAAACAGTAACCATGACGATTTATTTATTTCAGTAACCATGACGATAGCGTAACGTCATTTATCTAGCACTTGATTTTACTCCCATAAAATTCCATACCCCGGGCCTAAATATGAAATCGATTCTTAAGGAGTAAACTCCAAAACAGCGCATAAACAAAATATCTGTAGGTTATCAGAGCAAGTTTATTAAATGATCGCGGCTGTTCATAGCGGAACATTAGCTGGTTACGCATACACAGTTAGTTAATCCGTCCCCCAGCTATGGCGCGGTCAAAGGCGCGGTATTGCGAACGATAACTTAAACCTACGCGCCAACTGCTGCTTAGAATGTTAGTACTTCATTTTTAATTAGGTGTTTTGAGCTATTTTTCTTAGAAATGGCTACGTTAATGACTATGATTCTTTTACAAGTTTGTTTTATAAGGGGAAGAGATTATGAATATTTGCGAAAAAATGCATGATCAAACGCATTCGGTATACATAATATTTACCAACTAACATGTAGTTTATTTTTTTTTAACAATATGTTTAATCAAGCACAGGCTTATAATAATGATGTTTAATTATTTAGTCACTGTACTCAAAATCGGAATCCAAAAATTCAACCTCTAAAGATTTCTCCTCTATCAGTGGAGTCGTTATCACCTACAGTTATTATGATTTTTTTCAATACTTTTTCCATTATGTGATGTCTTTGTTTGTGTTTATTTTCTACATTTATTACACGGTCCGTAATTTTTTCCAATTTTCTGCAGTTATTCGGCCAAATGGGATTTTTATCAGTTTGTTTCTTTTGTGGGCAGATTAATGTTTTTTTTTGTCACCATACGCTTAGTTATGCTCCATATAAAGTCGATCGGGTTGAGATGGCAGTGCTAAGGAGGCAGTCTCAGTACATAGCCGAATTGTTTTAAAAGTTAGCTACGCACAGAGGCTCGAGTTTATGTTTGTTAACTAAACATAACAATTCTGCTTTTTTTAGGTAATCTTCGTAATTTATTCTATTAGAATCGAGCCACTCTTATATTTCAGCTTATTTTATTTGTGTCGTAGAAACATTATTCTGTCGTACAGTGTGGTAGCTTATATTATCCATCACAATGATACTGAACTCATTCAAATTAAGAATTAATTATATTAAATTAAATTATTTTCTTTTAACCATTTATTAAAGTTTTCGGCATTTATGTCATGGTGATAATCCGACAACCTTGATTTTGTACTAAAAACTAACAGTGCATTTGGTACAAACCCTGTTTCAGAGCCAGCATACACTATAATATATCTTTTCTCTGTAGAGATATGTTGCAGTGGGTCTGGTTACAGGGTACTACTCGTTGTTGGACCTTGCCATGACATTTTAGGCTTGTAATTTTTGTGTACATATGTTTCATCTGAATAGAAGATTGATTTTCCTTCCGCTCGTTTAGCAGCAATTGCTCAGAAATAACGATGACTCTAAGCTGCAATATTAAAACGTTCGACAGAACCGTTCGTTCATTTCTATTTGTAACACGCTTTTATTCTTAAACTTATACTCATTAGTAATTAATATTTTACGCAGAGTTTCCCTGCATTCACTAAAGCCAATGTTAGAATGTAATTCTTCTAAAAATGTTCACAATGTCGGAACCTCCTTTCTCACAATTTAAAATTCATTGATTTTTTTCTTGCATCAATATCTATCTAAAACGGATACTGAGCTTATGAGCTTTTTTTTCCTGAAGTTCTCCACATTCATTCATTCACAGATCCTTACTTTTTAAATTTTTTTAAGTACTGACACAGTTTTTTACTTTTTAAATTTTTTAGTGACAACAACTTCAATAAAACAAAATGTAAAATGCATATTTACATATGAAGGTACCCAAACAGTTTAATGACATCAAATAACATAATTTTGTTAAATGGAAGAAACAAATAAAGGCATTCTCAACCGTAACATTCATACTAGTTAATGAACATATCTCTTCTAAAAACTTAGTCTGAATTTTTATTAAGATTTTTTCTTCAAACTTCTTAACGTTTCAACAATGTTTTTAAATTCTAGGAGTCCTTGAATATCTCCAAGATTATCTATAAACATAAGAAAAAGTATCATAATTTTGTAAATATATCTAATATTCAGCGAACAACGATCAATATTACAAATTCGTACTAACCTAAAACATCCGAGATCGCATCTAAACATTGTTTTTCTGGGAAAACAACTTCTTTCTCTTCTTGTTTTTGTTTAAACGTATTGATTATAGTATGTGGCAGCTTGCGCACGTTACCTTTTATTGTTTTCCTATGTTATAGGAATTATTGTCTTGACAAATATTTGACGCTTGCAATCACAAACTTTGATATGCTTTTGACAGGTTAATAATGTTTGCATATTAAACTAATATGAAAACTCCAAGATACGTTTTCGTTAGCTTTGGCATTGTTTATTTCTTCTGCATCCAAGTGGGCGAAAAAAAGTCCATAATTTTGTACAAAACTGTCTTGGTAGTTTTAAAACAGGGTATTTAGGCAACACAATTTTTTAACGGTTACATTTATGGTTATGGCAAATTACATATGTAATGTTCAATTCCGTGAGTTCTCTTTTTTAGATGTTTATATCTGGACACAACCTACATATTTATAATCTATCCCATCTACTAAGCTCGAAATTATACTATGGCTCTAACATAAGTATATACTATACTCTTTTACTTTCGCATTATCGATCTAACGATAATTTATAATTACAAATAAATCTTTAAGCATAACTACATAAAAATAGTAACTAAGACTTTCTCATTAAAATTTATTTCATAATTTTCATTATAATTAAAAATGATTTTTTTCATGATTATTGAAGATTTCCCTTGTATAAGGATTAAACTATTTTACATAGACATGCTTTTTTTTTAATTATTTTGAGTACAGACCAATACAGAAACTTTTTTTGAAATCGCATAAAATGACCTTTATCTAATATGAATAGCCATAGATGGTAACATTTAAAATGTCATCTTAAAGTCAATAACTCAATATGATCCGTCCATAGATGAGATCCGTCACTACTATATAGTGTATTATCTATGGATCCGTCTTTCAATTTAGCTTGTTTGTAGAGTTATGTCTCAATTTTATTAAAAATAAGCAAAATAAGAAATCTAATTATAAGTGACTGAAGACATTCTACGTAAGCCCTATATTGAAATTAGTAATTTTTAACAATTAATGAGGTAGTATTTTAATATACTTCAGTATTTTTTTAAATAACTACGTGCAAAATTGTTTTAGTAGTATTAATTAGCTCTTTCAAACAGTAAATTATATGGTTTTATGAAATAGATGTATATATATATATATATATATATATAAATCAATAAAAATACGATTTAAATTTCGTGTTTTGGAAAGTGGCTAGGTTATATCCATTGTGTAATCTATTACAATATCAACAAAATAAATACATAGGTACTATTAGATCTTTTGAAGCTAGAAAATTGTCTCATTAAAAAAACTGGTTTACAAAAATAATTCTTTAGTGTTATTGTCACTAGACGAATATAGTAAAATCAGTACAAGGCTAGGTGAATCGTGTTGCATTAGTTTGATCTATTTCTTTTTTTTATGTATTATTTTTCAGAAAATATAGAGAAACACAAAGTCATTTTTATAAACATAATTTTGAAGATAATGTTTTCTTTTTACGTGTTCTTGTAAAACAGCTATGTTTTTAGCTTGTAAAAAAAAGAGCAGCAGTTATTATTTTAGGTTTGGTTATATGTCTCCTCATAAAAAAACATGACTTGCCTTAAGTAATCAAATGTAAATCTAAAAAATTAAGATTTAGAAATACCTCTTGTAGTGTTAAGGTTAAAAGTTGTAAAAATTTTTTTAGAGAATTTTTATACATATTGTTCGCTTTTCAGATGAATTGCTGTAAGATAAGAAAATGATTCATCACTGGTTTCATAGAATTATTCGTAGAAGAACAAAACCAATTGGTTTTGATGATGCCTACAAATGGAAACGCATTTTAAGTATAACTTATGGTCTGATTGCCTGGAATGCTTTTGGTTTTGTCATTTACAGTATGTACAGAGGTAAAACAGACTGGGCTGATTATTACGGCCTCAAAAGTGATGAAGAGAAATCTATGTCACCAGGTTCGATGTTAATAGTTGTACATATTATATTATAATGGAGTCACATTTTGTAGTAAATTAAATACTATTACACATTAATCATATCATTATTGTCCTTTCAAACTTCAATAGCTAGAAAGTATTTTAAAATTGAAAATGGTTTTTGTTTTATGTGTGAAAATAACTATGTCGATTAATAAACCAGCACCTGGGTGACCAGCTTGCTCGGTACAATTAACTTATAGTAAGTGGAGTGTGTGTCGTAGTGAAAATATTTAAATGATATTTCAAGTTATTTTTTCTGCAGTAGCAGTGTGCCAGGTACTGGCTAGTATATATATAATTCAGCTTATCGTGATAGCACATGCTATTTTCACAAGATATTAATGAAACTTGGCACAATTATTCTTTAGGTGATCACCTTGAACGAGTTCAAAGATGAGCAGATTCAATGAACAGTTAGTTTAGAAAGAGTGGCCATTTCAAATTTAGAAAATATTAAAAAATACTATTTCAGTGACTTCTTCATCAAATAACTTTTGAATGATACAATTTAATGTAGTTTTGGGAACTTTTTGTATTCACTTATTGAATGTAATTTGAGAAATCTACTTCAATTTGGATGCCTAATTGCAACTTTTTAATACTGACCATCAAATTTATTTCTGTGAAGTATTTTATGGTAGGATCCATATTATTAAGTCAAAATACAAATAATATAGACATAATTTAAATTAACATATTAGCCATAGCGCTTGTCACGGGACTGTCCCATGTATATGTTATCAATGGTGTATTAGCCCCTATTAGTTTTTTTAATAATTAATGACCTTTTTGGTATGCATTTTTGTATTCAGTTAATATTTTGCACATTTCTCAGTTTGATATAATAATAAATACTAATGTTGGGAATGTGCAGAATTAGAAAATTTATGCAATGCCACAATGTCTGATGTATGTAAGTCCTATCGATTTTAAGTATTCAGATTTAACCTTACATTCATATTATTGGTTTCAGGAGTAGCTTGGGCATCTACATTAGGAATAAAAAATGCAAAAGTATATCGCATTTCAGGATTGCAAGTAGTTGATGAGTATAATATTGTTGAAGGTAAAAAAGAAAAAATTAAAAATGTTAAAACGCTAAAAGAATAGTCTTTAATGCATATTTTATACTAGGTATTCATTAAATTATATTTAATGTTTGTTAATTTAGTTGTAATAGTCTTGTAAATAATTTTTGAAATAAAATACCAAAAAAACAATTTGATATTTGCTTTTATTGTTAGTAAATAAAATTATTTTAAGTGATTACAAAAATATTTAAATTTTTATTCTCGATCACAGCTTGATTAGGGCAACAGCCTGTTGTCAACAGTTCGAATGCGGGTGATATGTTATACTCCTTCTTCTTCTTTCAATCTCTTGTAATAATGCAGCCCTGCATAAATATTCAATAATCAGTAGTCAACTAATATACGAGAACTGTTATGTAAACATTATTCATACAATAAAATACCTGTATTGCTCATATTTCATGACAATAAGTTGTAACTCCTGTTTGTAAAGGCGAGTCAGCATAGATGAATAACAATCTAATTCACTTAAGCGGAACATATTCCAGCGAAGTTTGTGATCCAGTTCTTGATCAGCTGAAAAAAAAAAATTTAATTAGCAAGTTTATAATAGAACTTTATGATAGCGTCTAATTACATATTTTTGAAAATGAACTATTTCTGATTCTACAACCTTTAGAATATACGATGAGCCAGGAAGGAATCTCTTCAAGTAAATATGGTGGGACCAGCGCTCCAGCTACTGGATGGAGATAGCAACCCCCAACCAAACATGGATGTGCATATGTTGTCTGATGTGTAATTTCACTGAAAAGTATCATATTTCAATAAAATTATAAATTAAAGAAAAAATTTTTAAGTTATATAATTTTGAATAAACTTTAATTTGTGCTAGATCTTCAGCATGATGGCTGTCATAATTTTGTTTTAATATTTAACTTCATAATAATTAATTCATTTATTCAAATTCTAAATAATACTCCATGGGCTCATAAACATAAAAATTAAAAATTATTTAGTGAAAAATTATTCTTATAAACCACAGTTTCTATATATAGTAAAATTCACAAAACGTAAATGCTAAAGATTTATACACACACTACAGTGTTTTCAAAATAAATGCATAAACTTTGATTCACCTGTGATAAGTGATTTACTGATCAAATAAATTTTACAACAGTCCCTGGGCAGCTCAGTAATAGTATGCTAAACTCACAATGTGGAGATTGTGTATTCAATTCTAAACTTGTATGAATAACTTTTCCTAAAGTATATTTTATAATTTATTTAATGAATAAAAAAATACCTCATTAATGCTGAAATTAAACACTGAAAACCCACACTTTGCGGGTAGATGAAAATTTGTGCCAGTGTCATGTGAAACATATACATAACCATGAAACAACCTGTTCTATTGGTTTTGGCATTAGTTTATGTGGGCATCACTGGCTGTCCCATATTGTGAATAAGACCATATTATTATAGTGATAGAGAAAAATAGAGTTTTACTAAATGGTAACCAAATTTGATAAGTTACTTCATAAATGATGATGATAAAGCCATGGGCTTCCCAGCCTAGAGGGGGGACAAGTCAGATTTTTTTCTCAAGATGATTTGAAACTTATATGTCTGAATCTATGACTTAAACAGCATTATGAATGTATTTGAGAATATAAAAATATTTCTGTACAAACTTAAAGTAATAGACGCCATGGTGTGGAGTAGAAACACGCTGCCAAGGTCTAGGCACGCTCTCGAGCGGGTGTGTCCAATGCGTTGTTTGAGTGTTGTGATCCATGTAGTAACGACGACCTCCCAGAGTGCGGTCTACCGACCAACCCGGCGGTAGGGGAAGTTCACATTCATCAGATCCGCCCACTATTTAAAAAAAGTGTATTTCACTATAAATTAAAGAATTACATCTATTATGTTCTTTTAATTAAAATATTATTACATAAATGATCTTATTTAAAATCATAAATAAGAATATACAAAAATAATATCACTTCACTGTTAACCCTCAGATGGCCGTGGTCGGATATTTGTGACAAGGAGACCAGTACCAAATATATCATA
Organism: Eumeta japonica; assembly: GCA_005406025.1. Taxonomy (NCBI): domain Eukaryota; kingdom Metazoa; phylum Arthropoda; class Insecta; order Lepidoptera; family Psychidae; genus Eumeta; species Eumeta japonica. Next base: position 29,880 of record BGZK01000568.1, read on the forward strand.
TCAATTTATTTAGTTTTTTTTATTTCTACTCTAATTATAATTAAAGAACAAAACTAAAAAGTATATGATCATAATTAATTAAATGATTTTACTAATATGTAAATTAACCTTACATCTAATCCCAGAAACATCATAATATCGTGACAAAAAACATTTTCTTCAATGCAAATCATCAATCTTCTTACTTATGCAGATACAGTGTAAACTCTTTATAACGAAACTCAAGGGACTGAGCATTTTTGTCGTTATAGAGAGTTATCGTTATATGGAGTGAACAAAAAACAAATTAACAAGAATTTTTAATATGTATGTATGTCTTAGATAATAAATGCTTATACATATAAATTATTGTTTACACATATAGGTTTACGACTGATAATACGATAGGTACCCAGTATGCTTGGTCGAAGACCATCACTTCCGAGAAAACAATGCGTCATACTGCACGTGTTCAAGGCAATTAAGGATAACAAAAGCTAGACCGACCTCGGATGTTTCGGAGCTTCAAAGTCTTTTGTTACCTGATAACATAACATAAACAATAATACCGATAATAAATATTTACTGTCTAAAAATATGAACACATTTCTTCGTAATTCTTCGTAATAGAGAATGGCGTATCGCTATAAAGAGTGTTTCAATATGTGAGTTTTAACGCAAACCAACCAACTTGGGCTCACTCCAACGTTATAGGGAGTTTATCGTTATAAAGGATAACGTTATAAAGAGTTTACACTGTATATCTGATCTATCTCTATATATATATACACTGTTCAGATATATCCGACAATAGAGATGGTACAGTTGTTACTTTACTTTTTTTTTTGTTATAATTTAATTGTTCCAACAGCTTTGAAATTACCTTGATAATGATTTAGAAATTTTTGATTTGTTTTGACACCCAATTAAGTGAATATTAGAAATCATTATTATTGATTTTTAATAAATACTAATACAGTAAAAGAGATTTGAAATTAATTCTTTACATCATATTAAAATCATTTTAAAGTAATAAATTTCTATTATTTATTTTATATGGTGAGAACGATAGGAGATATCATTAAAAAGTACCGGATAATGTAAGCACAATATAGGTGTCGCCTGCGTTATTGGTTTTAAACATTTACTTTTTCGACAATAAAATAAAAATCGATAATATTAACTTATCACTAGCCTTATTCATATAGAAATGATGAAGGCTCTGAGAGCACATATCCTGAATGCAGACTTGGCCGCAAAAGGTTAATAACATGAGTATATCATTACCTTGAGTATTAGAGATAACTGTGCTATGATTGCTATCTCTATATGGAAGAGGCACTGAATTCATAAAATTGGAATAAATTGGTGAAGCCTGTGTACCAGACATATATGCTGAAAAAAAAAAACTGTATGTAGATATGAAGATATAACATTGCATGTACATTAATTAATTTACTTTTCATACATCTGCAACTGTATCTATATACGGTGAATGGATTTTTCTAGAGCTTTTGTCGAATAGCACTGCACATTTCATACATTTTTTTGCACTAACAAAGGAGCTTAGTGTGCATGTGGACATAAGCGAAATGACATGCAAGTAGATACACAGTGTAGCATGTAATATTCAATTCTTCATTACATTAACGTTTCTTACATACACATTGTCTTGTCTTTGTCTTTTAATTTAATTATTTTATGATTTAATGATCTCATAGAATAATAGAATCTGGCAATCATTTGATTATTAAAAAAAAACAAATTTTGCATTTATGGTATTCAAAAATTACAATGCCAACTTGCTTTGGATTAATAACCTTTCTGGAATTTAGTATAAATTGTACAAATATTTCAAAGGTTAAAAGAAGAAATTCCTTTATTTGTTATTAATTACTTTGAGAGCTTTGCATTTTGTAATATGTGCTTTTCTTCTCATAAGAAATGCCTTATAATTTATGCCTTTTATAGTCTTCTACATAGTAATAACGTAAAAAGATGTGCCATATTCGCTACTCATTCCTCCCATATATTCAATTAAACCCTGGCCAACTGGCCAATATGAAGCATAACCTTAATTGAAATGTGCATACCTGCCCCGTTAAGACAGTTACACATGTATAGAGTGTGAATATATATTTTATAATTTACAGCTTTATAATTAACACAAATTTTTGTATTTCATATACTGCTTAAACTTACATTCGCTGCATCCATGAAAATGAACAGAATGTGTAGAGGAGGGATGTAAACGTGGTGTTAGACTCAAATTAGATGATATGCTTGGAATGCTCGACTCGCGATATCCATATTGTTGTTGTCTTTGTTGTTGCACCTGAAGAAAACATAGTTATAAATTGCAAATTATAATTTTATTTTATTCAAGGCATAAGTTTATTGTTGATAAAATTTTTCCTAAGGTAAAATCTGTCTATGTGAATAACCTCTGTAGTATATATTTAAACATTATTTTTAATATTGTAGTATTTTAAAGCAAAGTCTAAAATGCCAATCAATTAGGTAAAAATTATTACCTTTTTAAATTAGAGTCCATGTAATACAGACAATTTAAAACATTGTCTGATAAAAATGATATGATAACAATGATAACCATATCATTAAGGACATATTACATCAAATCCCAAAAATATAGCTGTGATATTTTGAAGTGAATGAAAGATTACCTGCTGCTGATTTTGATAAATCGGGTCTTCCTGTTTTTGCCAGTAATAACGATGACTTGATTGTCTGCTGAATGACCCATCAATTTCATTTAGAGTCGACTGTGACGCCTATAAGACCAAACAGGCATCTTAGCTAAATTAGATCCCTACAGATCAATGATAAAAACATGAATATAAAACATAACATTTCAAACCTCATGAAATTATAAACGTACAAACAAATAAAATTAATTGGTAAAAGCCAAAAAATACACAATCATGGATGAATAATCAAGTATTAGTATACATTAGTAAAAGCGCAATATATGATACTAATATCATTGCCCTATTTTATTTTTCGTAAACCTAAAAAGGAATCAGGGCATAGTCTCAACTGATTGAACCTAAATCAAATATTACAAAATCGATAATGTTTTACAAATTTTTGAGAAAAGAAGTTCTCAAAAAAAGTTCTCAAAGTTATTAAATTTTTATAGAGGGACTATTGAAATAATCATACAAATACATCATGCAAAATTAATTTATGGAATCCTGGGTATTACCAAATTATAACTAATTAATGCAAATGTGCATTAATTATTTGAAAAGTAGTAAAGTAACAACAGCTTTTATAGTGAAAAAATTACACTAATTTATTATTTAGATAATATCACAATGAATTTATTTACAAATTGTTACAATAATCCAATGTAAAAGAGTGCTTTTAGAATAAGAAACCAGAAAAGTTTTGCAGCATTTTATATTGGAAATAATACAAATTTTATTCCATTACATGAAATATTTATTGATTTGAACAATGTCATTTTAGTTGACAATCTTTAGCTATTTTTCTTGCAGAACCATTTACCCATCACTATAAAATATTTGGAAAACTCGTTCAAATAGTTTATAGCCATTTTTAGGGTTTCGTACTTCAAAAAAAAAAAAGGAATCCTTATAAAATAATTTTATTGTCTGTTTGTCTGACTGTCTAGACTCTTTTCTTCAGGCACGCGTAGAGGTATCAAGTTGAAATTAATACCAAATACTTAGATCTCGGGTTCCTTAGAGTTGTAAAAAAAAAAAACCAATGTTCTAAGACAACATAATAAAAAACTATGGCCATTTATACCTTGTATTTTTAAACTAAGTAAATCTATAGGGTACTTTCTATTGATCTAAAATTTGACAAGATCTCATAGTACAAGTAAAGGAAAAAATCTTTAATATGTAATTTTATAAGATGATAAAATATCTATTTTGTAATTATAATCATACACCTATAATTAGAGTACGGGCCGCGATGTAGACCAACACATAGGAGAATATTTTTTTATTTCGCACTTGAAAACTGCTAACAAATATTTTTGAAAAAAAAGGAAATATTATTATTAATTATGATTTCCTGGGACCAAAATCTTACCAGTACCCATCTCAAAAACGGGCAAAAATCAAGACTATTGATGGATGAAATACCTACCTACATAAGTTTGTATGGAATCCTCAGGATGCAAGTCTTATTCGCACTTGTCCAGTCTTTTGCATATTAGTTTTACTAAATATTAAGTAATGTTGTAAAGGGTGCAATGAATGATAATCTGAAGGTGCAATATACAATGTCTTTTTCATACCACCACCATACATATGAGTTCGTTTAACCTCCTGACTACAGAACTTTCAATTTTTGGTTTTACTTTTTAAAATTTTTGCTGTGTACTTCTGAGGGCCTAAGATTACATGGAAAATTTTGAGAAAATTTTTTTGTCGTGAAAATTTGGATTTTCATTACGTTCTTTGTATAGGACAAATTGATTCTATAAGGTTGTACTACACATAGAACATAAAAAAATATTCGATTAAAACTTATTAATTCTCAAGAGAAAAATGAAACATTTCAATTACTATAAAAGCAGTCTCATTTATTTAAAAAAAAAACGTCACATAAGTACAAATCAGTCAAACAAACTTAAATTTTTTATCAAAATCCACAAACATAAACTTTCTTCAAGTGAGAGTTAACATTTTTATTCATAAATAAATTCTTACAAACCTCTTACTATGGGTTTTCATAGACATTAACATTAGCACAAAACTATCAAACTTCACAAAATACCTAGCATCTTTGTTCAACTAAGACATTTTCAGCCAGGCATAAATTTTTAACAAAAATAAATTCTAAAAACTTCTTACTAATCAAATTGAGATCAACGCTTATCAATATAGTTATTTTTAATAAAAAATCTTAGGAAACAGTACAAAAACAATGTAATCATAAGTAAATCTAGTTATCTAGTCAGTCTCATGAAAATTAGTAAAACAGTTCCTATTTGGTATGAAGCATAAAAAAATATTACACTTCTTGCAAAAGACAGTGGTCTTCTTGTCACAGCCAGGATTTCTGCAACGCGACTGTTTGGTTGCATATTCGGGAAGATGGGCAGCTTTTTTGGTGTCGTTTTCTCTTTGTAGGCAAAGGGACAATAGCAACCTTGCGCTTTTTATGTTTTGGCATGAGTTCTTCCACTTCATCAAGATCGCTTTCACTGTCACTACTTTCTTGATTTTCTTCAATAAACGTGATACCTAAATCAAGCTTGAACTCTCGTAACTGTTGAATATCTGAGGTCTTTGTCCCTTCTGTCAACTTTTGTTTTCTATATTGTAACCACGAGTTAACAATAGCTAGATCAAATAAATGAGAGATGACACGAACAGTCCATTTTTGTTCTGTTTCTAGACGGGCACACCGAAAGCATTCGATCTGCTAAATCCACTCCATATTTTTGTTGTAAAACCGAATAACTTCAGGCCTTGGAATACGTTCATAAAGTTTGCGTTGCTTAGACCACCTATTGCATTCATCTTTATTCTGGTCACAATATATTGTAGACATCATCCAAACAGGTTTGTTGTCCAACCACACCGTTGCAGCCAATTTTCCATCACTGCGAATGCGTGTTTCGCTCGTTCCACGAGATTTCTTTTTAAACTGTTTTCCTCCATAAAACGCAGTCTTTTGGGATTCTGTTCCTATTAATAGTCCCAGTTCCATGAATACCTCGGTTTAGTAGTTCCACACACAGTTTTACGCTGGTAAAATAACGGTCAAAATACAAACGATGTCCAGGCAATAGAGAACGTAAGGTATAAAACCATTGCTTCACCTAGACCAAACCCTTGGCTATCAGTTCTGGGGCAGTAGTTTCCCCTGGTATATGATCATGTCGCAAACAATTCCATCTGGAGTAGCTAGTACAAGACTTTTAACCCTAGCGGGTTCGGTTTATTAGGGCAGTACTGGCGCATGTGGCATTGTCCAGAAAATGGAATAATCATTTCATCTACGCACATATCTTGAGAACGATCTTGTTCTAAGGAACCTTGTAAAATCCGGTCAAAAGTGGACGTATCTTCCAAATTTTATCTTTCTTTCTGTCTTCTTCGCTTATATCTTCATCGTAAACACATTTTATTCTAGTTCTTATAGCATAAAGCGTGACCGGTTCATTGCATTCTACAACCGGGACTCTCCATTTTGCATCCAATACATATCAATTTTGGATATTGTAGTGCCGACATTATCATCACTATACCTAAATATACTTTCAGCTCCTTTCTCGTAAGACATAATGATTTTCCTGTAAGTCCAACTGCTGTTCTATTAGTAGACAAAACAATAACGTCTAAAATCTGGTCATCAATATACTGTTCGAGGTATTTTACATTCTGCCACCCTTCACAGTCTTTTGGTACATATGTGGGTTGTTGAAGCTCCCTTATTTCTGGGTCAAAAGTAGTTCCTGTCCATCGATTTTGTATTTCATCGCGTGAACTGGATGTTCTCGCCCGTATTCGTGATCCACGGCGGACTCCTCTGCTAGCTTGACCCCTTCGGACGCGATGGAGCTCTCATAGAGCTCACTGACAAAACAGGCGAAGGCGCCATTTCAGGCGAAGGACAATCGTCATCGCATGAGCTGTCTGAAGAATTTTCTGTGTGAAGTTTTGTGGTGCGATTGTCACTCTGAGGCTGATAACTTGGGTCATTATCTGATACATCAGAATCATAGTCAATATCGGAGTTTTGTAGGACTTCCAATATATTTTCCTCACTTAACACTGAAAAAGGAAAAAATATTCATACTATTGATATCTGACAATGTTCTACATGCAGGACATTAATTGCCTGACCTTATCTCAATACCCTGAATACGTTCTACCCAGAGGACATAAAAGAAACCCGTGTCACAACATGTACGATATTGCTCTATTTCCAAAATAATACTGTAATTTATATTTCATTTAGTTTATCAAACAATTAGTGCAAAATTTTGATAAAATTGATAAAAATTAAATGGGATTAAACTTACCTCTGCCCGAGCGCACGTTCACACTTCTGCTTGTCGACGCCATTTTGCAAAAAACAGCTGTCAACGTGTCAAATGACTTTTGTTTAGTTTCCTAACAAACCAATAGATGTCGTTACATGTTACTTTCTCAAGCAAAAACTCATGTAAAAAGTGTAGAATGTTTTTTCTTTTACGTTCTATGTGTAGTACGCAGGCGGTCACGAGGTTAAGTTTTTGACTTTACTTTGGGACTATTTGCGATGGCACACCTCCTGGGTAGATAAAAAATATTTTTACATACATTTTTTATATGTAAATGAACCACTTCTCATCATCTGTTACTATTAATCTCTTCGAAAATAGTTTAACCATATTTTGTTTGAACAACAGCCCACTAATGTAAATCCTATTCACCAAGTTTCTGTCACTCAAACCATGTAGTAAATAAAATTCTAGTTTTTTTTTTTTACAAAATTATATGTATGCAAGTGTTTTATGTGTACAAAACTCTTGACTGGTGAATTCTGAACTCTTCTACAATTTAAAATATAATAAGACTTTTATCCAGAAATTTCAATTTTGTCACCATTACAAGAAAACAGCAGTTAAACAGTGTATCACTTTCCCGTTTATACTCAGTGTTTTTAAAAATATAATATACCAAATTTAAACATAGAATAAAGCCATGAACTTCCCCTAATACTTAATAATTAGCCATAAATAAGCTTGCAAATAATTTGGTCATCCATTGATTGCCAATATATGCAAAACTACAATGACTATACACATTAAAAAGTTTTAGATAATATATTTTTTGTAAGTTATAAATACTAGTTACAATTGTTTTTTATTTCTCTATAAACATATATTTATGAAAACTACTATTGATATAAACAATTTCTTTCTTTAACAACAAACTTTCATAACGAGAAGAAAACAACATTTATACTTAAAACTTTTGAGTACAGTCAAAAATTAATTTGAAGAGTGAGAAAATATATTTTTTTCAATTCTTAAAGCCAACCCTTTGAAATGATGTCCCACTTTGGCATACAAGAAAACAAAATTTTAGAGTCCTTAGTTTTCTTTACTTAGACAATGAAATCTAAAATTTTCTGAAATGAAAATTAAACTGAATTCTGTAAATATCCAAGTGAAAATTTATAAGAATAGTATTTTTTAATGACACAAACAACCATGACATATAAATCATCACAGTCTCTGTGTAATATTTCAGATAGGTAACAAAACTACACTAATATAAATTAATTTAATATAAAGACATAGATTTCTAATATTAGTAAAGAAATCTGTACATTAAAGATGTTAGAAAAAAATCTACTTTGGGGTGTATTAGAAATGTTGACAGAATACCTATAAATGGTTGTTAAAATATTTGTCTGTCTGTGGATTTATTACTGAACTCTACAAAAACTACTGAACAGCATTTTATGAAATTCAAAGGCAAAAGTTTATACTCTGGAGTAACATATAAGATTATTTATATCCAGTTTTACTGTTATTTTTTTATGTTAAGTATATTTAATAAAACTGAAATCTAAATCGAAACCAGAATCGAAATCAAAAGCGGGGCTAGGATTGGAATCGAAAACAGGAACAAGTTTAGGAACATGAATGACAATGTCACTAGTTAATATAAAAGATTTGAGAAATCATTTTCTGTCCACGCAGACAGAGTTGTTAGCGAAAGCTACTATAATACATATTGTTATAGAATGAGCCCATAAGAGTTTGAGGATTACGATCAGATGAAAAGTAAACATGCAGAAAAGCAGAAGCTGTATATTCAGCAACATTGAAATACAATAAATTCACTACAGAACCACTTACACTTATAGTTGATCATACTTAATTTTTGATTGCACTGATGGTGTAAATAAAACTGATTCCTCTGCATTTAAATTGATATACTATGTGTATTTCTAGAATACAAATAGTATATACAAAAATATAAATAACTAACTTATTTTATAATCATCATAAGAAAGCAATGTGTATTCAGTGGCTTTGGTATGTTTTTATTCTAAAACAACACCTTTTTGAAAAGTAAACTGAAAAAAATTAGAACTAGCTTGTTTGGTGTAGAATATAATCCATCAATATACAAACTTACATTCATACTTGATTTTAACCTGATTTCTTATAAATGTCAAATTATATGAATTTGAGAGATAATTTCTTATAGTATCTTTTCACAAGCTTTATGTTATTTATGTAATTATATTTCGGTGGTTCTCCAAAAGAAATGATGCAAATATTATTTTTGCCTTGTTATGGTTAATTTTAGAAATGATTTTAATTTTTTTTTAAGAATATAAATTCATTGATTGAAAAAATTAAATGTGTATAATAATATTGAAGATGGAAAACAGATATATCATCACTTTTCTCATAATACTTATTTATAATTTTCATGAGGAAATGATGGTGAAGGAATGATGAAAATCAAATATAATCAACAAAACACGGTTATATAATATGAGTTTTATTTGTAATTGGAGGCTAATATTGTATCTCCTAAAAGCTGCAAAAAAATATAAAAATTATTACAAAATTAAACAATTATCTTGTTCAAACTTCAAATGAGGGAATGATGCATGAAAATGTAATATTTATGTAATTCATAAAAAGGTTACTCTGTACTTGATTAAATCCTTTCGCGTCAGCAAAAAAGATGATAGAGTTAACAGAGTTTCCAAGTATTAATAATTCATTAATGTGGTAGCAAAAAGTACTGGACAAGTGTTTTAAAATGTGAGGGAATGATTCTGTTTTGGTGAGATAAAGTAAAAAAATCAATTTTTGAATAATTTATTATTCTTTACTTAATGAAAGTAATTTTTATTGTTAAAAATAGTATTTTTAAAGTAAAAAATGATACCATATTTAACATTTTTGTCAGGCCAGATGAATTAGCAAAATAGACATGATGAGGGAATGATTTTTAGGGTATTTGGTTTACTGATATTCTTCACCTAGGAATAAGAACACTAAAATAATGCATGGTACATGTAGTTATAGTTCTATAGCGTTCATAACAAAACTGGATAAGTGTGAGTCGAACTCGCCCACCGAGGGTTCCACACAAATTTGTAGGTACATATTAAAAATAGTTCAGGAATCGATTCTCACAGTTTTTCCAGAAATTCAGTTTCCAAAACTTATAATTACATACTTATATAAAATTGAGGTTATACTAACAGTTCATATCTAAATTAGCTAGGTAACCCAATCAGTTATTTTTATGATTCAATTACAAATGTATGATTTTCAGATTTTTTCCTATACTTGTAGAATAAAACAGTATTACTTTCCAAATTTCAAATGTTCTAGGTCAACGGAAAATACCCTGTAAATTTTGATTCCCTTGAGAGTGCCAACATATACACTTTTTGCGGCATAAATCTATCTTTTTTCATGTTAACTTAGAAATTTGATATTTTACAACTTCAAGGGACTTTAGACTTGAGTATATGGTTTTAATTTTAACTTGATACCTCCACGCATTCCCGAGATAAAGAGTCTTGACATACAGATGGACGGACAACATAGTGATCCTGTAAGGGTTCCATTTTTCCTTTTGAGGTACGGAATCCTAAAAAATTATAAGCTGATGTCATATTGTTAATATCACATGAAACTAGGTATGGACACGACTTTAGATTTTTGGAAAACTATCCATTTATGTTATTTAGTTACAAAACCTTTCAATATATAAGCATACATTTTCATTGACATACTTTACATCCAACTTGATTGATGTGACAAAAAATAAATTCTGGGAATAAACTTAAAATTTTGGGGCTACTCGGGAATTTTTTATCTTGTGAGAAATAATATTTCTTAGTAAACACAATAATTTTACTGTATGAAACTGTAAATACAATTTCAGTATTAAGAACATAAAGTATCATTCAGTATTTGGAAAGCGGAATTCGAAATAGGATCATTATTTATTGAATAACATCTTAATTTTCACATTAAAGCTCAGATTTGGGTTGGCATTATCAATTGTAAGAGTATATAAAAACAAACGATGCTATTTTAAAAGGGAAGACAATCAATGGCTGATAGGTCATGCTTTTTATTGTATGAAATACTTTTTGTACCATGTTTTATTTAAAATTGATTAATTAATATTAATTTTGTTTTCTAAATATAAACAATTGGCACATGGCTCCTAAATAAAAAGTTGGGATTTTGTGCCACATTATTCTTAGTTTTTTTAGTTATAAGAATTTTCATATATTCCGTGTGTTAAGTATATTAATTCAGTGTCGGCTCTAGCTTTGATCAGGGTGGAGTGAGATTGTTTTTCAGCGACCTCTAATCAGTACTCTAATTTTCCGAACTCTAATTCGGCTTCATTATAAGTAAATAATAATTGCTAATTTTTCAAAATAAGTTTTATTATCAAAGTCAAAACATATTAAGCTTAAAATAAATTAAGAAACTTTAAGTATCGTAACATTGTTTTATGTCTTTCTGAAAGCAACATCAAAATTTTGTATTTTGCAAATAATTGTCTTTTGCATTTGGTTTTTTAGTGCCTCTAGTTACATGGCGCCTAGACCAACCGTTCCATTTGTTCTACCCTTAGGCCGGTGCTGTATTATGTGTGAACTTAAATACATAATAATTCAGATGATGTATACTGAAAACTACTCAGAAATGGTCATTAAAAACTAAAATTTACTAATTAGGTTTTTACCTCCCATTGACTATAAGATTGAAATTGATATAAAAAAATATTATGATATTGAAATAATGCTTTAAATAGAAAATTGTGTTAATAAACAATACAAAAGCACCACAGATAATGTAAGTACACAAATGTGATAAATGTTAAAATATGTCTACATAAGTAACTTACCATATTCAAGTCTAAGTGATACTGAGAATTGTACTTATTAGATACACTACTGGTATCATTTGTTGACATATTAGCAAACCTAAAATGTCACACAAAATAAACAAAGCCATCAACCAAAAAATACAGTAATATTGACAAACAGCAACATCACAAAATAAATTAAACACAAAAGCTATTACAAAAGGTCTTCACCTGTAAGCTAAGTTAGGCACTGATTCACTGGGTGTATATTTTCCAGCATGACCACTTATAGTCTGTGCTTTGCCAAATTTATTCTCTTGGTTTTGACTATTAATATCAGTGGTACCAAATAAACCTTGTTGAATTCGTGGCCTTCTGTTCTGTTCAGTTGTCCAGACATTAATAACTACAAGTAATTTGTAATATAAAGTATTATAACAATCAGAAATAAACTCATTTATTTATACACTAGTGATATATGTTATTTATATACTAGTGATATAATAGCATAGTGTCTGTTGCTATCTCTTTAGAAAATAAAAATTACTTTAATATTTAAATAAATAAATAAAATAATTACTAATCAAATTTTTAGATATAATTAAAGTCTATATGGCTTTGCAATTTAGATAACATAAATATGTATCACTTTGAAAGCTATGTAAAAGTTCCCTCAATATTAGTTCAAATGTTTTAAATTGGTGTTCAAATGAACAGGTACTAGAAGAAATACTTAGAATTTATATAGTGTAGTATCAATATTTGGCACACACCTATTCAAGTGTTTCAAGTGAGACACAAAAGTAATATGGAAAACGTTTTTGTTTACCATAAAAGAGCTATTCAAATTAACCAACATTAGAAGAAATATAATTTATTATCTTCATTTGGCAAAGACTTAATTTAGATATTTTCTTACTAAACTTAAGGACTTATTTACTTAAATATAGTGCAACACACCCCAAACAATCATGAGTTCGACTTCCTAATTCAACAAATCGTATCAGACAGTTAAATTTGTAGCTCACAAAATTCATTGCATCACTAGAAAATAATTGTACACCCATGCATAACTAACTGTTACAGTAAAATTTGTGAGAAAAATAGATCAATATGATATGAAGAAGTAACATCAATATAAACACATAAATTGTAAATATTAGAATAAAATGGGAAAATAATGTTAAGTATATTTTAAGCAGTAATTTAAATGAATTGTAAAATTGAGTACATTGCAAATGAAAACTCAAAACATTCCTTTATGAAATGCTAGCCATTTGTTGTAAAAAAGTGAAAAAATTAAAAAATTTGACCACCAAGCTACAGGTCATTATGAACAAAAACAATAAACAAAATTTTTTAAGGTCATTACATCTGATCTAAATTTAAGTCAACATGTTTTGGATAAAGAAATGTTCTATGTTTTATGATAGGTTCTTAAATCTAAACATTAACCTTGTTGGAACAGGGTTGGCTGATGAAAGCTATGATCAGAAAAGAAAGAGTGTACTTAATCGAAATCAAAAGTTTAATGACATCAATGTACATGATAATGACTCCACTTAAATAAAAAATATACCACTAAATATATGCGCAAATTCTGAAAGTAGCATATGCGCCTAGATTTGGATCAGGAATGAGAAACGTTCTCTGATTTCCAAAAAAAAATGTATCACAGACACTTTATATAACAAACTACATATATTGCTCATTCTTGCACAAGATAACTACAAGCAAGCACAAATAAACGATTGTAGTTCCCCCTTAGTCATAACATGTAAAATGATAAAAACTTTATGAAATATTCTTTATGATTTTTTTTTATTTGGTTTATTTAATATACGTTAATTTTTAATGGACAACAGTAAATTGTACTCTGTAGAGTTCAAGAGACCAAAAGCATAGGAAAATGTGGAATTTCTGTGACTCCAGCACATGAAGTGATCAGTGAACTTGTTTTATACATGACATCATAACGTTCAATTATAGTTCTGCACAGAAAATTAATAGATATTTCTTCCCACTACCTATCATCAGTATTTTGTCCTTGAACTCCATACTACAAATATCATATATTCTGGCACTGTTAAAAAATGAAAAAATAGTACCAATTAAAAAAAAATACAGACAAGTTTTAATTATGCATGCAATGAATATGGAGGTGATATTAACAATATTTTCTTTATGATAGGAAATAAGTAACAATTTTTCTTGCAACTACAGCATTATTTTACCTTTTTTTGTAACAAGTTTCAATTGTGTATCGTTAAATGATGACAATTTTATTAATCATTTTTAATTAATCATTATTTGAATTCAATAAATACAAACAAATCTGTTAATATCAGTTTGTTCCCTTTTTTTTTTACTTCCCATAAATATTTTTATTTATAGTATTAAAAAATAGTTTTATTAAAATTGTTTCTAACTGTACCTATATTGTTTAAGATAATGTGTTTTGCTAATATTTGATTTTATTATGTTACGGTTTATGCAAAATGCTTATTATTATGAAAAGTAAAGATACTAGTTACAAAGTAGAATGGGTTCTGTAGACTCATGAATATGGACACCTATTCAAAATATTCTAAAAATATGCAATGTATCCATCAATGTTTTTATGGCAAAGATATTGCTATTAATATTCATTTTAGGTAAATATAAATTACTGGGCTATAGTGATTAGGGTAGTAGCTATTGCTCTCACAATGTAGTGCGACGGGCCTTCGTTACGTTCTACTATTATTTTCTGCACAATACTAAATTCCAGGATCCATAATAATCTACTACAGTTAAGAAACTAACGTCTTACTCACTTGGAAGATCTGGTGGAGTGTCTTTTTTTATATATTTACCAACAACGCCTTCATTAGTAGCTTTTTGTCCTTTTCTGGATATCATGTTAAAGAATTTGTAATATATATAGACTGTATTAATTACTTGCTACACACGGTGTGACGCTTAGAAATTTTAAAAAACTTTTATAAAACCCGAATTAGAGAACAATACATCTAACGAAATCAAATGAACGTCATGAAATTTGACATTCACCCAGGGCTGCCAAATTACTTTTCTGATCTGGTATCACTTTAGTGATACCAAATCAGAAAAAAGTAAGAAAACGACAACACATAAAGTAGTCATTAAATGATTGACTACGAGTACTTTTAAACGTTCATTTCACGGATAAAAAACGTTTTCAAATAAAAAGTTATATTGATGCGTTAGGTGAATTTCGGATATGTAGTCTTATTGTTCGCGTCACCACTTCAACGACATTTTAATGCAGTATTGTGGAGGACGGGAAATGGTTCTGAATGAAACGCCGTCGTCGTTGCACTAAACAGGCTTCACTCTCTGCCGTGGGCTGCTTTCCCTTTTCTTCGGCTGCTGCACTTGAACTGATAATTATAGCCTTTTTTTTTTTAGTTTCTTCTTGCGGAAAGAGGGGGATAAAAAACCTAATAAGCTATCCACGCACCCGAGTGCGTGGGGCATGTCCGACTTTCATGGACTAAAAAACCCCCGAATAACTTGATGGTGGCTTCTGCTGTCAGCTAATGCTGTAGACAGCTCATCTGACGCGACCGATCGACATACAGATGCCGTCGGCGCGTGACTCTCCTACGGGTGATCGAATCGGATCTCCTCGGCATAGAGAGTTACGAAGGATCACGACACGAGTCGGAACCTTTAATGACGCCGGCGTGCGGAGCGCACCCCGAGAGTTAAACCATTGAAGGCTGACTGATTTAGGGACCTACTTCTATTCCATTAAATTTTCAAGGGATTTGTTTAAATCTTCAACCTCAGCAGTGACATCATCTGGTGGGTCTACGAGGGCATTCCGTGGCCTCCTAAGAAAATGGTTTTCGGGAGGAGCCTCGTACGAGGCCGCAGCTGAAATTAATGGATTTGGGTGGTATATTTCATATATTTGGAAAGTATAGGGAGTTCTAAGTACCTATGAAGGACAGAGTTTTTGACGTACTATTGTACGCCAGTCGCTATTCTACAAAATTTATTTTGAATGACCTGAAGGTCTTGAAGCGCAGTCGGGGCGGCCTGAGCAAAAACTGGGTACACGTATGTCATTACCGGCCTAATGCACAGCGTATATAGAGTACGCTTATTGCGTAATGACATCTTGCTCTTCCTACCTATCATATTGCTCAGGCGTAACATGTAGAAAATAGCAAGTTTCCTAACATGCTGGATATAATCCCTGAAGTGGAGATGTTTATCCAACATGATGCCTAAATATTTGTAGTTATGTTGCCACAGAGTGGGAGTATTTGATATGCGAAGGGTAAGGTAAGAGCATTATAAGGGACAACAAGTGTCCTCTTAATATTGCTAAAATCGAAATAGATAGCAACTGACTTATTCGAGTTGACCTCTATTCAAAGTTGAAACTATTGCATCAGCTCGTCAATGGCCGTTTGGAGGCGAGGTATTATATGATTAAAACTAGCACTGCGTAGAAACAGTATTGTATCGTCCGCGAATAGTGCTAATTGGACGCTTGTTTTCGGACGCGGAAGTACAATAAAGGAGAGAGCGTGTAGCCTTGAGGTACTCCCGCTGTTATGATTTTTTTGGAGGAGATGGTGTGTTCGTGGCGAAATACGAAATGTCTATTACTAATATACCTATGTATAATTAATACTAGACGATCTGGCACCTCTGGTGTACAATTTGTGTATTAAGCCAGCGTGCCAAACCCTATCAAATTATTGCCGGAAGCGTTCCAGCTTATATAGGCGGGGGTGTGTTACCCCCTCCACCATGCGGCCGATGGCCGTTCCTCCCCCCGCAGGAGATCTGCTTTCTCATTATTTATTAAAATAAATAACATAACACTATCAATTATTTACAAAACAATATATCTATAAACTATACAAACAATGAAAATAATTATTTTGATTCTAGACCGTGTCCGTGATATAGTGCCTATAACAGGTTGCGGGCTGACACCGTATATTATGCTTATGCCGTCCTTCCATTATTATTATCTCAGCCTTTGTCTTTTATACCCTGTTGAAAACATCCAATATATTCCAATAAGAAATGATTGTATTGGAATCTAATGTGTTTTTGTCGCTGCAAATCCATATCCATACCCATAAAAACTTTCGAAGGGACGAAACGGAAAGTTTAATGGAACTTATATGTCTGCAGAGTTCTTATCTGGATTTACATATAGAATACATCATTTTTCCGATTGTGGAATTGTTACAAAAAAACGTATCAAAAAGCATTAAAAACATTTTCTGTTTCGTATTCGGAAATCCACATTGGTTTTTATGTCCACATGGACTTACGATAAAAACGGATACAAACCTACAGGTAAGGTGCAGTTACGATCCATACAGATGCAAATAACATTACAATCTCATTAAGTCCAATAAAGAAACCTTGCTATGATGGACTTACATATAGATTCCAGATTTAACTCTATCTGGAAATTTTTTCTTCCAGATAGATTACATATAAGCCATTACAGATTCTATTGTTTTGTATGGGACTGTATTGGATGTTTTCAACAGGGTATCCTCCGTTTGTGTAGTAACGAGCTGGCTGTTTGCCCTAAATGCCTAATTCACCTAATTTTCGGGTCATACAGCCATACGTTTCCGACTGCTAGAAACGGTATGGATATATCGGTCCAGTATGTCACAGGACAGGACATACTGACAACCTATGGGACCTGCAATGAATCGAATATGTTCATTCTATCTTTTAGGGATAATGAAAATGCATCACAATAACGAATATTTATTGTCTTTCAGAAATCATTCCTAGGTGTCCGCGCCGCCTATTCCCACTCTACTATCATTCTCTATCTCGCTCACACGAGGATGATGCAATACCTTGCACTATTGCATTATGTTTTACATATGTACATTCCCTACATTATGTTATATACAATTCGATATATCAATTAAAACAATTACAAAATTACTTTAATGCACTATACGGACACGGACGCTAACTCACATTTACCTATCTATACAATCCTATGCGAGTTAAATCTATATTTACATTTTATATTTTTATGTCTATATAATTCAAACACTATAACTTAAACTATTTATGATGTCGTTGTCCGTAACAAGTATATTTTAAATTTAATTTAATTGTTACATGATTATTTTGTTTAAATGAAAAGTTTTAAAATTTGCAATTCAAACCTTAATGTACTTTGTTATTTCAAATTTACTAATTTTCCGCTATCCATCATGTGTTTTGATTCGTAAATAAATCTTATATATATATTAACGAGGGCTGTTATTTATTCGTCCGGAATATCAAAAAGAAACAAACAACCATCATTTAATATAGCTTTACTGCTTTTCAAAATATTCGCCATGATGATATCGATGCACTTTTGCATACGCTGAAACTAATATTTATAGCACTTTTCCCATTCTGATTGATATATATAAATTAGAATGGAAAAAGTGCTATATATTCCCAAAATGTGCATTTTGAACACATCAACGGCCTCTTCGCGGCTTGAAAAACGTTGAACATGTAATTTTTTTTCACACTTGGTAATAAATAGAAATAATTGGGTGCTAAATCGGAGCTGTATGGCGGATGGCCTGTCAATTCAATCTTTTGACCTTCCAAAAATAGAATTATTTCAGCCGACTTGTGACAACTAGCGTTGTCATGATGAAGAATGGTTTTACATTGTTGGTTTTTCCTTCTTATTTCTTCAAAAACTTCTGGTAAACAAATGGTCGCATACCACTCCGAATTCATCGTTTTACGGTTCTCTAGTGGCACTGTAACCACCTGTCCATTTATGCCAAAAAAACAGGCAACCATTTGCTTCAGTGCTTTTGGTATGAATAAGTTTTGTTGGAGTTCAGCTCATTTGGAACACCCACATCGTTGACTGTTGTTTAGTTTCGGGGTCAAATGCATAGATCCAAAATTCATCGCCTATATAGATATTTTAAACAGCTTTTAACGCACAATGATTAAATTTTTTTATAATTTGTGTACCGATCGATACGAGTCTCTTTTTCATCAATTCTCAAATTGTGCGGAATCTAACGCTCACAATTTTTTTAAAGTCATATTTTTGTGTAATATCTTGTGTATGCTCGTCATACTTATGCCCAGGGACGCCTTTATAATGATGACATGACGATGTTGCATTATTAGTTCTCATACAGCATCAATATTTTATCGTACAACAACCGATTCAGGGTAACCTTCTTTAAATTCGCCCGTGAGCATAGACCGCCCACAATTAATTTAGTTATACACAGTGGTTTTCGATGGTGCTTCATCCTGAAAGTCGAGGTGAGTTGATCAATGGATTGTTTATGAGTTAGCCCACGCCGAAAATCGTAATAAATCACCACACGAAAATCTATGGTAATAAAGACACAATTTTCAAAACGACGCCACAATGGTAAAAAATTGACAGTTACATGAAACAAACTGTATTATACAGCCAAGATGTTCCATTTTTAAATATTGTAATTACTTTTGAAATATTTTTTTGTATGTGGTCAGAACATATATATATGTTCTGGCCACATACAAATAATTGTTGATTGAAGTGTCAACAGAGGAACAAATCAATGTTAATGATTTTAATGTACAAATCATAATATTTTAATTTTTGATACTATAATTAATTTGAATATTCAAAAAAAAACATTGCTATTTCATAGTACTAAGATTTTACTTTTGTCAAGGCTTCTCAAAGACTGCCCACTTGTTTTTGTAAATCAAATAAGTTGCGGTAGGTATTTTGAAATTCTATCATGCACCGTCATTTCGAGATCGTGATGTCTTTCATACAGAGTTTCGATGTAAATACACTGGTTTACGGCATTTGAAAGGATTTTCTTGAATTTGGATTTCCTGAAAATTTGATATCGACCGATTACGTATACATTTCAATAATATGCTTCTACTTTCATATAATTTAAAAATATAATAGAATTTGATATTGATTGTTCAAATAGATCGTGTTTAAACAGTAAATTCTAAAATACGATCAGCTCTATTACTACTAAAACAGTTTTGAAAGCTTTAATTTGATTGAAATTGTTTTATTTTTTTGAGATATATTGTAAGCAATTTTTTCAAAAAAAATGTTTTTCGTAATCATTTAGATTAAAAAAAAAAAGACTTTTTAAATATCTTCTACGCTTAGAAAAACAGAACCGGAGGTTACCGAGAGTCTTAGTGAAATTAATAAAATTGTTTAAAAGATTTCGTTGGCGAAAGGTAAAAAAAAAAGCTTTTTCAAAATATCTTATAGGTTTAACGATTGTAAACTTGTATATAATTGTACATTATAAAATATTCTGAATGTAATGATTGGATTCTTTTTATGTCTACTAAACTATAATTGTGTAAAATGATGATGGTAATTTTGACTTCGAAATATGATCCCTAAAAACAATACGGGAAATTTAGGAGCTGACCTGCTAGGTCAACCGATGCCTAGTGTCCTTTTTATACAAAATAATTGATTGGCTGCTTTGGAAAAGTTGTAGCCTTACATCCATTTTGTAACGGCAAGCTGTAATATAAGATATATTGATTTATGAAAAATACTGCTGAATCTATACGTTACATCACCTTCTATACGTTATATCATTTACACACAATACTTGACTATAATCTGGAAGTATTGAACAATATTTTTTTAAAAGATAAAAATATTAAATAAACGTTATAACAAAAACTTACAACACTGTGCGAAAACCGTATAGGCATTTCTTAGATAACATTTTAATTTCGATTTAACGCAAAAAAAAATCATACTTCTGTATCATATTAATTATTTATAAGATAGTCAAATGCATTATTTATTTAAAAGCAGTTCATGTGAAATATGAACAAGCCGATGAAAATATAATCTGCAGTAAAAATACAAACGCATTTACAGTAATAAATACGAAGGCATTTATGGTATTTGTTGTATAAAGCAAAGTTCTTGCAAGCACGTTATTAAAAACTAATTAAAACTGGTGGGATTTTTTAATAAAGTTTTTCAGCCATGAATTATTTTTTAACAAATACTATGGAAATGTATTATTGTTGGATATAAATACGTTACTTCGTTTATGTTCAGAAGCAGAGTGCATACATCATTGGTTAAGTAATTTCAGACCAATAATTAATGGCTGTTTCAAATCGATATTCTGATTAGTAATAAATGTCAATTGTAATATGTTACAAAAATTATATATAACATATTAGGTAACATTAAAAATATATTGTTGTTGTGATAGGTGAATAATATTCACTCGCCTTAAAAAAATTACTATGTATGAAATGTCACGTCAAATAAACGAGCGTATTCGCGAGAACTTCGAAATGTAAATTTTTAATTTTCATTAAATAAAACGTTTGTGCTTATTGTATTTTTCGATGTAAAATTATCTATTCGCTTGTCAAATACAATGATTGCCGTTCGAGATTATCTGCGTTACAAAGTACCCTTATATTTGAATTGCTAATTACTACGAAATAAAAATGCGTTACCAACGAATGAGCTCACATGTCTGAAAAAGTTCGTTGTGCAACATTTGCTTTGTTTGTGAAGTTGTCGAAATAGTGTAAGTGCATGTTCCGGATTGTTTTGAATTAGCGTTGTGCATAGACGTGTGAGGTTATATAATAGTATTGTGTGAAAACGCGTTCAGCTAGATGTTGATTTAAATATCATTGTAAAGATGTTTAGCACTACACTACACTATAAAGCACTATAAGGAGCCAAAGTGATATAATAGAAATATTCGTCAGAATATTGGGGAATATCGATATTAAAAAAAAAAAAAGAAAAAGTGTGTGTGTATTAGTGTACACACTTAAGAAGTGAAACTTCTTTATGACATCATTTTTCGAAAAATGATTTACTGTTTACAACTTCACAGAAATTTGTTGAATAAAGCTAAATTAGATAAAGTGTATGCAAAAGGCTTTTATTGTCATGGACATGGATACAAAAATAATACAATTATTTCACCTTTCTGCTACTAAGATTATAGCATTTCATTAATTATAATAGAATTATTACTATTATTGTTATCGTTATTATATATTTTTGTAATTAATGGCTTAACTCACTGATATTTACAATCAAAAACTAAGGTTAACCTGAAATAACCTTAAAAAAAATAAATACCGTAATCACACCCACGTATTGAATGTATTAGAAAACAGGTTTAATTACTTACTTCTGTTAGAAATCCACTGGAATTAGAATAAATATCTTTTATTCTTTTTGCCAATAACTTTATAAAATTTTTTTCGCTAATCACTTAATTGAAATATTATTTTCACGTCACTACTGAGTTTCAGAAATATAAATGTTCAGAGTTTCATGTAGGAGACTTGGTAATGGTATATGTACCTAGAAGGGTGATAGGTAAAACTTTTCAATTAATGCGATGTTATAAAGGGCCATATAGAATTGTAGGAAAATTATCGAACGCTACATATAAAATCGAGTCACTCAATGAAAGAATGTGACATATAGTTCATGTATGTCGGTTGAAAAGGTTTCAACTTAGATAACAGGAAAATGTAATATATACAAACTGTAAATAGATCTAGGGTGTAGACAGAAAGTATATGTGACAGGTGGCCTTAGTAACAATTATGTATAGGCCACGATGACATTAATAACATTGAATAAATATGGCGCGTAACGGAAAAATGTTACCCAAAAATAAAGATGGCGCGTAACAGATAAAGATGGCGTGTAACAGAAAAACGTTACATTACTATAAAATTTCTCCCATACGCCGATAAAGAAGTTTCACTCCAATAAAGGTGTATCTCACATGAACTCATACGAGTCGTAAACGAGCTCGGAATAATAGGAAACACAAATTAGAAGAAAGTTTTCGTGAAAAGGAATTAAAGAAACTTAAAAAGTCTGGGCCAAAAAATGTAAGAGCTAGTTCGACAGCGTTAAAATGAAAATGAAAACATTTGTTATGATTTTATTACGACATTTTCACAAAAATCAATAACGCGGACCCAAACTCCGCCATCTTGTTTTTTTTTTTTTGTTTAATTATGTAACTTTATGACATAAATATTTATATTATTTATACTAAGATTGGTTGAAAAATAAAACAAAGTTCCCCATTGATTTAACCCAGCATACGATCTGCGCTCTATTGTTAATACTATTATTCATTTATACAGATTAATTTATAACTTCGTGTACCTATGCAGTAGCTTAAAAATATTGTTCAACAAAAAAGTACTTTCACAGGGCAATTAAGAAAATCATCGGCTAAACTAAAATACAAATTCATAGTATTAAATATTTCAATTATATTTTAAAATTACTGACAGTTAACGATTATCTAACATTTTTATTAATAAAAAATTTTATGAATTTTTTGTAATTGTTCGAATACTAAAAGATATAAAACGGAAGATCTAAATTAAAAAAATATTTTTACATATTAAGACATATATTTCCTATTATACCAATATTAAATATGTTCGGAACGGTCGTAGTTTAAGTTTTTTTTTTATATATTATAAAGTGAATTCTATCGAATGTTTAAAACAAGCCATAGTTTAAGCTTATCTATCGTTTAATAAACAGTGTAATATTTGTGTGTCATTATTTAAAACAGTCATAACAGATTTTTATAGTTATTAATTGTATAGATAAACGATATAATGGCTGTATTATTAACATACAACAAATATAGGCGTATATATAGTCAGCGACGCTTAAGATAACACTAGATGGAATTTCCCGCGCAAATTTTATTATATAGTAATAAAAGCGGAGAGGGGGTCATATAAATAGCCAATTAGAGAAAATCGGCTCTCACTTCGCTTCCACAAGTCGCTGACTACTACATATTGCATTGTTTGTAAAAAAATAGGATTATATATCTATTTAGATAAGTTTTAAATGTGTAACAAATGTATATAGAGAGGTTTATTTTTTAATAAAAGACAAAGGAGGAGCTGGAATTCATTGAACCGTTGAAAAACTTTATAGACCGTTAAAAAGCGGGGATATCGGGAACACTTGTAAAGACAGTATAAGAGTAGGATGAGTCCCGACTCCCGACACTTCCAAATTTGATTTCTGCTTAAAATTAAACGAAACTCTGCTCCTCGGACAACTAGTACTTTATTAAAAAGGTTTTCATTTAAACTCTGCTTGCTGAAGATCCTGCTCGACGGTTGCGAACCAGCGCACAAGTATACCAGGTCCCGTACAAAACACAAGCGATTCGTGTACTGGCTGGTTTTATATATAGGTGTGTCTATAAAGTTCTCGAGTGTGCTAGGTTGCGGTCGCGGACTCCCGCGAAGGTCGCCTCGTCACTTCTTTGTTTACGTCGGCGGTGTGCGGATTGTGTCGATACGCGTTAAAATTTTTAAAAGGTTTTTCATGGGGAAATCGCATAAAAAGTAAGTTTAATAACTAGAAGAAAATAGATTTGTTATAAAATATGAATTTAAGTATTAAATATATAATATATGTATGTATATATATATATATATATATATATATATCGAGTTTGAAAGTTTATATAATTTTTGTTCTCTCATTGCACTTGTAGTCATCCGATACCTACCTAAATTTTAGAACACTTCAAAATATTATTTTTTTCTTAAATTGGAAAATACATATAATATTATCCATATGTATTTAAATACATTATATATACATATATATATTAAATATATATATATTAAAAGAAAATTAATATTTTTATATGAATACAATAACTTTTCTTGAAATTTATAAATTAGACTCATAGCCGTCTAGACTTAAACACTTAAACCATGTAATTATTTGGAATTAGGTAAGCAGTGGGTAAGAAAATATTTTCATTTCTTTCAGATCAAGATCTGATCGTGTGAATGCTCTACGTAAACAATACGACGCGTTTTTGGAGGAAGATAGGAAACGCAAGGCACGCAATGAGTACATACTCGAGAGACTTGACAAAATGCGCTACACTGTTTCAGAACTACAACCACGATTTAAGGTACAAGATGGAAATAACTTTTATCGTTCTATAGTCCAGCCATTTCCGAACCCTTAAAACTGCGTTATGATTTTAAGTGTGTTCATATATCTCTCATTTCACCTCTATTTTGTTGGTTTCGATGGAATTTTAAAAATAGGAAATATATCATTAAAAATAATTTAAGAGCAGTTCTTTACATATATAACTAAGGAATTTTTATCTAATACACCATTTTTTGGGGTGTCTTTGGAAAATTCCGGACATATATAATAAAGATTTTTAGATGACGTTTTTAATGATAAATATTTCGTGAGATATGAGCTTTGAATGTCATTAATAATAATATGATCCCCTTTTTACATTATTAAATAATATTCTTGGTATTTTATGTAATAATGTCAAATAATCCAAATATTAGCAGAGAAAAAGCACTTTTAACGTATAGTATTTTTTGAATGCTTTGGAGAATATGTAGAGGGCGCTCAGATTAATTGAAGAAAAATCTGTAAATTAAAAGCATCTGAAAATTTATCTACCTAATCAACCGCCCAGCGAATTAAAAACGTATAGTTATAATTACCATTGGAAAATTCGACATTGGAATTGGTGCTCCATTTTCTACGAAAGTTGTGATTGAAACTAACTTTTCTCTTTCTATATTTAAAGTAAAGGTGACAACCTGGCCATTATATTATTTCCAATCACCTTAAATTGCAACTAAAAGCTGACAAAGAAAAGTTAAATAAAATAATTCATTGCCAATTTTTTTAATGTTATTATAATAATTTTCTTAGGATCATGTATTAACTATTAACCCTAAAAAAAGTTATCATATGATAATGTACCTTTAAAATAGCTATATGTGAATGAAGTAAGTTACCTTTCTAAAGTAAATAATTGGTATAAAAATCGGGTTTTGTATATATTAATTGATCCGGATGTCTTTTTATTAATAACAAATGTCCGAATAATCAAATTTTGTATAATAATATTGTATTATTTCTTTGCTGGGTATGAGGTTGTGAAAGTAGTTAAAAAATATAATGAAAAGGGGATAGAATCAAATAAAAATAAATAACGTAAAATTAACATAAAAAGAAATCTAACGGAATCGTTAGATTCTGCGTCAAATGTTCAAAGTCCCATACCCATATTTTCAGTATTTTTGAGCTGATGTTTGGTTAAAGAAAAAAATAGTTTTCATTGTGTAGATAGATATATATATATATATATATATATATATATATATATATATATATATATAGGTCGTTTAGTTGTTTTTGGAGTCAATAAAGATTTTAATATCAATGTAAAATAATAGAATAAAATGATCTTTTTTATTTTCAGAACAACATTATAAATATTCAAAACGTTTCACCTGCTTATGCGGAACCGGTTCAAACTGAGGAACGTTTCCAACCTGTACCTCAAGCCAACCAATCATTTTTGCCTATTAGTTGCATAGCTTCTAATAATGCTTTTAATGATCACTTATTACTAAAAGAAATAGGAAAGAAATATATTCTAATACCTAAATCGAGAAATACATTATTTAATACTCAAGAAAATCTAGATTCTCAAAGCGATTGGAAAAGTAAATATAACATTTTAGGTCATCTGAAAAATATTGAAAAACAAGACAGTACTTCTCATGCTCAAAATAAAAAAATAGATGATGCTTCTGAAAATTATCGTTTGAAATACGAGTTGGAACCAGAAAATGATAACGCAAAAGAATCTAATGATGAAAAAAATATTCAGAGAGACCCAGTAACTAAAGCAATGAATTATCATGTTGAAAGGAATTTAAACACTTCTATTGATGACGATTCCCATATAATAGATCCAAAGTACACTGGTTATTCTACAAATAATAAGGAAAGGGAACACAGTGTCTCCAAACAAACTGAGTATTTGACCAATGATCCTAATTTTATAGATCATAATAGTAACCACAGGAACAATTATGAAAAATATAATAATTTAAATACTGATAAAACTGATAGAGCCGAAATAACGAATGAATATACAACAAACGAAATCATAGATGATGATAAAGATAGTAGCGAAAAAGAAGTTCATTTGAAGAATGAAAATAAAAGCTTTTCAAAAGTATCAGATTTTAATCGAAATCACGATGAATCCATTCATAATGCAAATGACATGGTTTCTAACTACACATCAAAGACACGAGAAATCAATGACAGAAAACGTGAATCAATACCTAACGATGATCGGTCACTGCAAGAAAAAATTGAAGTAGGGCAAGTTAATGAAAGAATGAAAAACCAAGAAAATATTCATTCAAATAAACTACCAGAAACTGAAGACAATGAAGTTTATGAACAAACAAATAATGAAATATTAAACTCTACAGATACTGTTCAATACAAATATCAACATTCGAATGAAGATTATAAAGTTGAATACTTGCAAAATAATGATAATGAGCAAGGTGAGAGACATTTCGAAGACAATAATGTCGACAACGTGTCAGAAAAACAACAGTGCAATCTAGAAACTAGAGAAGATGAAAATCTGGAAAACTATAATCATACTATGGCACCACAACAGAATGATCAGATGGTTACTGACCAGTATGATCCGTTAGCCACTCACAAATATGAACAGACCACTATGGGCCAGTATGATGAAACGGCATCAAAACAAACACCATATCAATATAACCAAATACCTAATGATCAACATAACCCCACTGTTCCAGAACAATATAACCAAACAATTTCAGAATCGTATGATCAAACTAATGTAGGAGAATATAATCAGACAATTACAGGAACATTTGACCAAATAGATTCGAATCAGTACGATGATACAAACCCACAACAATATGATCAAACAACTGCGGAACATTACGATCAAAAAGCTTCAGAACAATATGACCAAACAACTTCAGAAAATTATGATCCAAAAGTTTTGGAACATTATGATCAAACGTCTCTAGAACAGTATGACCAAACGGGCTTGGCTCAAATAAATGCAGAACCATATGATCAAACCGCTTCAGAACAATATAATGAAATGACTTCACAACAGTATGAGCAAACACCTACAGAACAATATGATCAGACCGCATCAGAACAGTATGAGCAAACACCTTCAGAACAATATGATCAGACCGCATCAGAACAATATGAGCAAACACCTTCAGAAAATTACGACCAAACGGCTTTGCAGCATTATGATCAAATAGCTGCAGCACAATATGAGCAAGAACATCCAGAACAATATGATCAAACATCGGCAGATCAATATGACAAATTAGCTTCAGAACAGTATGAACAAACAAACCCAGAACAATATGAACAACAATCTTCAGAACAATATGATCAGTTAGGTACAGATGTATATGATCAGACGTCGACAGAAACACACAAAGAAGTAAATTTGGTACAATATAATGTAGGTGATGATAATCAAAATGATCCACAGTACAATGACTCAAACCACGTCCAGTCAAATTACGAATACGAACAAAATTATCAAGAACATCAGCAAAATGAAAAAAATCCCGTAGAAAGTATCAGTAATGAAAACTAAAATGCTTACTTTAGAATATTACAATAACAAATTTTCGAATTTAGTATATTAAAAATGAACTTTAATATTAAAATTACAAAAAAAAAAAAAAATGGCACCAACGATACCTGAGAGAAGTGAAGCTTTTACGCAATTTTCTGTAAAAGTATGTGCGTATCATAATTTGTAAAATATTATGTTTAATTATTAAAAGTTATTTTCAGAATGTATGTCCTAAAGTATTTTACAGACGACTATATATTTCACATATATTTTTGTTTTGTTTAAAAGTCACTTAATTGTTATCACGTTACTCATCTGACATACATTCGTATAGCGTAGCTAAGTCAACGTAGATAAAACATGTGCGTGGAGAGCTGTGTGTTCGAAGCAATAGAACATCAGCGCGCTAATTTAGGAGAAGTTAACGGTGATGAGACATTAAATTTCTAAATTTATGGTCATGGCTGTTTTTTCCCCGGCGGCCGAGTGCATAATGACATTAAATAAGCTTGATTTCAAAAACATGGTTTTATTAATCAGCTAAAGTATATATTTACTTCAAGTGCACTTAAAACGTAAACTAAAATACAGTTGTGAAAGAAAATACATTGACTTCCTTGTTCCATTCGTATTCTTAAAAATTGTTTTGACATGTATATTAAACCAATTTATGTTAATATACTTTATTATTAAGGACGTTTAGCTTTAAAACGTAAACGTTATTTAAAAATAAATAACAGCATAAATGTCAAAAGTAAATCATAATTACATTACTGAACGCATTATTATTATTAAGAATTAATTAAAGCTCTTTTCAAACTTTAAAAACATACTCATGCACTGAAACTACTTAGTTTGACATAACATATAATTATCAGCCATGAAGTAAATTTTAAATACTTCATTTATTTTCTTATTATTATTACAACTTAATTAAAGCTTTTTTCAAGTTCTAAAAAAAGATGCTTATGACTGAGAGCAGGCCGTTATAACTAATGATTAACAGTCACAATATAAATTTTAATAACTTCAATTTTTTTTTATTACGGTGACACTTATAATTTTTAGACCTGACCACCACTCAGAAACTTTACAAAAAAAACATATTTAAATTAAAAAAATGGAACTATTTACCAACCTCATTATGTACTAACTTTTACCTACGGCTTCGCTCGCATTGAAGTCCTCAAATAAATATGAAAGATCATTATATTCCAATAGAAATGAATCAATGTGATAAGTATATTTTATTGCTTGGTTGCGATCATCAGTATTTTAAAATCACTACATACAATGAAGTTTCAAAAATTGAAAACATGCTTTATTGAATTAATTTACTACAACAAAAGTTAAAATATATTTTTC
Organism: Eumeta japonica; assembly: GCA_005406025.1. Taxonomy (NCBI): domain Eukaryota; kingdom Metazoa; phylum Arthropoda; class Insecta; order Lepidoptera; family Psychidae; genus Eumeta; species Eumeta japonica. The sequence goes on from BGZK01000568.1 coordinate 59,638, forward strand.
TATAACAAAAATAAATAATTTTGAATTTTAATAATTTAAAAAGACAAAATGCAGAGTATTATTCTAGAATATTTTTGTATACAATGTTGTAAGTTTTTCCGCCCGGTGCAAAAAATGTGTAAATTTCGAGTATTTGACATATGCGAACAGGCATGGTTATATGGTTGACCGTAAGAGAAGCATGGCTATTGTAAATGCACCCCTGCTACCTGTAATGTCTACCCTTGTGCTTTGTTTATAGTAATAGCAAAGCTGAGTTTGACGGGAAACTTAACCCTTTTGAATTGGAATGGAAGATCAGTGGGAATAATTGGAATCCGAGATATAATAACAGTTTCTCATTTACCGACACCTGATTAAATAATGGTACCAAGTGCCACTTGGTAAAGTCGGTAAAGCCGCGGGTAAAAGCTAGTTAAATATATATTTACTGGAATGCTAGATGGCGTTGAAGTTGCTAGATTTTAAAATTTTTTGATAAACAATCGTACCTGCCAAAATATTTGTATTACCCAATATAAAAAAAATAATAACAAAAATTATTGTATGTCCTTCCTAATATCTTTGAAAATATGTGTACAGAATTTCATGATGATCGGTTGAGTAGTTTCTACGTGGAAGCGTAACAAACAAACTCGCATTCTTAAGTTGAAGCTCTTCTTAAACTTTAAAAAGATGCTTACTAATTAAGCCTAGATTATTATAACTAATAATTATCTGTTATAACAGATATATATTTTTTAATTTCCTTAAGCAACTTAAACCAGTCTAACTTGGACAATCTCAAACGTCAACTACTTAACATTATCTTTAAATACTTTTCTTCTCATCTCACTAAAAGTTGGTCAATTACCTGCGATGGTTCTCCTTTTAACTTCAATATATATTCTGCTGCCATGTATTTTTTTCCAATACAAATAACCATGTAGTTGGCACGGGGTGCGGAACACTTGACCCAAACATTATCGCCATGATTAGTGTCAGCAGTGTCACTATAATTTAATAACTCTCTGAGCAAAGCCATGGACGGACGATGGCGAAACTATGATAAGAGTTCCTTGTTAACTGGACGGTATAAGCTTTCCATTGCATGCACACAACCACACACATACGCACGCGCGCGCACGCACGCACACGCACACACGCACACGCGCTCGCGCACATACACACACTTCGAAACAGTCTTGCAAGTTTAGTTATGTATAAAAATAACTCTGTAAAACTGTTTTTTTTTTTTATCGTCTTATATATGTGTCTATACGGGTTGGCCCAAAAAGTGATGTTAAAACGAAGAAACTTAGATTATTCAGTCAGGGGTACTCAAAAATACCTCATGTATCTTTCGATATTTTTTGGGGAAGTTTTTGGAACAAACTTCCTTCTCGCGCGTTTGGAGGATGGGAGCTGCACGGCAAATGTGCCCGGTCGAAATTTTTCAGACCGAGATACGAAAGAGAAAGAGCCGGTGAACGTGTACTTGGCGCCGAGGAGCTACTTGCTCCTGTGGATTTATATTCTATCTTATGGTTTGTTTACAAGCTGTGCTGACGTGCTGTGTACATGACAACACTATATTCGTGTATGTGCTGAATGTACTGGTTAAGTTTATAGTTTGTTTATGTTTTTATAATAATAATAATATAAACCCACGCCTATTTCTCAGAAGGGTAGGGCAGAGACTATAGATTTCCATATGTACTTAGCTCTCTTGCATCATTGACATCCATTAATCTTTTTATGCAAGCTCGTTCATTCTACTCGTTTTCTGGTGCTTAAAATTTGGCTCTTTTCTAATATGCCACCAATATGGTCGGCATAGGATTGTCTAGGGCGACTCATGCCGACTTTTCCATCACACACATTCGTTCTATAGATTTGTTTTGTCAGTCTACTACTTTCATTCATCCTTTCCAGATGGTCAAACCACCGTAATATACTTCTTTCTACTCTAGTTACATCTTTCTTCAAACAACACCGCTCTCTAATATCACTATTTCTATATCTATTTTTCCGAGACATTTCATACATACAACGCAGATATCGCATCTCCACTGCTTGACCATACTTTTATTTTTCTTCTGTCATACCCAGCTATCGTTACCATACAAAAGTGTAGGGATTAGGACCCTATTACTGATAGCCAAGCGTGCTTGTTGTGAGACGCTTTTACTATTCATAATAGCGAGCAAGGCCCCATTCACTTTATTTACGCATTCACTTTCCTTTCAATATCTCTGTCATGTTTACCATCGTTTGTAAACAGATTCCAAGTATACAAACTCTTTCACTTGTGCGACTTTCTCATATTCTATAAGTAAATTTCATTCAGTTGTACTTTCACCCCTTTCAAACACCATCATCTTAGTCTTACCGACATTTACTTTCATATCCCTTTTCTTAACAGAATCAATCATTTTATCAACCATATCCTGCAGCACACACGCCGACAGCGCAAGGATTACTTGGTCGTCGGCGTACAGGAGGCATTTGACAGACAACTCATCCATACTTAGTCCACATTCATACTCTTTCAAATCATACAGACACCTATCCATGAATAGGTTGAATAGCCATGGTGAAGCTACACATCAACCCGCAACTCACGCTGTGCATGGATAGGGATCTCCATACATCAATCTCCAATGTTTCGCGGAGAAAAATTTGGTCAGTACACCCCATCTCTTTTCGAAATTCTTGTTTTCAGTCTTATTCACAACTCTTTCCATAATGATTTTCGCATACAGTTTGCCAACGACGCTGAGGAGGCTTACGGGGCGGTAATTTGTGCAAACCTGCCGTGAGCCTTTCCTTATATAGAGGGGGGTACGTGACTGTTTTACATGTCATTAGGTACCCTATGGCTTTTCCAGCATTTGCCAAAGACCCGATACAGGCTTGCCTTTACACCCCCACCGCTCCTCAGCATCTTGAAAAAACTCTATCATATCCCGTACCTTTTCCAATTTCATACGCTTTAGTGTTGTCATGATTTTATCCATGACTGACAAAATAAAATAAAATTAATAACTTTAAATTTTTCTAGTTGTAAGGAGTCATACAGACAAATATACAAAGAAAAAATTGTGTGTTAATTATAATCAAGTTAACTACTGTTGAGCTATAAAAAACATGTAAACGGAACAAACAGTCAAAAACAAAAAGTAGCTTAGGGAACATACCTATACTACGTGACCAGTTCGCTTGTGGGACTTCAAAATATAAAGCTTGGTCACAGGACCGGAAGAAGGGTTTAAGGCTTCGTCACGTAGTCAGAGAATTCTCGCGTTTTTTGAAGACATATTCAAATTATGGCGCGCAGCGTTCAGCGCTTTTGAAACACACAGGTGGCAACCATACCAATACCAACCAATACAAACCAACCGAAACCAAACTAATATTTTTTACATTAGTTTTTTTCCTTGATTATATTAACTTTCTGTTAGCGAAAAAAAGAATTAAAATCATATTTATAAATTATATATAAAATGGTATAGTCTATTGGTACATTTAAGTTCAATAAAATTAATTTAACTATTGTTGAGCTATGAAAAAAGATACGATTGAATGCACATAAAAAGTAGGGTATGTCCATACCCAGGACTAAAAATATTTCTATACTCCATCTAAATCAGTTCAGCAGTTACAGCGTGAATAGGTAACAGACAGACAGACAGAAAGACAGTCAGACTTTCGCATTTATAATATTAGTATGGATAAGAGTTTTTTTGCCTTCCCGCTATGAAAATTCAATAACTTTCAAGAAAAGGGTAGTTACTGATTTCAGTTTAATATTCGAAGACCGAGTTTTCATCATATCTTGATGTTTTAGGGCTCTAGAAATCTATTTCGACCATTTACCGAGTGACGCTGTACGTATGTGTATGTGTAAACCTTTCATAAATTTAAGCGGATTAATCGATTAAAACGCGGTTGGCGCATTAGAAACGAGTCTACTCAACTTAGACTTGCTAAAAACTTGAACTGATTTTGCCAGGTAGATTTTACTGTACCTGTAACATGTACTTTGTTTATTCTCCATATATCTAGTATTATATTATATACATTATATTATTCTGATACGAACAATAATAAAAATATATGCAATAATAGAATTCTACTGTTTTGTTTATTTTACTTAATATTTATTTACTAGTTTTTTATTTATTAATTATAAATCCTTTTAATAACCGTCAATTTCAATGTCTTTTTTAAATTGTTGTGTATATCATGAGGCCCTCCTGTTTTCTATTAGTACCTAATACAAAAATAAACAACACAACGAGAAAACACAGAACACTGAACTTATAAATATTACATAACTACAAGGAATTAAAAAAAAATTGAAAGTAAAGTACAAGAATATCGTAAGTATAACTATTCAATTATAAATACACAAAAATATATTAAAATTAGACATTCGAGAAAAAAGTATATATACTGGTACATTTCAAAAAACTCCTAGTGTTTATATAAACTTTTTATGTACATATGCTATTTTTTTTCACGATAGAGAATGTTAAGAGGACAACACTTGTTGAATGATCAAATAAAAATATCCCGTCATAAGCGGTCGGATTTTTCCGACACTGGCTTGCAGGATATAGACGAATTGCATCTATTAGTCCAAGAAAATAGACCTTTAAATACGACTATGAGATAAATACTTGGATTCTTGATATAAGTTACTTTGAAATATCTAAAAATGACCGTGTAATTTTTTTTAACAATCACTCACAAAAAGTGGTGACAAGAAATTGCTTTTTTTTTTTCTATTTCTGAAAAGATGACAAGGACTATAAAAACACTTCAAATAAAAATTGTAGACTACCCAACTTTAAATAAAAAAAGATCTCATTACTTTTTTCACTACTATCAAAATGAACCGAGTTAGGAAGCAAGGAAATGACAATAACAATTTAAAAAAATCATAAATTGCTGAAAAATGTACAAATTTAATATGCGCGTGTGTGCATGCATATTAAACTTATTAATTTTTCAGCAACTTTTTTAAGTTGTTATTCTTTTAAATTGTTACCAACATTTCCTAGCTTCTAGTCACCCTATCTCGGTTCATTCTGATAATAGTGAAAAAAGTAATGAGATCTTTTTATTTCAATTTACTCAGAAAATTATAATCTTGTATTTTAGAGATTTTTTCATAGCACTGTAAGGGTATTGTCAGAGTTGTCTTAGACTATGATGGGGCCCTTGGGTACAGTTTAGGATCATTCCTGTAAGCCAAATAAAACTCAAATGAATATATCGAGTGTATTCTTCCATGTACGTTAATCAACAATGACGGCATTTGAAGACCTTCATCGAGCTGCCCTGAGCACCTGCGTGCTTATCTTGCCCTTATGGAAAGGATAGAACTAAGTATTCTACAATCAATGGCAGCAGGTAGAGAAACATTCTTTTTGGCATATTGCGATTCTTTTCCATCTTATGTGGGTCTCCACAATCCAGGGCATATAATGTCATGCGATTTATTTGCAGAGTTATTGCTGGTATTTGAAGATATGCATTTAATAGGTACAAATAATGAAAGATGGCAATGAGAACAAGAATGTATTTAAAGCCTATAATCTGGTGAAAGTATTTTAACAGACTAACTACATATTTAGTAAAAAATATTCAAAGGTCTTTTTTGTATGTTTATTACTTTTGTAAGGGAAGTTTTAACCAATTTAACTCAGATATGCAACTATTGAAAGTATTAAAATACTGCAGTTTGATTATACTGACAAAAAATTACAAAATGGATCCATTATTTTTTTCTATGATAATAGTAATTACAAATTACTCAATAATTAAATAAAAGGACATGTTAATTATACCTGAAATGTGATCCCATCAATTCTTTGAAAGTCTGATACAGTTTTTACATTTCTTTTTACTCAAAAAAGTGAAACTGCATTATTTAGAAGTAAGGTTTTGATGATTCAGACCAGATTTGCTTACTTAGTAATAGCGATAACCCAGATGGAGTTATGGGTGGGGGAGGCATTCACGGGGGAGTGCTGCCTGATCACAGTTTACCTACTGGTGATGAGCAGTCACCTTCCTGGAGGAAAATGATGAAGATGGGAGTCAAGTTCATGCTATGTTCAAATGTAACTGGTACATTTTCTTATTTGTCATCATATACAAAAATGGTTAGGTAACTAATAATAAATTCATTTAGAGGGTCAAAATAGAATTCGTTCCTGTTATCTTTCACTACCTTTTATCATTGAATTGACCTGAGGAGGCAATGTTACTATTGAATAAATCAATCCAGCCATCGATCAAAAAAGTTTGAGACTGTAGACAGCAACATTTTTGGAATGTTCCTGTCATATAACAACATGGTGGATATACAAGGAATGGTTCAGAAAGTTATATATAATGCTGAGTTAAATTACTATAAACCAGTTTTGATTAACTCTCTTGCCAGTTCACTATGTAATGAGAACATCAATTAAAATCCATAACTTTAAAAAGTGATTTTTTTTAATTTTGTAAACTGGTAAGTGGCTGTCACAGAATCCCTAATTAAAAAATCATAGAAGAATTTACATCTTGGATTTCTAACTGATGATGTTTTTCTATTCGAACAGGTCAAAAGGGATACACTAACCCTGATATAACTAAAGCAGTAGCTTAGCTCAAATTATTTCTACGATTTCAACAAAAGTTACTGGGATAATATATAAGTTATATTTTACATAAAAATTAGTGAAGGTATCAAATTTTATAAAAATCAGTTAAGCCATTGTCAAATTATAATAGACAATCAGATAAAGAGACAGTATGCAATATTTTATTAAATCTTGTTGAGCTATAAGAAATAAAATGAAACAGACATGCAAAGAATCAAAAAGGAGCCTGTGTCCTTACGACGTTTTAGGCAATGTAACTAACAAATTTAAGCAAGATTGGTGCAGCAGTTTAGCCATCATAATGTAACTCGAACGGACAGTATCTTTTGCATATATAATATAAGAACGGATTTTAAGACATTAATACCAATGAATATTTAATTGAAAGGCTATGATTTTAAACTATGAGTGTATTAGAGTTCCATAATTATTTAGTTGCATACAGAGTATCTACTAATGTCTTTATTTAGGAAGTGGTATTTGTTCAAGAACTTCTGCTTGTTCAGGTATCAATGGCTCTGCAGGCAGTTTCCAGTGAAATTCCTTCCACGGCAATCTTTCTAGGCCTGTAGCCCAGTGATGAATTCTGCATCTTACATTAACCTTCTCTTTATTATTCACCTAGAAAAAAAAAGTATTTACACAAGATTTTTATTGCAATTACTAGGCTGCCCCTAGTTCTAAGACAATGAATTATCGGCATACATATGTTCCAACCTATTTTTGTACAGTTTTAAATAATGGTTTAAGTTTTGAATGTGCAAGGTAAGGTTTGATTGTAGATGATTATACAGTCTTTAAAAAAAGAATTATGCTGTATTAATTGACTTCAAGTTTTGTAAGCTTTTTCTTAGAAAATACCTAGAATTTTTTTCCTTTGTTATGAAAAAATTAAACAAATTTATTTTCTCATAGTTGCTATTCGAAAGTACTTAATTTCATTTCCTAGAGAACAATATTTAAATAAAATAAATAACAACTCGAAAAATTAAATTATGAAATTGGTTGCCAAAAAGATAAACCATAAACTCTATATAACGACACTGAAGGGACTGTGCATTTTATGGTGTTATAGAGAGTTGTCGTTAAATGGAGAAAAGGAAAATAAGAATTGGGAAAAGAAAATCCAAAGCGTCTGCCAACATCACTTATCTTCTCTCCCGTTTCTATTGTGAGTATCAGTAAATATTTTTCGTCCGTACACAGTGATTTTCTTTTACTAGCTATGTTTACAGTTTGACAGTTTATGAGCAACTAAGAATATGATAACGTATAGACAATCCATGAATTACTTATTAGTCATGGTCAACAACAGTCTACACATGTAAGGAAACCCAATTTGTAAAAAAAGAAGGAATTTCTTAGAAAGTTCGGTATGCATGATGCTGACACTGGAGTTCATTATGAGCTAGGATAGTAAAGTGACAAAAGAATGTACACAGCTGTGCATTTTTTACTAATTTTGGCAATTTAAAAGGTACTTTTTATTACTTAATCCTTGACATTATTGAGAGTGGGTGTAACGCTATACAGAGTGTAGCATTGTATGGAAGGCAAGCTAAACCAACTAAATCCAAGTGATTTCGACGTTTTAGGGAGTTTGTCACTAAATCGAGTGACATTACATGGAGTTTTCACTGTATTTTGAAACACAAAATAGTTTTTTAAATATTGTTATGCCCAATGTTAAATACAATAATAGCATTATCTAATTATCGATCTATTTTATGCTATGTAAAAATAATATCACCAAATATGTAGTAAGAGAACTATTTGTAAAAGGTAAAATAAATCGAATATACTGGTACAAAAATCTCAAATATTTACATCTGAGATTTTTATATGTTTTTCAGTATATAATCTATATAGATTGTCACAGGAGGGAACTTTATACTGATGGTGTTCCCATGCTGACCGGCATTCCATGAAATTATACAAGCCTTCAGACTATCAACATTGCTGACTTGTGCTCAAAGAATTTTTAGTGAGTTAAGATGACACTATCCATGCACATTGGTGGGGTCGTAAAGAATGTGACACAGCGAGATGGAGGCGAGGGGGTCCAAAATTGGCAAAATTTAGAGTGATGTAGTTTATGAACGGCCCCTTACACACTTACTCAAAACAATGTCTTAAAACCATTGTCACTAATTATAACAAAAATTGAATTGTATAGTAAAAAATACAAAAGCCTACCATACACACTTATATGCACAGTAGGAGGAATAGATATTTTTTTATCGGCTCAAAAAAGGAGGAGAATATTAATTCAACTATTTCATATTAATGTTGTTATATCAGAATTTGGTAATTTATTAACTTATATTTTGGTTTTTATTTGAAAGATTGTATTTTCGAATTGGTTCCGTTTTTGTCAATAACAAACTATGTCAATAGGATCCATGAGAAACCAACAAAATTCCTCAAGTATTATATCCACACATACAACACAATTGCATATTACATATATATAAGATATTTAAGATATGCATCATAGCCATTTTTAAACAAAATCATACATACTGTAACAGTAACATAGAACTCCTTTTCTTGCAACGATAGATCTGGGCCTTTGATTTCCATTGGTGGCATTTCAATTGCATATTCCGGAACAATAAAACCTGATTTCCGAAATGAAGTTCTAACATGCCAAGGTTCCAGTTTCCATGGTTGTGTTTTGTTCATAGTAATCTCGAGTACCATCTGGCTAAGACGACTCACTGTCTAAAAAAAAGATTCAACTAAATTGCATTTGGCAACTACAAATATTAACAATATTGTTAATATTCACATACTCTCTCTGAATATAGTGAACTATGTTCTGGTTCTGTTGTTGTTATTTTGTATGTTTCATACTTTTTAACATTCTCTGGAGTAGCATACACTGCCAACCCAGGTACTAGAAACTTCTTGTATGCCTCATTTGAACGCAAAGTTAAAGTGTCACCTTTACTCCCATAACCTGTAAACAATATGTAACACTATGAAACAAATCACTGATATTAACGAATCACAACATCCCAAAACAAAGATAAGAAGATCTTAAGACTCATATTCTGAATTGAACCAAACTATTAATTTAAGAAATGACAAACTTTCAGCCTTAGATTGTAATGTCCTTTGCTTATCTACCATTAGTGTCTTATACATACCAGGGACAAATTCCTTCAGAATAATGGATAAATTCGGTTGTGGAAGAGAACTTGTGTCTTGTATCAAATCATATACGAAATGTCTACTTTTCATTTTAGGCACTTTCCCTCCTTTTTTATGAAGTCCTGGAGGAAATCGCCTCTTTAGTATAAACGTGTTCTACAAATATAAAAAATAAATTTATGAAAAATTATTCGCACAGACAAAATTCATCAAAATTTAAAAGATTTATTTATAATTCTAACCCTCGTTTGCTGTTTTAAATAATTAGGAATAAACCCGAAGTTGTTGTTGAAAAGAGAACGGAGAACTATCATATTTAACACCTTTGAGTGCTGTTTCGATAGAAAAAATACAACTATAGCAAAAATTACTCAACGTAATTCGAAATTAATTACATTTAAATTTAATTAAAGTACACCATATAAAGTTAAATACTATAACCTTCTCTATGACTAACACAGAACAATATTGTCCATATTTCTATTGATGTTCTGTACTTAAATATATTGTATAGTTTGTGTTCTGTACTGGAAATTGAATGTCATAGAGTAGAAATTATAGACTAGTACCATAGACGACATTATAAGTTAGTTTAATACTATTCTGTGATTTGTTGTGTAGAGTATAAGTGTATACTTCTCTATGGAAATTAAGTTGTCATGTTGTGGTGCATTATTTGTGCTATGCTGAAAACTTGTGATTTGTGGTTAAAATATCACGGATTAATTAATTTCCGATTTTAATTTTTTACTATACTGACAATTGGTATAGTGCTCTAATATTTTTTACATATTCTATATACGTAATCCACAAATATAAACCTTCTATAATGGATGAAGAAGTGAGCTCAGATGCACAGGTATGATAAGGTTATAAATTTTGTTTATTATAAATGAACGTAGAGTGCGTCCTAATTTCGACTCTTTTTTTTGTATTTTTTAGAAATGCATTTCAGAAGGGCCTATTGAAACGGATGAAGGCCCTCTCATTAATGAAAATTCAAACGGATTGTCGCATATACTAACAGAAGGAGAATTTAATAGTGTCGATGCTGCCGGAGTCGATGAATCGTCAATATCGAATCACGGATTTTTGAATGCGGTTGAGTTGTCTGCGGAAAGTGTGGATTATTTAGAAAATAACGCAGAAGGTTTTCATTCTGATACTTTTGATGTAGGCGATAACGCTGTTACTTTTCCAAGTGATACATTGAAAAATGTTCTTTTGGATGGCGATTCTCATGATGTAATTGATACGGTATACAAATCTGATGATGTTGAAATGGAAAAAAGTGTCATTGTCGAGGATATTACAGAGGGTCACAGTGAAAATGAAACTTTATCTGAAAATATTAATGTAAATGAAGAACCTATTTTCTCTCCTGTGAAAGAAGTTAATTTTGATTCAGTAGAAATGTCTGAAGACACCAAAGATCATGCTTCTATTGATAATATTCATGAAGAAATTGAATCTAAAAACACACAATTATCAGAAGAAAAGGTATTTTTTTTAAGTTAAGGACAAATGTTATTTTTTAAACTAAAAGGTATTGTATCAAACATTGAAAACATTTAAAAAGTTAAAATCTTCATTCAGTGTGTGAATCTTATGTATTACATTTTTTTTTATTTTAGATAACTTGATAAATTACATTAAGTTTTTTTTACTTATGAAAATGAGTTGAATTTAAAAATAAGCAAAATCTAAGATGGCTATTGATTGCATGATAATTAGCAATTGATACAACCTTTCTATTAAATTGTATTTATGGGTAATTCTATAATAAGAGGTTTTGAGTCCATATAGGATGTGGCCAAGGAGAAAAGTTGGAGTTTTCTTATTTTGATTTTAGTCCCATTTATGTACTTTTTCATATAAAGGTAAGTCATTTTAAACATATTTTGTTAATTCAAATTCAAAATATCTTTTAAGTATTTCATATGTTACAAAATAACACTTAAAATACATCATAATTTTTTGCGAATTTACACTTTACCGCTCGTTCAGAAGGCAGTTTTTTTTACTTTTTAGAAAGCCAGGGTAAATACATTGGGCAAAGAAGAGACATCAAGATTAGGGTAAATTCATATTTGACTAGGGGAGAGAATTTGATGTAATAAAATAGTAAAATCAACTTTTATTCAACATTGTACTTATAATCAGACTATAATTATTGTATTACAGCCTTTTTTTATCTAAAAGTATAGCAACTTTAATATATTTTTTTTATTTAAACAAATTAAGTAGATTACCCCTTTTTAAGTGATAATCAGACAAATCAGGATAATTTTCTTATTATCTATACTTAACATGTTTATTTAATGAAATGAACATGTTTTACTCACATTTAAATAAAAAAAAAAATAACAATGTCTACATGTAAAGAATTTAAAAATATAAAATACTTAATCTTTCTCAAACACATTCACAGACTTTTTGAAGGAGTAGAACATCGTTTGCCCTTTCAAAATAGAAAATGCCTGAACAATTTGATCTTGAGATGAATAGAAAACTTTAAATAATTTTCTAGTTTTGCTCCCATTTTGCAGAAAACTGTGTGTATCTCATCATCTTTCAAAGCTACACACGTAGCCACATAATAGTATTCTATATTTTTTTACAGTAATTTGACTAGTATGAAGTCGCCATTCATTCTTGAATATTTTTTTTGATGTCGACAGTTGTTGTTCATGCTATCTTTGATATTTGCCACTTTTGGGTGTAAATTTACTGTCAGATAGATTATCTTTTTCGTTCTCAGACTTTGAATCTGACCCTTAAACATCATCAATTTGAAGATTAAATTTGTTATTAGACTAATGTATCACGACACCAATTTCTAAATTATCATAATTTACATTTTCATTTCAAAAGCAGCTTAGTCTTTGTGATCTTTTTTTGTAACATACTAATTTAGTCTTAACACTTTGACAGCTGATCACGGACTAGATACGTGACGCCTATTTATCCTAATTAGCCGCTCAAATAATAAACGTAGCATTAGTAGTGCGCCGGCACTTTTTAACAATATTGTTAGTTTCATAGAAATGAAACTATAATAGTTGCGACCGTGATTTTTTTTTCCTTTTATTAAAGGTGAAATATTTTATAATAAAAAATTAAAAAAACATGTCTCTTTTACATTTTTTTTATTAAAAAATCATCTTATAAAAAGTAAAATTTTCCAAAAAAAAAAAACTCTTACATTCAATTTTTTTAATTTTATCCACTCGAAAATGTACTTTCCCTCTGAAACCACATGTTCCTTCATCGATAGTTAGTTCTTCATCAGGGGAAAAGGCCCTCTGACACAAATTCGATAACTCCTCAAAATATGGCGCAGTTTAAAAAGCGTTATAGCCTTCCTGGCCCGTGGTATATATTTCGAGTTGTCATTTAAATGAAGACAACTATATATGGCTCTGAAACGAGATCTCGTCATGATCTTTTTGAAAATGGAGTTTGGATAATCTCTAGTGGACCAATATGAATCAAAACTTTCTTTGTCAACAAGCGTCATATGGATTATGATAGCCAAGAATTTCTTCATTTCTCGCATTGTAACAGGTTTCCAATTGTACAACATGCTTCCTAGCTTCAACACACCCTGTCTAGCTTGCTTTGCCTTCATTTGACTTGCATAGCGATTGATTTCTTCTTTGAGAAGTTTCCAAAAAGAGTCTGGGAAAAAGATTGAAAAACAGTCGAATTCCGTTGAATATTCATCAATTGAAGGCATAACCGTACATAAATCTTGAAAGACAGGATTTTCAGGTAGATGTTCTATTGGTTTATATGACCATCCATTAGCTTCATCAATTTGTCAGGCATTATGTACAGTTCGACCTCCTCTGCCGCGACTGCGAGTTGAACGCGAACGCACTGTCGAACGAACACGACTTGATCTGCTCCCTAGACCTTGGCCATCCCGAGTCCTTATCGGTAATTGACTACGCTCTGGTATGTCCTCGTCATTCAAGTCTAATTGTTCATGACCGGCTCTAAAGTCATCAACTGCCTCTGGAAAACAAAACATGTAGAACTTATTCAAAACCAATAGCAATAATTGATAAAAAACACAAGTAAAATCGATAACTTACTTTCAGTTTCATTTCTCTCGGTGTCCTCCTCAATATCGGAATCATCATCATTTTGTAAAATATCAAATATATCCCTAATGCCCCTGTCTGAATCCAGACGAAATCGTCGTCACGAAGTCATTTCGCGCCAAAAATTTATACACTGCCGGGTCTCGATCGCTCGGCCGCGCTGGGACTACTGGCGCAAGAGACGACCCGACTCGGGCGATACTTCATCCCCCGCACCCCGCACACCGTAACTATTTGAAATGCGTTTGTGTGCGTAGCCTAAGCATTCATCTAAGCATTGACAATACGCGGATCACGGACGCAGGACGCTGTTTTAGAATAAACAGTATTGAAATTCAAACACGTACTCAGTACGTTATCAGCATCTCTAACAAAAAAAGATGTCACAGACTGGGGACGTGATCGGCTGTCAGATATTAGCAATAAATAAAAGGCTTGGCTGTCAAAGTGTTAAGCTTATTTCCTGTCTCATCTTTTCTTATATTAATGAAATATCTTTATCTTCTGACTCGGTCTGATTTAAGTTTGGCAGCTATAACTCTTCTATGAAAATTCCTTTGCAGCATTTTACTATCAACATTTGAGATAGATGCCGCTACCAGAACTAACATTTTGAAGAGCAATTCGTTGCCTACCTTCTCTTGCTTTCTTTTTCATATCTTTCGTGTCTTATATTGCTCTCTAGGAGTTATTTGATCACCTGTTCGTATAATTGATTTCTTCTTCAATTTAATATGCTTTTTTTCCCCTTGCTTTTAAAATTTATATTTTTCTGGATCAGTTTTAAGTTTTTGATATCTTAATCACTTTGGTTCACGCTAACTTTTTCCGTTTGTGCCATAATCTGTAACAGTATTAGACAATAATATAATAATAATAAGAACTGAGAACCTCCTTCATATTCTTATCATGAGAATTTTCTTTTTTATAATCATTTAAGGCATTTAAAATGGACACTGATAGAAGTTAACTATATCTGAATTCATTGGAACAAACACCATATGATGCATATAATTTCCCTGGCAGTCATCTTGCCAGGGGAAATACGTCAGCGAGAAATGTCTTCGTAACAAATTCAATTGTTTAATTGACATAAGCAATTTTTAGGTTAATTGTATATCAAACTTTAACTATTACAGTATCATTGAATAACAGCAGTAAATGCAAGTAAGTTAAGTGAATATTGTAATTTTTACATCTTACCAGTGGAGAGACACAGTCACTTTGTGAAACCACTACACCGCACTGATACAGTGTGGTGATGCGTTGCACCAACTAAGCAATGATGATGCTATAATGGTTCATGTGTTTAGTATTGCTAACTTTAGGTCGACATACATTCTTGAACACTATTTTGAATATATTTATGTTAGTAGTAGCGGAACAAAATTTGCCCCCGGGTAGATACACAAGATAAGGTAGGACAAAAATTAAGTTGAAAATTATTGAAAATAAATATTGTTGTATTTAGTCTTAATACATAAGTGTACTTATTTAAATTCAAGTTAAACATACTTAAATTTCCAACTGATACAAATAAGATAAGTACTCTCTGTAAGATGATCTGAAACCGACAAGGTGACAAGCCGGGGTAGAGACTGTTTTAGACTTTAATAAGGAATTTCAGAAAAATATGCTTTAATTGGGCATTTAATTGTGATTTTATTTATAAAGTACATTAAAGTGGTGTGAATTATTGCAAAAAATTATAATATATACAATAAAAAAATCTATTTTAAACTGATTGCCACTCAGATTGTCTCCATTACCTCTTATCATAGAATCACCCTTATATCGATGTACAATGTGTATGCCCAATAATAATAGAATTTGGATCCCTTCTAGATGATACATATTCTTTGAACGTTTTAAATATTTTGGTAGAAAAACATTTTAGATCAAGATTTTGCCTAAGTGAACTACATAAGAGTTTCTTTATTACTAATACGTTATGGTGCATACACCTTTGTTAATTTTTTCATATCAACCATTAGAAGTGCACTGGACATAGGTCTCCCCTATGATTTTAACGATGAACTATCTTGAGTCACCTGCAATCAGTGGTGGCCCATGACCTTTACCAGGTCATCAATTCATCTGTGTGACGGGGGTCGGGGATTTGTTGTTGTTATTGTGTCATTGCAATATTGTCACATTTACTATTGAATGAAAAGCTACTTATATCCCTAAATGGGGCTCGTGCAACATACCTGAGCTGAATTTAACGATAAGAACTTGAGTGCAGATACACATTCACTCTTTTATGTGTAGGCTTTTTATAAATATCTACCATATGTACACATACACCATAATATACACCTTTACACCATAGTATGAAATAGATGTATTGATCCCGATGTTTGAATGATGAGATTCACTCACTACGTATTGTCATATTCAGATTGATCATCTGATCAAGAAAAATTATATGTTGTAATTTAATCAAATTACATACACTTCTCGGCTGCCATCTCAATCTTTATCATGAGCACTGCTGTGATGTTGGATGAACCCATGGGCACTAACACTATATAATAATGTTGCTTTATCCTTTATCATATATTTTTTTCAAAATAAAAAAGTGCAAGCGCAACTTTCTGCATTGCTGTCCTAGGTCCAAGGATAAGAGGCGTGATGAGTTAAATTTGAGTAATATTTGAAACTATTTTCCTAATAATATTTTTTATAAATGAGAATATTATATGTATTAATTTGTTTGACTGCGCCTTAAGAAATATAATTTTATCACACAAACTGTGCATTATTACTTTCTATAGGGAGGTGGGGCAGAAGAAACAGAAGTTGTCTCAGAAGATGAATTACCAGCTGTTCAAAAACCAAGCATTAAAGACGCTGAGAATGTGTCTGATGATGAACTACCTGGACCTCGTCCAGCGGAACTTCCGGCTGATACTGAGGTATTATTTTATTCTTGTCAATAGATTAATGGGTCATTAATTCGTAAATTTTCAACTTATATATATCTTTATTCAGGTGGTGTCAGAGGATGAGCTTCCTACTTCGAAAAAAGAAACAGCTGAAAAGAGAAAGAGAAAAAGTGATAATGATAAAGATGGCTATGATCCAGATTCTCCGACTTCTGAATCTGAATCTTCTAGTAAAAAACAGGCAATAACAAAGGTACTTTTGATAATCAATTTTAATTCGTTCTTTGCTCATAATAAATAGTTTTAAGGTTTTATTGAATTATTAGTATTTTGCGCTTGATGTTATTTACCTAGAAATTTTGTTCTAAAATAGTATTCTCAATTTAATTTTCGGAGAAGTTAATGAAACAAAGTAATTTTACTGATACGATCCCATAAATATGAAACAACATTCTTAAATTCTAACATACACAGTAATGGACCTTAGTCATTGATTTATCTTAGTAACCAAAATATTAACAAGTTTTGTTTGTTAGATCCAATTTTTTTTTAGAAAAAAAAATTTGGTTTCTTGGTCTCTTATAATGTGGTATCTAAACAATATGTATCTAGACATATAGCTAGACAATATTTATTGCCATTTCAGCTTGCTTATGCCTAGTGTAACTTTCTATGTGTAAAAGAGGATTTCCCATAATAATTTTTTGACATATGTACATATGTATAAAAATTAGCCTATGTAATTTTTCAGACCATAATCTACCTGTATACAAAATTTCATTACAATCTGTTCAACATTGTTCAACGGTGGCATCATTGAATAACAAATACTGAAAAAAAACAATACTTTCATAGCATCTATGATTCTACTTGTGTGGACATTGTCTAAATTTCTATATATTTTATATTGACCAATGATGCTGTATGGGTCATGTGCATCTCAGTCTCTGTCCCGTTCTCATCTCAGTAGAGTTAGAGGGACTCAGAAAAATCACAGTAATTTCCGATTTTTCCAAGAATATAAAAGTCATTAACAAAAGAAAATATTTTCTTAAATACTTAGAAATCATTTTGTTATGTTAGTGAATTTTATTATGCATTTCCACATACATTTTTATATGTGAACATAACAATATATCAATATGAGAAATTAAATATAACTACAGGTTTAGCCTAAAGCTTTAACAATTACTATTTTGTGTGGAAATATATAAAAAATTATGAAATAGTTCAATCTACTCTCCTCTAATTTACTTTGTTTAAAAAAAACAGTCAAGTTTTGTCATTTTTTGAAACTTTTTCTGTACCATTTCTGCGCATGGGCCATATATACACTGAGCAACTAATCTAACTTGTTCTCTCCAAGAAAATTATAATATAATCATATCGTCGCCATAGAGTGAAGACCTCGTAAGTACTAAAAATGCAACTTTTCAGGAGGGAAAAAAAACCGCGCCCTGTAAAATTTTTATACCAAGCGTCATTTTTTTTTTTGTTTTTTTATTTAATGAAATAAATCACGTTTCCTTATTCTACAATGAAAGTTTTACTATAATAGTCCAAAGATTACAAAATTTTTAACGGGATACGTGTTTATTTTTTAGTTCTTGTGTATTTACGAGGTTCTCGTAATACGTCGTAGATGGCGTTACCATAGTCGAATAATTTTTTGGATGAATTCAGCACGTGCGTTACGAGGTTTTCTATCCAGAAAAGTATTAAAAAAAAATATGACGAAATTGTACTTACGAGGTCTTCACTCTACGGCGACGATATAGGATAAGGGGATACTGAAGGTACCAATAATGTATAAAAGATATGCATTAAGTTATCGTGATAACAGCTTTTTTTTTTGTTATTTTAGAATGGCGAAAGCAAACCTGTACCGGCAGAGAAAAGGTCTTCGACAGATGAAAAACCAAAGAAAAAGACACTTCCCGAATTGGATAAGTATTGGAAAGTTGTGAATGATGATCCAACAGATTTTACGGGTTGGACATACCTGCTGCAATATGTTGACCAAGAGGTAAAACAGTATTTAATGTCTGTTTTTAAAATGATGATATAGGCAAAACATAATGACGAGTATTTAAGTAAACAAACTTATAAATGATGAATGTTTTTTGCTAGAACTTGTCATTATGATGATAAGTTTCACAATTCTTTTGATGATAAGCAAGGGCCAGCTGAATTAGGCATTCTTAATATTAAATACTACAAGACATTTCTTCAACTTTATTATGAAACTCCTAAACTGTTTTTACAGAGTGATGTGGAGGCTGCACGCGAAGCGTATGATGCATTTTTGTCTCATTATCCTTACTGTTATGGTTATTGGCGCAAATACGCAGATTACGAGAAACGTAAAGGAAGTAAAAAGAAATGTCTGGAGGTGAGCTCATCAGTGATGTTGATGTTCATTTATCAAATTTGCTAAATTAAGTTGGTGAGTGGCGACACTTACGCTGATTGATGACTTTAAATTACGTTCTGTGGTTAACACTTAATGTTTCAGTCGTTATTGGTATTTTGCAAATGACTTTTTTTCCCAACAGTGGATGGAGGTCTTCAATGATAAGACAAAGTCTCCCGTTGCCACCGGACTGTTGAATTATGGTCACATTAAATTTTTTGGTGTCCATTTGTTTTTTTTTTGTATATTTATGAGTGCAGTGATTATTTGATATTATGTTATGTATGCGGACTTTGTATTGTTAACTTACAATCTATTTATGATTTATATTTAAGCATAAATAAGGTTTAATACTGAACTAGCTTAAGAGATTTAATCATCCCACGGTATAGAGGTGTAGGACAACACCTCGTATTTAGCCTATGCAGGCGATAATACGGAAGAGCGAGCGACGCGACGGAGGACGGCGCGCTGCGGCGAGTGCGAACAGGTGTAATATGCCCAGACAAACTTATATGTTAGTGTGCGGGGGGCTGCGTCACCAGCCGTAAGAGCATCGTGACTCGGTTCCTCGCGCACGCCTTTATATCAAATCAACATGAAACAGATATTATATTTCAATATTCCCTTGCTTCATGGTATTGTCGTAATCATGGCAATACTATTCGATGTTGCATAGAATGCAGTTGCTGTGATGTTTCAGGTTTTGGAAAAAGGGCTCAAATCTATACCATTATCGGTGGATCTATGGATACATTATTTAAATCATGTTAAAGCCACACGCAGTGATGACCATACATTCATCAGATCTCTTTATGAGAGGGCTATCGGTAAGTTTAATTATATTATTTTAATATAACATTATTTTGCATAAAGGTATACATATTTGAGTTGGGTAAGTACTTTATATACCCTTTTATTTACTCGTAAAGATAGTCCATATAGTATTGTATATCATTATTTTATTTACGTTACATAATTTATGTAACTTAAAGATGCCTAAGAAGAAGCACCATAATTTAAATTGCTAAATAATTTGTTCTTGTATTATGTGCAAACAACTATTTTGTGTTAGCTAATAAGATATTTGCGATCAGCATCGCTACAACTTAATGTGTTTTATCAATATAAAATTACAATGATCAGAGGCTTGCGGTCTGGAGTTTCGTTCGGACAGGCTTTGGGAGTCGTACGTGAACTGGGAGGCTGAGAATGGATCAGCGCTGCAGGTCACCAACATCTACGACCGTTTGTTGACTACACCGACTCTGGGATACACTACACACTTTGATAAGTAAGACTGTTTTTGTGAAATGTTTGACAAGGACTAATACAAAATAGAATTTGATATTGAGAAATTGTGGCCAGAATTTACAAGTACCTAAAAATGTTGGGGTGACAATACAACTGTGTACTTCGTAGGGATATTTATAGTATAGATTTGCACAAGCAAACTTGATGGTCATAGTGGTCACACATAGATCAAATAGTAAGTAGAAAGGTTTCAATTTAATTGAACAGAATGATAAAACTATTTATGTTGTATGTGTTTGAGTGATGACATTAATATTATAGTATAATGCATGAAACTTTGCCGCTGTGAAGTTCGTCACAAAAACGTTGCAATGGTGTAAAAAAGGAACACGCGGCGGAGTAGGAGGAAGGGTCGGGAAGCACAATACCTGCGCAGTATATCATTCGCAGCCAATTCACAGAGGCAAAGTTTCGTGCGTTGTACTCTACTAGTGAAATTTTCTATTTCTAATGGTGCGAGTGTAAATTAATGAACTTGTAAATAAGTAACTACATACATGCTCTAGTATGGTTGTGCAAGTTTATAGTGGAAGAACACTTATCAAATTTGAAGTACATCTGCCGTAGTTTGACAAAGTTTGTTGTTGAGCTATGTACCATCTAATAAATTAAGTAATTAAGAGAGGTGTATGCAATAATATTATCTTACAGCACGTTAGTTAATTGTGCATAAGTTAAGATTTAACGTGAGATTGTCAGAATATAATTTTGCTCCATTTTAGTGAGTTATATGTAATGTAATCATTTGTATGTTGTAGTTTTCAGGAGCATGTGATGTCGGAGCCGGTGGCGGGCCTAGTGTCACGCGAAGAGCTGGTGCGGCTACGTGTCGAGGTGCGCGAGGCAGCGCCCGCGCCACCGCCTCTCGACTTGCCGCCCGGCGAAGACGAGCCCGATGATCACATTGTATAATACCTTCCTTATTAAGTTGCATATTTTCTTACAATTCTATTAAGTTCTGATTTTTTGGTGTGTATATAATCAGCAGGTGATAAAATCTAAGTTGAAATTTTAGAACAAGCATTTAATTATTAATTTACTGTGGAGTTTAAACAAGTTTAAACATGTTTAGTAAATGTTTTTTTTTATTCAAATAAATTGCTTAAGACAGTCTATAAAAGTATCGGAGGACACATTTTATGTCTACTTATCATGTCATATTTCACTCCATATATATATTTATATTTGTATGTAATGTGCGTATGTGCGTGCGTGCGCGCGTGTCTCTGTGGCAACATATGTATACATACAAATAATTTTATTGAATATCATTATGCATTTTCACATGTAATATAACCTATACCGATGATTTATATGTAACCTATACAGGCGTCGGAAGAGGAGGCGCAGGCCATCAAGGAACGTATTGTAGCTGCACGCAGGAAAGTGCACAAGGCCACTGGTGACGAGGTCGCAGCCCGCTGGACTTTTGAAGAGGGGGTCAGTTATCATATTAGAGGAGCACTTTTTAAGAAAGTCATATTCACATTATCAGTTAGATAGATACTCTTAGCCTTTTTTTGAAAATCAACCCAAACTCAATTAGTAACTATGGTAAAATTCAGAATGTAAATATGTTTGGATAAACAAATTGTAATTTGATGTTTATTGTAATAGTCATCAATATATCTCCATATTTTATTGCATAAAAAATTAGTAGTGATTAACCATTTTGGAAATAATTGCTAGTGAGATGGAGAAAGTATTTTCTAGACAGCTTTATGATCGCGCCATTTTGAAATTCGAGGTTAAAAATATTTTGTTTTAAATATCAATAAGTAGGAGATTGATGAGAAGTTGAGTAAGTTTTGAATTTTAGAGGGATTTTTGTTTCTATATGCTATATCAATAAGTAGGAGATTGATGAGAAGTTGAGTAAGTTTTGAATTTTAGAGGGATTTTTGTTTGTATATGCTATTCATTTATGTCTGGCATCATGAGAATCTACTAATGGTCAGGCTAAGACATAGCTTCGATGAGACAAAGTGTCAAGATTAAAATCAGGACAGAAATAGCTACAAGAAGCTGAATGGGGATTGAGAGTTGAAGTCAGATTGTTTCATTATATGAATTATCCGTGACTTATAATACCAAAAATAATTACAACACCTATCAGTGTTAGTACTTGTATTTACAGTGTTAGAGTGTACATTCCTTTGGGATGATTTGATCAGAATTAGGGTCTAGATTGAAACCGGGATGGAAATTGAGAATGAGACCAGTTCATTATTGACAGCATAATTGGTCGATGCTCAAGATCGATATTCAAGATGAGGAGATTAATACTATGTCGCCGTGAGCAGAGCCGCAAACGTAAACTAGTTTTAAATAAAGAATGTATGACATAAATTTATAGCACATATAACTTGCAAGGAAAAAACATCTCTGATTTAGATCAATGTCAAAATTATATATGGCTTATAAAACTGTACGGGTTTCTTAATTTATTCTCAAAATTTATTATTATTGATTACTGTGATATTCCGTTTTAATATCTGTAGTATGATTTAGATAAAGCGGCCTTACTTCCATGTGAAGCCACTGGAGCGTTGTCAGCTCAAAAACTGGAAAGCCTACCTGGAATGGGAGAAACAGCATGGATCTTTCAAACGCGCTCTAATACTGCATGAGCGCTGTCTCATCGCCTGCGCTCTATATGAAGAATTCTGGTTACGGGTCAGTAATTATCCAATGTGTTAAGGGTTTGATGATTCATTTTCTTAGATTGAACAGTTCAGATCACCTTAAAGATATTCTATTAGGCTATCTAATATGTTTTTTTCTTTTGGTACTAAAATTCACAGTATCCATGAGAAAATACAACATTCGTATATGTTTATTTATTTGTTGATGTTAAAAATGATAAGCGTACTGTGATATGATGATAATATTAAATATCTCAATTTTATTACGGCCTGGTCATGGCTTGTAGCAATGTGGTTAGCGGCATGGAGAGCAATGTGGTTTTGTGTAATCTAATCAAAAGTAATGTTTCATTAGCTTCAAACAAATTGATTTTTTTATATAAGGAATATGTTGCAGGACGATACAAATTAAAAAAAATATTCTAGAAGACTGATTTATTCATTTACTGTTTTATGCTATAAATATGTGGACATCCAAAAATGCGGTCTACTTAATATTTCATTAAAAACGCTTTTCTGACTATTTTCATCACTAAAACTTAAAACAAAAATTGTTTAATTAGCCAATGTTTAATTGACGACAATTGACGTCGTTCATATCGTTGTGTGATAGTGAAACCCTCTATATTTTGCATGCATTTGTTCACGCCACACTACGCAGCCGAGCATGTGTCTATTTGTCAAAAGGGTAAGCATAGACCACAGATCTCCGCATAAATATCACCTTTATCGCTTCACTGACATCTATTAATTGCGTCATGGAAGCTCATCGGTTTTGGGTACTTAAAATTTGTTCCTTCTTTTATGTGCCACCAATTTAGTTTGCATAAGAATCCCTAAGGCGTCTCTTGCCCACTATTCCATTTCAGATATTTTTTCTATAGATTTGTTTTATCAGTTTACTTATATAACTGTTAAATCACTGTAAAATGCTTTTTTTTTTATTTAGACACTACATTTTCCTTCGGACTACATTGTTATTTGATATTACTGTTCCTATATCAATGTTCAAAAGACACCGCTTTCATTGTGCCCAGGGATTGCATCTCCACTGCCGTGATTGCACTTTATTCTGACTCATATATTCAGTCGTAGGCATTGGAGCCTCCACATAAGTTAAATGTATATATGTTCTATGCAAGTGTTTTGATTACTTCCATGGTGCTGTGCCTACTTAAGTTTACTCGATTGTGGGAGATAATCATCGAGACAGCAGGCAGTGACAAGTGATAAATCTTTTCTGTTTCCACAAACACTGACGCTTTAATGTTTTTAATATTTCTCTACCAAAGTTAAATTTCGACTCTGTAGATCTAAGAATACATATATGGGGTTGATATATTAGCTCATGAAATGTCACTAGCTTATGTAATATAGAAAATTGGAAATTCAAAATTTTGGGAGGCAAATGTTGAACAGATTAAAGCGTTAGCATTTGTTGAAATAGAAACGATTTGCCGCTTGTGTCAACTTGAATTAGACCTACTGGATGGAAAAGCAATATTTTAATATAATCATTTTCTAATGTAATTTATGAGTTTTGCATAATTCACTTTTGTTATTTTTCTATTATAGTAATGAAAAGTGTATTTAAATTAAGAATATTGTACTTTAAATCCAATTGAGGAAGTTGTGGAACAATTATTAATGCTTTTAAAAGAAATATCTTTTCAAATCTCAAGAAAATGTTTAACAATGAACTAATCTGAGCTACCTATTCACACAGCTAATCAAATTCTTGGAAGAGCAGTGTGCAAAGGATCCATCATTGGTAGGAATAGAACGTGAAGTGTTCGAACGCGCGTGCACCGTGCATCATCACGACAAACCGGAACTGCACCTTCTGTGGGCACAGTTCGAGGAGGCGCAGGGCAACACGGCGCGAGCCGCCGAGATTCTTGAGCGCATCGAGAAAGCGTGTCCTAACCTCGTACAAATACAGTACAGGTAATGTTGATTATTGTTTAATCAGTTGTTTGATAATATAATAAAATTATTATATGTAAAAAAAATTATCTATTTGTCAATCTATATATCTATCTAAGCTATCAATATAAGAATATTTGAAAAACTTAAAAAGACATATCAAGAACAAATGGGACTCATGCACCGAGGATTTCATACATGTGTTACATAAACATATCTACATCATCAATACAGATTTCTATTTTTAAATATGATATATCAGTCAAAAATTATTGAATATTACTTTTCAATAGAGCTCACATATAGAAATTTAGAAATTATCACTTTATGAGAAGTGCAGAGGAATAGTAGTTATTTTAGTTTTACACAAGTTTTGTGTAATAATTGCAATGCAATGCCATTCTGATGACATTTTTTCAGTCGCCACCTATTCATAATTTTTTCATTTTATTGTGAACGAACCTTTAGAAAATGCTTGAAAATAATTGTATTTCATTTTAATTTTCAAAAATGTGATATAGTTATTCTTTTGTATAGACATTTTTAAAATAAATGTAACTAATAGTTATTACGAAATAAATGATTATTATGATATAGAATATGTGATACTTTGAAATGTTTTTAGAACACTTGTTACTATGCAAAAAAATATTATCAATTTTCAAAAACGTAGGCTATATCGCCAGAAATCAATTAATAATAAGTTATAATTATGTTACATCCATAAGGTTAGTTTTGGGTTATTTTTTAATATAGCAGTATATTTATGTAATATTACAGCACATGTTATAATGCAGAACCCTTCTAGAGTATTTGTTATTATGAAAAAAATATCAATATCCATCTCAAACTTAACCCTGAATTATGTTATACATGAATATATTTTTCTTGTTTTGAGCAGACGTGTGAATTTAGAACGACGTCGCGGGGACCATGACAAATGCGCTTCACTCTATGAAAATTACATATCGAGCGCCAAGAACAAGGCAGTGGCGTCTGCACTTTCGATTAAATACGCGCGGTTCCTGTTCCATGTAAAAAGGGACTCCGTGGCCGCTAGGAAAGTCCTAGATGAGGCTATCACTCGAGACCCTTTGAACCAACGGCTGTATCTGCAACGTCTGGATCTAGCATTACACACGCCCGGTACACCTTATTCTGAGCTGGAGGGTAAGTATACTATATTTATTATATTTTTTGTAGTTTTTCCTTTAAATATGTGTAGGCTTTTACTTTCTTATTAACCTTTTCGCCGCCTACTGTATTCCTCTGCGGAGTCATTATTCGCTGATCGCTTTTGGTTACACAGAACACTGCGGCGAATTATTCGATAAACATGCTAGTTGAAACCTGCATTTCAACTAGCATGAAAATAGTGTTGTACAAGAAAAATCAATAATGACAAATAATCTCTATTTGGTAGCCGTGATTGTATGCAAAAGTTACCTATGTCTATTTATATTTGATAATAAATAAAAGGATACTGTGTGATATTCTGAACCTTATAAAATAGACAAATAAAATGGTTATTTTCATATCGGATATTGACATTTTATGAAAACAAAAATTTAATAATAACTGTCTAGCTCTGTTTTGTTCCTAGATATTAGTCTAACATTTTTTTTTTTTTGTGAGTTTTGGCATAACATTACATTATGTAATTCTAAGTAAAGAGCATTTATTATGGAGAAAGTATAAACTCATTAAATTAGTGTACATTTATCTCAATTTTTGCGAAAATAGAGAAAGCATTTTAATAATCGAAAATTTATTACTAGTCTTATTATTATACAGGTCAAATAGAAAACGGCGTTGTTCACGCAGCATTTTATTGGATAGTCAAGAATGGTCACTGTCAATTCTAGCAGCTCCAATGACAAGCAAATCACCCAATACAAAAACAGATAAAGCAAAAAAGATTGACATAAAGTCCTACCATGAATATCAATATTATCAAATGATATCGAGCAGTAATTATATGGACAATGATTCCAGGATTTCTCATTTTGTGTAATTAATAGAACAAGAACTTAAACATACAAATCCATGTTTGTGTACGCTTATTCAAACATTTTAATATTTTTAAATTCCACACAAGAGGTGTAGAATTTGATACTCATAATGCTTAATCCAAACTTGATTTAGGCATTCCGCTTATTAACGTCGTAATAATTAAACAATGCCTTGGTTCATTTTCAGAATTTAACCTATCATGATGTAATTTATTGGGTAATATATAATGTTTTCAAATTTTTTTATTTTGTTAACTAATACATAATAATCTGTTGTTTTATTTTACTCTGACAGTGGTACATCACTAATGGACAGTACGGGTGTAGCGGACGTATGAATGTTTTCACATTTTCAATTTATAAAATATGAAAAAAAATCCACAACACATTTTAAGATTTTTATCAATTTGGACAGATACTTCTATATAATTTAGTTTATTCTTTGTATTGTCTTACTTTAAATAAGTATATAAAATGTTCATAATTATTTTACACATATCCAAAAATATTCCGTTTTGTTTGAGTAATATATCAGTGCTTGGCATGAGTGGCAGGACACTTGATGACATATTAACCCTTTCAACCTTTAACCCTTTCATATATATATATATATATATATATATATATATATATATATATATATATATATATATATATATGTCGCTGGCATTGAAAGGGTTAAAGGCATCTAAATTACTTTGAAAACTGTATCTGTGGGAAAAAATGATCAATCTGAAAACATAGTAAAAATGGAAAATATATATATATATATATATTGTACAGAACTAGTGCAGGCATATGAGAAGCAGGAGGGTGCGGAATTGGAGGTGTGTGCGGAGTTGGCGGCGCGTCGGCGCGATCTGGCCGAAGAGCTAGGCGACAGCGCAGCGGCGCGCGCTGCACACCATCACCAGCGCGCACTCGCTAAACATCTGCGCAAACGCGCGCGTAAAGAGAAACACGATGCGCCACCACCCAGGTATATATTGTATAGTTTTTTAAATCCTGTAGTTTGCGCGAGCATTTTAAAAACTTTCAGTATTCATTGAATAAGAAATCATTTGCTATTTTGATGTCGGTGGTAAGAAACTCCTCTGCCATTTATCAGAGTATATTCCCTAAATGATGGATATAAAATTGCAGATATTTGTGAAAAGCATGTAAATATTTTTGTGTAATCTGTAAAACCAGACCTTTTAAAGACCGATTTTTTTATGTGTGTTGTTGTTCTTTGGCTCTAATAATAATTTTACTTTTATGTTGTTCGATAGTACACCTACAATGGATTCTAGCAAGAAAAAGGAAGGCAATACAGGTGCTAGCGGTGGTAGCTCAGGTGGCGCCTCGGGGCAGAGTACGAATAGTGCGTACTACCAGGCGGCACCTGCGCAGTACGATCAAGGTTATGCGCAGCCATATCAACCGCCGTGGGGCTACCAGCAGCCTCCTGCGCCCTATCAACACCACGCTCACCCTTGGACCCAATACCCTAATTATTATTAAGATGATAGAACACTTTCGTAGATTGGTTTTAAAAATTATTGTTGAAAATGTGTGCAGATCCATTTTAAATCCAAAATCAGTATACACGTATATCATTTCCAATGATGACAAAAATTATTCATATCTCTTAGTGACATTACGCCATTACTCACAATTTTATATGCATATAAGACAAAGTTTAATTTACTCATTAGTATTATTTAGTTCCTGTCTATATTACCTTCCAAACAAGTGAATCTATTTTTAAAGTAAAACCTCTTTTTGAAATATTTGATTATGTTTCTTCATTGGTATACAGATGGATATGATCAATGCCTTTTTCACTAAAATTTTTGGATGTACTTTTTGAACTGGTTATAACATAAATATTATAATTAAATTAGAATAAAAAACTGATACTAATAATTAGAATACTGTCCTACTCAGACCATGTGTATGGTTTTTGTCTTTATCAAGTAAAGGTCATCAATGGCCGATGCATATCACAAGATATTTAAGATCTAGTTGTTTACATACATACAAACTACAGGTAAATGTTAATTCTAGCTTATTATTTAAGAAGTTTTTGATTTTCTCCATGTCTTTTGGTTCAATCTAAACAATTGCTTTATTTTAATTTCACATACCTTTCCAAAACTAGTTATTGTTATCCAACACTATAGAAAGTTGACCACAACAGTGCACATTCGAAAAATATTGTTTTAGAGCTTATCAAAATAAAGGTCTTAAAGCTGAAACATCACTTATCGCTATTTTTATGTCTTTATTGTGAAAAACGAGAAACAGACAATAAGCAAATATAGTTCGTTAAGCCATGTTTGTGACCGAACGACATGAGTAACTTGTAGTCTGTGCACCGCAAACCCATGTTTGCGTCGTTGCGTACGCGCGAACCCAAATTCACATCGCAGCCAACGTCGACCCTCACGAATCCATCTGTCGACTATTGTCAAGACTATACTTAAGTCACTTTCACAGTATGTTCAATGCTTATATTTCACTACAGTTTATTTATTTTACTTAGTTTCGGTCAAATAATTATTAAGTTGTGAGAAAGATTTCCAAAGATTTCCATAGCGAAGTTGATCTAAAAACATTATGCCTAGTATATAACAAAAAAAAAAAAAAGCTGAATCATATCCATCTGTGACCAGTTTCTGAAAATGTGTACTACGTTAGGAAAAATTTTTTTTCAAGGGCAAAATGATTCAGGCAAATCCTATGATAAATCACATACTATTGCAGTATGTATATCGATTTCACTATTATTTCAAAATTATATTAATATTGTCATCCTTGCTAGCATTCATTGACAATTGAAGTCGTCCATATAATTATTGTACTGTCTATATGAATAACCTTTTAGAGTTATAAATGGTGAAATGTTAGTGTTTTCGTTGCCTGAAAAAAACCTTTGTAGTAAACCTTTCCCCAGGAGCGACTCCTAAGAAAATTGCTGTTATATATTTCTGTGTATGATGGTCGTGTGATTTATTTTATAGAATGGAAGAATAAGTTTAGATTAGGCTAGTATCTTTGAAATAAGTGCTGATTTTTGTACTAAACTCATGAATTAAATAACTAAATTATATGCATAATAATTTAAAATTATGGTTCATAGTCATAAGATGCTCCATCTCTTGCTTTCTCAAACCATAATTTATATGGGCAACGTAAAGATCAAATTGCGGTTTTCGGGGTCAGGCACGCATATGGATATTTTTATCTGCAAAAAAAAATTGTAAATTGATCAATTTAATTGGGAATCTACTTTTAAGTGTGTTTTCATAACCAGCTAGCCTAGGCTTTAATTTTATGAAATCTTATTTTTTAAGTTATGCAATTCGATAAAT
Organism: Eumeta japonica; assembly: GCA_005406025.1. Lineage (NCBI taxonomy): Eukaryota > Metazoa > Arthropoda > Insecta > Lepidoptera > Psychidae > Eumeta > Eumeta japonica. Next base: position 90,098 of record BGZK01000568.1, read on the forward strand.
ATCGCTTTGAATGTTAAAATCATTCAAATTTTTTTTGTGTTATGCCATTTTTGGTGGTGAAAATACATTAAGTAATTAATGATAATTATTGGTAACTTCATACTTTTCTTTTCATTTTCTTTAGAGCTCTATGTACCTGGGTTAAGAAATAGTACCTCACAAAATACAAGTTTTTAATAAAGTTGGGTGTTCATGATTTTTTTTTTTTGGTGTATTAAGTATAATGTGCTAAGTAAGCATATGACGTCTATGAAATACACTGAAGGTTATAAATAGAGGCATGTTTCAGAAATCCTTTTCATTTTCGCATATTTGATGTCGTGATGTCATCCAGAGCATGAACCAGCAGTAATTTTAACGATGCTTGCAGGCGCCGACTAGTTAAAATCGAGATTCCAACTTAAGAGCCAAACCTAATTTCGTTTCAAAGAGGGCCAATATTAATGTGTCTGAATTCGACATTGCGCTGTTCTATATTTCCAGTGATGCTCATACAATCCCACAGAAAGGGTGGGATAGAAATAGAATAGATATAATCCATGATATCTTAAAACTGCTTCATTGCTTCAAAAAGGAGCCCCGATTATCTTAACATTGCGTTTGTATGTTTGTCTTAGACTTGCATGTTTCGATGCCATTTGTTTTTTAATAAAAATCCATTTCTATTCATTTAGTTCAATTCCTCAGTGTATTTCATTCTTTTGAATCAAAGTTCCTAAGAGACCCTCTTGCTAAAGGACAATATTTAATGATTCTGGTATGATGAATTTATAGTACCACAAATTTCAGAAAAAAGTACCAGAATGCCAATTAGATAATTCAAAACAATTATATAATTACTTTATAAATTTTTATTTATAAAGTAATTATACATTATTAGATTTTAATTTGTATTTTTAATGGTTTTTTTTTAATCAAAAGTTTTGAGAAAATTATATTAATTTCTTTTAGAAAGGGGAAAGTAAATTAGAGTCATAGTCTCTATTTTACAAATTATGAAAAATGCACTTGTTTTAATGAATTGCTTACATTCATTAAGTTTAAATGCATTTCTGTTATATATAATGTTGAACTTTGATACTTTTTTCTGATTTAATGTTTAAGAGTTGGTACTAACTTAGCTGTCACAGTTTGTCAAAAATAGACATGGGGAAAACACAAAATTCTCAAAATAAATCAATAGGAACAGTTTATTATTTTTACTGTGATCTTCATACATTGTATGTCACCAACTTGTCAGTTTGACGAAACAAAGTTAATAAAGCAAAACATTTATGTTGCTTATGAAAATATTAGCGTGTGTGAAAGAATGCCTGATGCATTATGAATTTGTCTGGATATTGTGTTCTTGTAATGTAACATTTCAGTTTCTTTGTAATGTAAAGAATAATTAAATATTTTCAACAGTTGTCATTTCTTTTTTTTTAATAATTCCATATAGATCTGGTACTTGCATATACCAATTGTTGACAAGCGTCTACATTCCCTTATTTGCCAGTTGCATTCTTTTTTTATTTAAAACAAAAAAAATACTCATTAATTTTGTCTCAGGCATACATTGTACACTGCGTTTCTGTATATCTCTGATCTATAAAGATTTTGATCCTTCCACATCATAGGACAGCCCAATCGGAGTTACAAAAAGTCCCTTCTGCCAACCCCCTTTTAAACTGACATTTATGAACAAAGTCACTTTTAAAATAATATTCGCATTCCATGTCTTGCTTTTAATGGGTGCTATAGCTCAAACAATCCTTAAAAAGAGGATGTGGAAATGCATATGTTATTATAAGTTACTTTTTGTTGAATACCAGTTTAAAACAAATTGGTGGAAACTCTAAAAGATTTCTCATGCTAAATCTGGGTTTTGATGCATTTGTACTCTCTGTTTACTAAACTTTGCAATTCAAAAAATTACAAACCAAAATCATTTAGTATGACAATAAAAGATTTGCTCTGCGCCCAACGTGCACTGGTTTGCCAATGTGTGGATAAAGTCAATTATATATAGCCATACACAATAGATATATGTCAGCATATATGGATAAAGTAAAACACTAATATATTCATTTTCTATGATGTATTTTCTACTATATTATTTTTTATTGAAAATAATTATATTAATATTTTGAAATCAACTCTTACAACAACTTTGTTACCCTTAACTACTGAAATAAGGACATATACATTTTTTTTAAATGGTACTGCAATATACTTATTCTTTTCGAGAAAGTAAGTTCTTTTGGTAACAAATAATGTAATTGTTTTTTACTTGCATAATAGATGTAACAGAAGCTACATCCCCCAAACAGGTAATTTTAAACCATGCGAGATAAATTCATAAATCAATTATGAAAACTATCATTTACATGTACAATAAGTACTAGAAATCACTTTAATATAAAGTTATTACATATTTGTATATTAAACTACTACATAAAATTCTTCAATAAAATATACACACCAATAGATAACTACGTCAACAATGCGAAAAGAATGTAGTACTTGAATTTGCATTTGAAGTGTGTACTAAAGAAATATTAAATCATTTACAAATCCCACACAAACATTCGAGAAGATTTATTAAAGCAAGCTATTCCAAGTTGGTATGACATTCATTTTATTTGTTGATAATATTGAGAAATAGAAAATGAGAGTTATCTGAATATTACCATAGAAAATAATTGTTCTCATTATTCCTATAAAAATACAATTTCTTTTTTCATGTAAAATGTCTATTGAGATATCACAAGCATGCAGCTTTGGCAGCCTTCACCGCTGTAACATAAAATAAAATTGATCACAACATATACAAAATTAACTTATAATAGTAATGTTATTTTTATAATACAATCTATTTTTCAATTATTGAGAAAATTTATTAAATAATGAGTTAATATTCTCAGATTAATTATTATTATGAAAAATACAATATTCACATTCAAGTGAGATGTATCATATCATTACAATGGCGATAGAGATTCAAGTTTTTGAAAGTATTTTCTACTACTATACAAGTATAAATTTTTTTCATACAATTTCTGAAACGCGAAAAAAGTATTAAGATGGACGAAAGATAATTTCCATCTGTAACTTGTGGTAGTGTCGAAACAATTTTCATTGAGTGACTCGTATGGATGGGCCATAACATATGTATAAGATATTATAGGCCCCACTGTTATTTCCTAATTTAGTTAGAAAATAGCACAGTAGAGCTATACTGTATCTAATGTGGCTTCAGCACAAAAATGGGGGCCGTTTCAACTGATGTAATACCATATTCTTACACAATACGCATGTGAAGTAGCAGTTTCTGCTGTTGTGTTTTATACAGTGAGCGAGAGTTCCTGTGGTTCACTCCCCCTCTCCCTCTCCATCATACCTATATCTCCTTTATTAGATACCCCATTCCCTTCAAGAGGCCAGTTCATTTGCTCGTCGGCTACTCATTTGCTTCTTGAATTAGCATAAAAAAATTTTGTTGTTCAGTACTATTACCTGAACTTGTTATGAACATAACAGATATTGAGCCGTTATAAATATATGTTTGTATACATATAAACATTGTTGAAACTTTAAATTTAGAACGTACCTGATTTATTATTATTTAATTAATTATTCAATTTTAACTCGTAAAAATAAATTATTTATTTTTATACGGGTTACGTAAAGAAGACAGATCGTATTGAATAAGACTGACCTTCTCGTTCCTTCCGCCGCAATTTCTTCCGACGTCGATCCACGGCGGCCAGTTCCGCCTTGACCGCGTGGTACGCCTTCCGAAGCTCGTTTAGTCGCGATGTCAGTAAATTTATACGGGTCTGACTATCCCATGACGGGTCTAAAGCAATACGGTATGAATTTATTGGACATTGTTTAAGTATCATTTAAAATTTAACTATTTAATCATCAGAATATTAAAAATAACATAAAATCAATGGCATTGTCTTTGTGAAGAAACCATTTAAATACAAAAAAAGGTGATTCGGTGAAAGATTAGTCCAACATACTTCATTGGAGAAGCTAAATATGTTAAATGGGCACTTTTTGCCAATGATTGGCTTAAATGTGACCTTTGAATAATAAGTTCCCTAGTAGATATGAAAATAAAGAATGCAATCATCAAATTATTTGTTAACATGTTCTTTTTCACCATAGTCCCACCTTATTTCTATGATTTATTAGATCTGTTAATTAAATTTTTAGGACCCATATAAAAGATATTTTCATTTTGTTAGTAAAGAATGTTGGGTTACCGCTATCTTCAATCCTTCATTGTTAGCATATTAATTATCTTGGGAGATTTTTTCAAGTACATCAACAGAAAGTCAGTGGGAAGCCAGGTCTGGACTTCTTCATGGCGGGTGATCATGATTTTGAAGCTGCAGCATTCGTGGTGCCCGTTTCGCAGTCACTTTCATATGCAGTTGGTCAGAAGGATGTATACAATACCAACAGAAAAATCAACTCTTTCAACTATCGATTGGACATTCACCGGACTGTCTGCCAAAATACATTTCTCGACTTCCACAATCACATGAGATGGGACTTCCCCTGACCAGCTTTCACAAGATTCGTTTTCAATGTTTTGCTTCCCATGTTAAAAAGCATTCAATTACTTTTGAATAGTAGATAATGAAGGGACTGACTCACCATAAACAACATCACTTTCTTTATTAATGCATTTTTGATTTTTAACCCTTGTTTAATGTTGAATTAAATTGATGCTCTAATTTCATTAAAATTATGTCTTTATGTTCAATATTAAAAAAAAATTATTGTTATAAACTCAGTGCTATTTCCCAGAAAGGCAGGCAGAGACCTCAGGTTTCCACATGGTATAATTTTTGTATATTCCTCTAGTCAACCGTTTCCTTAGACACATTCCCTCTACAAATTTGTTTCATCACTACACTTTGATTCATCCTTTCCAGATAGCCAAACCACCGCAATATACTTTTTTCTATTTTAGTCACTACATCTTCCTTTAAACAACATCACTACATCTATCTTTTAAGACACTCCGCACATACTACAACAGAGATCGCATCTCTACCACATCGATTCTACTTTCAATTTCATCAGTCATACCCAACTTTCACTGCCGTACACAAACGAAGGCGTCAGAGAAACGGGCTTGTCATGAGACACTTTTACTATTTATAATAGCGAGCAAGGTCTCATTCTCTTTATTTCCCGCATTCACTCTCCTTTCAATGTTTTTCATATCTACAGCCCTTTGTAAACAGACTATCCAATTATATAAACACTTTCACTTTCTATACATATGTCGCATGTAGTCATTTTTTCACTTCTTTCAAATGTCACGAGCTTAGTCTTGTTGAAATTTCCTTTATAGCTCTTTTTTTAACAGAAACATTTCATTTCAGTTTAAAAACTTTTCTGCAATGTTTCGCACAGAAAAAAATTGATCCATACACCCCTATCCTTTTCAAAATCCAGCTATGTCCTAAATTTCATTCACAACCCTTTCAACAAATGAATTTTTTTTAGTGGCTATAAGTAACTGCATTTGGCCAGTATCTAAGTGTCGAAAAGGACGTGAGAACATATTTTATAGCGAAAATTTATTGAACGGCCTTCATCCATAGTTTGTTAGAAGACTTGGAAATCTTGACCAAGATACATATTGGCAATATGGGCACAAAAGTCATCCATTAATGAATTTCCAATGGGATGCTTAGCTTATATTACTAAATTCTTAGACATTGGACCAAAATATCAATACATTGAGCCATTAACAAAATTATTCCACTATAGCCACAATATTTTTATTTACATTTTTCTTATAGCTTGTGCTTGATAAGTACCAATTTAACAGTTCTTTTCTAAACACAGTACATGCTTATCTCTAAATTTACAATTAAGTTACCTAGCTCGACGTAGAAATTGTATTTGAGAGGCGGCGCGGGCGTCGGTGTAGGAGCAGACGTGGTTGCCGACAGAAGCGGTGGCTGCTCATCAGTGTCGCGGCGGCGGCGAGTACGCCCGCGCCCGATGCCTCCGCCCCCACTCAGACCGCCTGTACCGCCGACGCTCGAACTCTCGGACACCTTACGTGAGCGACGTCCACCTAGCATACCGCCTATATTTGATTTTGTAGTGATTAATATATTTAGTACTTTGATTCGGGGTATGGAAGTGACTTGAGATTAAGAAGTAGTTAAGTAAAATAATATTAGCTCACCATGTGGCTTCTCGAGATCCATGGCGCAAGGTTCATGATGCGAGTCATCGTCAAGATCCTTCCTTGTGGGCGGGCTTTCGCGTTCTCTGAAAATTATACCATGAGCTTCTCTGTTTAAAATTATTTGTTTGTATTAGCTTATAAAATCGTGTTGCATGTATAAGGTAATATTTTGCGATGTGTAAATCGCAATTCACTCATTTATGTATTGTTGTACGCGATGTGTTATGCAACAAAGATGTTTTCTATGACTACCTGGATGGTGTTCTGTCAGGACTAGTATCGGGCGTGGTGGGAGGCGTGTTGTCGAGCATGGCGCCGCGGCCCCATGCGCCGCCCTCGGCCTCCTCGTCCCTCGGCCGCGCGCGTCCGCGCCCCAGCTCCCGCTCTCTCTCCCGCACACTCTCGTTCACCTTCACGCTGCCATTTGCTCCGTTTGCTCCAATAATATTACTAACACTCCCCACTTCGACTGATCGCCTATCATCTGCGTTCACAATTAACGAAAATTGCTTAAACCCACATTAGTGATCAAAAGATTGTCGTGTGTAAAATATTTATAACAGGATATCTTTTATATATAAATACATTACATGAATTTTTTCATGCATATTTTCGCAAATATTTATAATCTCTTTCTTTTTTAGAACAACTTTGCAAAAGCAACTATGTATAACAAAACTATATTATTGAAAATATACTTATAAATGATATACAATAATATGGACACAACCCTGATAAATGCTCGGCCAGTCTGTAAGCGCGGGCGTAATCAGGTGACCGACCGCTAGGCGCGCTACGACGCAGTACTTACGCGTCAGCTGTTCTAAGGTTGTCAGTACGACATTTCTATGTAGATATTCTAAGCTATTGTTCTCAGAAACGACTACTTCAATGAGTATTGTTTCTTTGACTAAATTGTTTTATTGAAGGCAGGGTTTTACTTTTTTTAAAATTATTCAGTCATCTTTTTTATATCTACAAAAGTTAATATATCTATCTAATCAAAATTATTTTATAGTATTGATGGATAATGAAATGTGTGCCATTAAGATACACGTAAAAAAAGGAAATTTATTTGACCATATTCAGTGTAAAAAAGTAACAACATCAAAAAAAAAATAAAGAATTGTAATATTCTTTCCCAAACATAAATATTGTCGGTTGACAGGTAAAAATCATTAAATGTCTAAAACGTAATCAAGAAATTAGGCCAATTTTAACTATTTTCCAATAATTACTTTTGACAGCTACTTCTTTAAAACTTTTATGAATCATATGTTAAAAAAACGCTTTATTTACCATTAAAAAACATTAGTTGCCTGTAAAGTCGGTTTACGAACGATGATAATGTCATAAGAGAACATTGATGAAAAATTGAATTCTTTTATGAATGGAATTGAATTATTATCACTGAATTATCATTATTTCGTATAATACAAAAGAGTTAATTGACAATATTTTCGACAAATTAATATTTATTTGCACTCGTTAATTCAAATATTTTTCTACTTAAATTATACAGTAAAGAGATAGATGCGTCACAAGCCGAACGCGAATCGTGCCTCTCTATTGTTCCGCGCTCTCGCTCGCACGCTCGGCTCAGGTGGAACGCGACAATGAGACATGCTTTTTCGTGTGTGCAGCCGGCCTTCATTGATTTATAAGACGTTATCACGTCAAAAACGTAAGATATTTCATTATTTTAATGATCAATAAAAATCATGTACTGAGATTTACTTGATCATAACTTACATTATTATAAAGACTTCAGTATAAGTAGTAAAATGACAAAGATTTGAAAATTAAATAAATATTGTTCATTGATATAAATCAAAATCAATGAGCCAATGTTAATAGTGAATTCGATCAATATTAAATTCATCTACACTTTCATCAAACGCAGCTTCTTGCAAGAGTTTTTGGCTAGTTGATTTTTGTAACTTTTGTACCAGGAAACAATTTTTTTTCAGTACTTTGCCAGCATCACAAAATGTTACATTCTCTGCTTTTTGCGCTAAAGATAGAGGACACAAATACAGATAATCTGGTTTAAATTGGGTTCATTAGCTTCCACTTCCAGCATTGATATAAAATTCTTTATATGTAAAAGTATGATCATACATATGAACCGGAGTGATAAAAATTTTTTCTTCAACTTTTATATATTCAATTCTTAATCAGCAGTCTATATTGCCATCTGCATCTATATTTAGAGTTTTGATTAAAGTTTTTGGGATTTCTTTTACATCTTAAAAGTCTTCGTGGCTTAAAGCATACACCTTAAATTAAACAATTCAATTTTTTTTTAACTTAAAAATTTCAGTCCAGTCGGTCACATAGAAGGCATTTTTGTGTTTTTATATATTTTGTAGACTATTAAAGAATGCATCGAATTGTACTCCATAATCAAATGGCCGGATTTCAATAACCTAAGTTCATTTTTTTTTAATTAACAATGTTTTGTATAGCATAAATCTACATAGCAGTCACTTGCTGATTCCTATTTTGTCTTCTACTGGTAACACTACACAACAATGAGGTTTCAATAGTTGTAAACGACAAACTTTTTACAAATTTTGCATAGAATGGAACCTATTTCATTACTATGGCGTTCACCATGGATTAAATTCCATCCGTAGCAGTGAGATCTTCCCATTGTAAACAAAAGTATTTCTAGAGTACCAAAATGAATATTCATTGGAGAATGAAATCAGTAGAACACTTTCTAAATCAAATGCGCAAGTAGTGAATGATGGATCTTCTTAACACATCAGTTTATCATTACCTTTTGCTTCTTTGCATTGACCTTTGCTGATTAATTTAAACAAAATCCTGTTTCCAATTTTTGTTCTCGTCAGTAGCAATTTTATACTTATAGCACATAGCACATCTATCTTTTTTCAGTACAAAAGGTCATTAAGAATATTATGACTTTTTCCTGCCGATAAAAGAATGTGTGCAAATGACGACTTTCACAAATTTATAAAACTCTAAAGGATGCAAAACTAAAGCTACTGATTTTTTCATGCAAATATTAACTCAAAATTATGCAAGTTGATTAATAAAATTTATTTCACCTAAAAACTGTATTTGATAAGTTTTACCTGTCAACTGATGATATCGATATATTTGGAGAAGAACATTATATGGAAATCAATCAATTTCCATTAGATTAAAAATTAATGTTGAGTAATTTTCCTGAAACTATAAGGAATATCTGAAGGAATATTTCCAAGGAATTTAATATTTCTTAATTTTACTGAAAGGAAAAATTTACAGCAGTTTTTGGCAGCACATTTGATTCAATACAACTTAAATCTAGGTCTATTTCAAATTACTTCATTTTCACAATAACTAACCGATCAAGCCCACATATTTAATTAAAAATGTAATGCAGCGCTAGTGTTGCACAGGGAACAAATATTTTAATAAGTTATTACCCCAAAAACAAAATTAACAAAACACAGTAATAATAACAGCGGGTCAATTATGTTTCTTGACAAGCAATATCGATATGTAGTAAATGTAGAAGTCATATGGTCAATTGGCATTACCGTTTCACAGAAAGCGATTTCGACCTCAACTTTTGTTTCACAACGACATCGCTCCGCTTGGTGTTACCATTATATAGCTACCAAATTTTCTACTCTTTAAAATTCACCTCCTCATATTTTTTGTCACTGTTTTGGCATTTAATTGCATTTAAAATGCTGTAATTTTTATTTAATATAAGTATGCCTAACAATTTATTAAACTAAATTACTTTTCTAAAACCATACTGCCAAAACTATAATGTTGACGATTTAAAAATTATTACACTCGTATCACGTCTACATATATGTCATAATATTATGTTAGGTTTTAAATCAGAAATTTAGGTTTTAAAAGAAAAAAATTTAAAACATACCTTTGATATTCTTTTGTTATTATCTTGGTGAGGTCTTTTATTTGTAATTTTTAAAATCATAATGCAAGTAATTATGTAGTAGACATTACAAATTGTATTTTTTTAAATATTAATTACATGTTATCAGAAAAGTAAAATAAAAAATAAATAAACTGGCTCACTAACCGATTAGAAAAGGCAAAAGAACTAGGAATTAGTAATGTCTTTTGCTGATATTACAAGAAGCGTTAAATAGTAATTAATATGACTTGTAGGAATTAAATAAGCATAAACACTTAGGATTAAATAATATCTTTTCTTAATATTACAAATACAAGTACTAATTTTTAGATAACATGTACATTACACTACCACATTATAAATATTGTTTAATTTTACTAATTCTTGCAATTTTACAAAATAATATTTTTTTTGCAAAAAAAATTTTCTCAGAACATGTTGCTCAATAGGATAAAAACAGCACTTGTTGCCTTTTTGCACTTTCTTCGAAATGCTTTCATTACTAGTGAATAAATATGCTCATCGATATTCATATGGAGTGCACAACGCGCCATTTTGACTTCAATTGTAGGCAAAAATAAAACAACAAAACACTCAGGATAACAAAAACGAAACAGCAAAAGCACATATTTGGATCACGCGTCAAAATCAAACGCGACTTCGTGTATCGCTTACTCATTCAAATGTCAAAAATGTGTAGATAATGCCACAAATGCTGCTTCGCGTGATAGAGATCCGATACCGCTTTGACATCGTGTTTTCTGTGTCCATAATACGAAAGGTGACAGGCGTTTGAGCCGACTCACTTCCATATCGATATCGCTTGTTAAGAAACATAATTGACCCGTAGTAAAATACCATGAAATACCTTGCAATCACTCCTCAATTTCAGAGAAACCTATTTAGAGTTCCATAACAGTTTTTTGCAAATGGTTGTGTTATGACTGCTCGTAAAAAATATCTATTTAGGAAGTATTTTAATTGTTTATTTTATAATATAAATAAAATTCATTAATGTAACAAGAAAAATAAAGACTTAATGTTCCAATGTAATAAATAGTTATAATTTCATAAGAAACAGTTAATATGGATTTAAATATGTCAGCTAAATGAAATTAATTGCAATGTTTTTATACAGTCAAAATTGTTCCTTTTGTCTTAAAGTTCTCTAGAATAATCAAATTAAAAACTACAATTATCAAACAGAAAAAAACAGAAGACTTTGATACAACTACCAAATTTTATCATATGCAATTAAACAGTCAAAGTAAACATATTTTTATATACATATGAAATAAATCATTCAAAATAATATTTAAAATACTAAAATATACTAAATGACCATAAAAAAACAGCACTGAAAAAAAAGCAAATGAATGATCATCATTTGGTACTGTACCTTTGTTGTGGTGTACGTCGTGATGGTGTGGTGGTGCGGATGCAAAGGGCATGTGGAGGCGGTGGCGCGCAGGAGCAGGTTCGGCGTCAGGTGCCGGCGATCCCGGAATCGTCTCTTCGCAAAGCAGTAGCGATATATTACTGTCTTCTTCTACCGCCGCCGGCGTCGGAGCCGGTCGGGCGTTACCGGCCACTACTACGTTTGCGCCTAGAAAATAAAAATTTGTCAGTATAAGATGTAGTATGAAACTTGAGTTCGAAATTTTCAATGAGGCGATTTAATATTTTCACTTAGATTTAAAAGTAAATTATAGACCCAATGTTTAATTAGGTTTTTAAATTATACCCAGGAATAGAGAAATTTTACCTCATAAAATAATAAAAACAAATAAGCATACCTATGTCATTGTATAAGCATGTGTTCATAGTTTTACATTTGAATGCTGGTTGTTTGGAAACTTCAACTTCCACAAGGAAATTGTATTATTTTTAAAAGATGTACCTGTCATATATTATTAAATCATCAATAATATTTGCCAATCCACAAACACTGTGGAGTGGCAAATGTTATCACTCTCTCTCTCTCTCAAAGGGCACAAGAGGAAATTAAGATATTCACCATTCTCATTTTTTGAGGATGTATTAAGTGGGGTGCATATGCAGTCAAGTATACCAGTGAATAAAAAATACAATTCAGATTACATAATTCGGAACCATCCTAGAGGACAATGCAAAAGATCGTTTCAAGGAATAAGATTACATGCACCTCTAGGCCTTCAAGCACAACAGCGTTTCGGCTCCTTCCAGGTCCCCACCAGCAATTCGGGATATTTATACGCGTATATATTTAATTACACGGAGCGGACGAATTTGTGTCCTTGACCGTTAATATCCAAGTCGCAATATCCAGCGCGAGATGACATGCGCATGACATGGGCAATATGGGATGGAATGGGCACCGGAAATCTAAACTATATGTTAAAGACAAACGCAATAACTTGTCTCACACAGCTTGCAAAAGCTTACAAGTTTGTAGGATATACATATAAATTGTTTTATATTTTTTTAAATAGAAATAGACCAGACAGATTACTTAAAATACTTATAAATACATGATAATATTAAAAATCCTATAACTTTCTCATTTCATAACCTAGTGCAATCACAAGCGGTAAAAGTAAAACCTTCAGAAAACTAACCTGCAAGAGAATGAGACGAATGCAGTATCAGAAGTGAGATGGTTATAAGGTTTATTTATCATCATATTGTTATCAAGTTTAAAAGTTATTTTATATTTTATTATTTATCTTATTATCTTTTTTTTCCTGTCTATAAGGCACTTTTTGGCATATTTAGAAAATTATTATTAAAAAAAAAAATTACATATCAATATGTGTGAATCACTTTACTATACGCTGGCTCAAAAATACTATACACTTCTGTTCTATCTCACTCACTTGCAGACTATCTCCAATAGATGTATATTTATCTTTTTAGTTTCACTTTTTCTTTACTCGAGTTTCAAATCATAATAGTGCTAAAGAAGTTTACACTTCAATAAAGAAGAAACTTACTATGTTTCCTCTCATTTTTGCAAGCATCCTCTAGCATGAGCAGCGTTTCCCCAGCACTCCACTCGCCGGGCGACTTGCCGGCGTGAGCGGCGGCGGCACGCGCGCTCAACACGCCGGCCATGCCCTCAGCTACGCTGCCGCTCACACCCCGGGACGCCTCCGAGCTACCTCCACTGGCCCATTCGTCAATCGATACCTTGTCTATTATCAACCTATGTGTGATTTAAATAACATTTATAATCCTTGATTAAACAATATAAGAAAATTGGTTCATAATATATATACATTTATAATTGGGATGTTTCTAAAATTTATATTATAATAGATTATGTTCGAAAAATCAGTATTACTTTAAAATAATTGCAGAAATACACAGAGCAGTAAAATAAAATTATGACACATAATTTTTCTTTGATAAACGATTACATGAAAATTAAAAGGTTATTTTCATTGTAACATTAACATAGATGTATAAAAAAAAGAAGATGCAAAAGCGCTTACTATTTTGATGGCGAAAAATAGCTCAAAGTGTACATGATGTTTCTGTCTCACATTTTACGATACCATTTTGCAGAGCCAAAGAAAAAAAACGGGAAGGAACTTTATTTATCATCTGATATTTCAACCGAAACATCATAACATAAGGTCATTTTTAAATGTAAAGAGAAAAAGTAATGATCATTTTGTTATTGAAAGATAATAAGTCCTATTTTTTTACAATTTACATGTGCTGCTCTAAAAAAAACAAGGCATCAATGAAATGATTTAATATTATTTTAAATTTTTATCATTGGTTTTTAGTTAAATGTATGAAAATATATTAAATATATGAAAATATAGTTTCTTCAAAATAAAGATTAATGTAGTAATCATCTAATATTAAAATTAACATGAACTTTTAATTTCATAATTCCTATTCCTATTGTTAAGCGACCGAATAATGTGACAACACAAGAAATACGAGACCAGTTTTGCTTAGGTCTATTTCTCTTGTCAGTTTATATCTCGGCTTTTAGTGCTACTTTAAATGAAGAAATAGAAAATACTCATTATAATACATGATTGAGCATATATTATAAATAAACTAAATTTTTCTTACTGAAAGTAAGAAATATCGTCCTTTTTCATAGTTTTTATATGTTATTTTTGCATTTTTTTAACGTGTTCTGTTAAAAATCTGTCAAAACCAAAATGTTGGCAATTTCAAAATTATTAGACTTGAATCATGTCTACACATATGTCATAACATTCGTTAGGTTTTAAATCAGAAATTTAGGTTTTGAAAGCAATAATTTTAAAACATATCTTTGATAATCATTTGTTATTATCTTGGTGAGGTCTATTATTTGTAATTTTTAAAATCATAATGGAAATAATTATGTAGTAGGCATTACAAATTGTATTTTTTTTAAATATTAATCACTCGTTATCAGAAAAGTAGAATAAAAAATAAATAAACAAAAAAACTAAGAATTAGTAATGTCTTTTGCTAATATTACAATAAGCGCTAAACAATAATTAATATGATTTGTAGGAATTAAATAAGCAATAAACGCTTGGAATTACATATCTTCTTTTCTTGATATTACAAATACGAACAGAACACTTCGACTTTGTAACAGAAGGTGCGACGAAACCACCGAATTTTAGCACTCATTTACTGCGTCCGTTTTTGAGCGCGAGACAGTGCGCACCTTCTCTATTTTATACATCAATGAATGTTAAGTACAAAATCCTAATAATTACCTTCTATCTGAATCATCAGAATCACAAGAGTCACTATGGTCTTCTGGCGTAAACGTTGGTAGGGGCAACGCGGCAGCCGCCGACTGATTAATCTGGCTGGATAACTTCAGTATGGTGTCACTGAGGACTTTGTTATTCTTGCCGGGCACACTGAGCGGCATGTCCGGTACACTCTTCCTCCGCTCGAGCACGTTCAACGGACTTAACCTTGGCGAATTTTGCTCTTTGACCGGATTAGTTTTAAGTCTCTTAGCGTCAGTTTCACGTATTAATTCGTTTAACGCCAAAGATTCGCCGAACAGCGATTCACTGGTTTCCGGAGAATCGGATTTCTTTGTGAGTTCAGGTTTTGGTTGGCTTTTTATAGGGTCGATTTTACTTACACTCGGCTTAATGGAATCAAGTGGTACTGGAGAAATTTTACCATGTTCCGATTTAGGCGATTTGTCTTTAGGAGAACTTAAAGGTTCCTCTGACGGTGGCGGCGATGCTGAGGATCTTTTAGCACTATTGATAGCCTCTAATAACCTTTCAGATATCTTAGGAGTGGGAGGAAGCAGTAAGAAACTGGGCGGCGGCTCTGGCAAAACGTCCAATCTAGCAGGACTATCTGGTTCAGATTTGTCCTCTTCCGTGTCTATTAGTAGAGTTGAAATTGGCTCTAATTTTGGAGATTTGGGAGCAAGTTCAACAACTTTTTCTTCCATCGTTGTTTCTTCTGTCACGGACTTGATAATATCTGAAACGGGACTCATTATATCAAGCATAACGGTAACAGCTTGTGATGATTCTTCTTTTGGTTCTACTATGACTTCAGGCACTGGAAGAGATATGGAAACTGTCTCCGGTTCTGGAGTCTTTTCTTTTATAATAGTTATTTCACTTGTAATAATACTGTTAGAATCAACACATTCTTCTTTATTGTGATCTGGGGATTTATTTGTATGCTTGTCTTCAGAGGGGACATCTTCGTTTAGACTAAGTTCAGGAGATTCCCTTTCTTCTTTTAAAACTATGTCCATACGTTCATCTTCAGATGATTGTTCATCATCAGCTGGACTATCGGGCGAATCATCTATTAGTTCTCTTAGTTTCGAGACTTTGTTCTTTTTAGAATATGTTTCTTGATTTTTCGCCGGAGTGAAACCCTCGAAGATTGGACCTGAACTTCCATCTCCATGGAAAGAATCATCATCAAGGGAGAACAAACCGTCTTTAGATGTTTCTTCTGGACTATTTCGTTCCGTAGCGTCGCGCGCTGCGTAATCTCTGAATGGAGATAGGGAGGGTGATCTTAATAAAGGCCGCGTTCGTAAAGCGTCCTCGGATATTTCCTCGCTGAGAGACTTTGATAGAGAAGAGGTATATTTACTCGGCGATATATCATCAAATATTCGATGTGTCCTTTTCTTTTTCTCATCATGTAGTTCTATTTCAAACGGTTCAGGTTCCTTAAATTCATATACATCTTCGAGCTCTTTCTGTTCAGGCGGTGGTTCTGGCAGCTCAGCAGGTGGAGCTTCTTTTTCAGGCATTTCTATTTTCATAGGCTCTTCAGGTTCTTGTTTCACACTATGTAATCCTTTCAATTCTGACCTAATTTCATTTAAATCGTAATCTCGCCCTGTGGAATAAAACAAAAGTATACTTAATTTGAAATCAAAATTTAAATTAATGTGATGTCTAAAATTAACAAAATAAATACCCTGATGTGTAGCAATGCTTGATCTAGGTCGTTTGACTGGTGACACCATGCTAGGCGTGGATACAGTCCTAATAGGTCTTTTGCGGGGCTTCGTTATTTCGTTTTCATTTAGTTTTTCTTCCTTCATTCTGCCTGGAGCTATAAAACCAAAATCCTCTATTAAATATTTCAATCTAATATTATAAAGTCAAAAGAGACTTTCTGTTTGGCAAGGTTTTATGATAAAATTAAAAACAATTTTAAAAGCCGTTCTAATGATATTGGCGATATTCGTCGGGAGAGATTGTTTTTAGATAGCACTGTAAAGTAAAATAGACCAAAAATATTTTACAATGTCATATCTTAATAAGTATATGGTTTGTACATACATATATTTTGTGTGTGTTCTTTCATTTATATATGGGAGATGAAATTTAAAACGGGTCCGAGATTGAAAAATAGGGAGATAATGAAACTTATACTATATCCACAAAGTTGAAGGGGCAGATAGAAAACTTGTACAATGATTAAATTAACTTGAGAGATTACATAAAAAAAAGGTTTTGGGAGAACTTTACGTTTAACGGATTCAGCTTTTATGCAAAATATAAATAAAAATATGTGAACATAAACAACTTTTAAAATGATAATCGGAAATAAACTGAATAAATGAATATTATCTGAAAATTAAGGGTAACAAAAAGAAACTTCAAAATATTATTATATATGTATGTCAACATTCTTTCTATGTGTGAAATTTCTATACCTGACTACAAACAACAGACTGATTTTATAATTGTTTCTCTTGATTTTATGTTTGTAGAAGACTATAAACTTTATTATTTACTGAATCGAATAAAAATGTTAGATAAAATACAACTCCAACTCAATATGTATAATACCTATGATAGCAACAATAATTATACATACTTTTACTTCTGGGCATAGAGTTATTCTTCTCCTCTGATTTTTTAGGTGGTCTTTTGTTATCCATTTCGCTGTCAGAATCACTTGAAACTGATCTAGGAGATGATTCTATGAAAAATTAAGAACATTAATAATATATAATGATAAAAACAAACATTTCATAACAGTAACAACAAGAACATTTTACCTTCTGTACGTTTGGCTCGCGCCCGCCGACTATTACAATTCTGAAAGATAGTAATGTAGACTGTAACAGTAATATAAACAAATTTAAGATATTTAAAGCATATTACTTTTGTCACATCATAAAGTTAATGATTATTTCATATACAACAAATGAAATTTATTTGAAAAATATAATTTTCATCCTTGACTTAATTTTCCAAACTTTTCGTTTAGGAGTCACAGAACGCATATATTATGTAGGTGACACTTAAAATTTTTAGAACTGGCCACTTGGAACTGTAAAATAAAAAAACATATTTAAATTTTAAAAACAAAATTATTTGCCAACATTATTATATATATTGTATTTATCTGTCATTT
This sequence comes from Eumeta japonica, assembly GCA_005406025.1. Lineage (NCBI taxonomy): Eukaryota > Metazoa > Arthropoda > Insecta > Lepidoptera > Psychidae > Eumeta > Eumeta japonica. Next base: position 108,091 of record BGZK01000568.1, read on the forward strand.
GCTTTAACAAATTGGCAGCAAAAAGAAAGAAAATTGTCTACCTAATATCACCATGATTTTAACAAAAGAAAATTTTCGAGTAATAACAGACTTCGGTTGTCCTTTAGGGTGAAGCTCTATCCCTTATCATTATTTATAACTGGTTTAAAGAGTTCAAATGTGATCACAATAATCTAACAGAGGGAGACCCTTCTACGATGATGACTGAAGACCTCAGTGATGTATGGCTCATGGTGGAGACTAACAAAAGGGTGACCTATCAGCAGATTCGGACAAGCTTATGCATTGGTATGAGTCAAGTGCATAAAATCCTACATGAGCATTTAGTGGTCAGAAAGCTTTATACTCAGTGGATATCTCATAAATTGATCGTAGCTCAAAACTCTTTTGTGTTCATTGGTGGCGCGAAATAGCAGTTACCTACGAAAGTAAAACGACGTCGAAGCGTCAGAAAAACGACGATGGCCTCTGTCTACGGAATGACAGGGCACTATGCAATACTTGTTAGGTATTGAAGATAAAAAAACAAACCATGCAGTCTGATACATTAACTACTGCTTGTCTCCCTCTCTCTTGTTTAGGAAAAAGTTTGAAAAAACGACCTCACAGTAAGATTTTCCTTCGTCATGACTATACCCCACCACATACTGCTACACAAACAACTAACTATTTGGGGGCATAAGGTATGGAAATACTGGTTCACCCACTTTACAGCTCTGACCTTGCACAATGTGGTTTTTATTTATTTCCTAAAATAGAAGAAAAATTGCAAGGAAAGTGATATATGAACTCCGAGGAAGCAGTGACTGCATATGAAAAGGCTGTCAAAGCGACCTTTAAGTGTGAGTGGTCAATAAGTTTCTCTCAGTGGTTCCATCTAATGCAGCGATGTATTGATCTCAAAGGACACTATTTTAAAAAACAATAATAATGACAAGAACTTGCTACTTTTTGATTTTCTAGGGACTTTCAGGTTGACTCACGTATGATTTTTAAATGTGTAAAATGGTTCATAGAAATAAAGAATACTATTTTCAATGAAGTTAGCCACTAGTATTTGAGTAGCATCCTAACAATGAATGTTTAAGCATCATTAACATGTTTAAGACATTAGGGACCACTCACCTTTTTGTTATGCGTGCGCTCGTGCTGTGTGACGTTGAGCGCAATCCTTTGCGGTTTGATCCATTCGTCGTAACGCGTGTTCCAGCCGGTGTAGTGGACGCGCAGCATACCCTCTGCCGATATCTCGATCACTTTTGCTTCATACGTCACCTGATATCAAAATAACGAACGCGATTTTAAATAAATATTGAATATAAATTTTTAAAAAAGTTGAAAATGAAAACTGTTTCCGATATTTATTTATTGAATCCTAAAATTCTATTTACTACAAATGTATTAATAGGGCCATTACAAAATCGATACCCGTAATAAATGTTTCATGTTATCTGGATAATAATAAACATTATTTGAATAATAATAAAAAATAATAATACAATTGTTAATCAACAATACCTTATATGTCTAACTAGATTTTTTAGAGGTAGTAAAAGCGATGGTGCCTCTTTAGTAACAAAAAGAATAAAATTCATTACATATGGTGTTTAAGAGTGTTTGTCATAATTAATACCATGTAAGCAAAAGTAACAGTTTGGTCATTAAAATGTCACCAACAAAATAAAAAATCTGTTACATTAGTTTTGTCTAATGCAGTAGTTTTCATTTGTGCACAATATCTACAATATGAAAATATTGTGCCCAAATTAATGAATCAATATATAAAACAAGTAAGTTTTGCTATTTTTCAACTGCTTTTTAGTCTTATGGAGTTCATTCTGGTCACCCTATCCCAGATAAAGTTAGTTCTATCTGTGAAAAACTGGAGCAAGATCAACATAGCATATTTATAATATTACCAAAGAACTGGGTTTTTATCATAAGATGGTAATGTTGTTTGCAAGGTCTGGGTAACTATGGAAAGACGCTCAATGTTTGGGTACATGCATTCGAGAAAGGTTGTGGTATAAGTGTGGTCAAGTTCTACAGATGCAGACAGTGGCCAAACCCACTTGAAAGCAATGTAAGATGTGTATTTGTGCAATTTATGGTGGGATTGGAAAATTAATCTTTTATAAGCTTTTATTGCCAGAGCAAATCATCCATTCTGACTTCTACAGCCAAAAACTGACAAGCTTAAACTAACCCATTGAGACAAAACAACCTGCTTTGATAGACATCAAAGGCGTTTCCTTTCACCATGGACAATGACACACCTTTAACAATTCAATAAAAATTGAGAAAGTCTAGCTAGGATGTGTTGATGCATGAACCTTATATACATGAATGCACTCATTTAGATCATCACTTGCTTGAGTGTCACTTCAAATCTTTTTGGGTTAATATCTTTCAAAAATACTTTATTATAATTTATTTGCCAATCATCTGAGTATTTTTATAACGACGGGCTCATGAATGCATCATCATCACTTTCTACAAGATACTTTATGACAATGGTATATCTATATTATGAGCAAATATATCAAAACTTGAAATAAAAAAAAAGGATTAAATATATGTATATGGATTATATGAAAACACTTTCACCCCAATCTAACGATTTACTTACATTTTCACTGTTAAATAAAATTTAATATCATGTCCCATCATAATAATTTTTACCTTAGACTCAGATTGAGTGGGTCCATAATACACTTTGAGTTTATCTCCAACAACAGCTTTGACGGCACTACCTGCAGATCGAGTAGGCTCGCTATGAGATTGTCTGAAATGAGATTTGAGTTATGCTGTATAACTAAGAACAAAAACCATTGGTAAATAATAAATAAGTTAAAAGACGTCTATGGCATTGTAACAAATAACTGAATTAAAAAAACTAGATTTCTAGTTCAAAAATTTATTATGTAAATAAATTTTTATTACTGTTAATGGAATTGTAATAATACAAAATACAAACATTAAAAAACAGTTTAAAGTGAAGGCAACTCATTCATAAGTATACTTCAAGATTCCCTTCCATAGGGTAAACATATATTATGAAGTGGCAACTTACACTGTTCCTTTCGAGTAAGTGAGAATTCCAGCTGCCCATTCTCTTCTTCAATTATCCAATGCCCTCCTAAAAATTTCAATAATCCCCTCCTTCTATTAGATATCCTATTCCCTCCTTAAAATTGCAGTGGTCTACTGCCCCCTCCATCAGATATCTTATTCCTTATTAAGAGGTCTGCAATGCACTAGTGATTCTTTGGGGTTATGAGTGTGTTCATGAACAGGGGTGAACATTCTAGTGGCCCACATACTCATCTGCCCATTAATATGTTACACAAATAAGAAGTCCTTCAATGTACCAAAATCCTAACATATTCGTCATAACCACGCAACAAATGTCTCATACATGAACTTTAGTTTATAGTGTCCCTTTTTTTTGGTTGATGTTGATGGAAGGGCAGCCATAGAAAAATTATAATTATATAAGACGATAAAACAATATTAAACTTGGTGACGCGAACTGCGCTCGTAATTTAAAAATAAAAGTGCGAAATAATTTCCAAAAGGAAAAATGTTCTAGAATATAATATCACATTACTCTGCCCCGCGCGCTCTTGTCTTTACCACTGTAGGCGCTTTTGCTATATGTTAAAATTCTTTTTAAATGAATTTCTTTTTTTGAGTGGATTTTTCGAAAGCAAATAAATCTTGTTTGTTTTTATGTCAGGCATGACATGTTTATGTTTTATTTCTTGTAGATAATTTATTGATATATATATATATATTTCAAGAAACATTCTGGATCGCCAAATTCCATAGCTTCATCCATGTAGCCATATCAACCAGTCAGGGACTATAAATAGCGAAGTGCGGGTGCGGAAGTATTTTTGCAATCAGTGCGTTTATAAGACAAGAGCAATCAATGACAAGCATTCAAGTGGTTCTATAGCGATTTATTGTGACTCTGTATTTCTGAACATATGCTTTCTGTTCTAGATGTTTTCCTTCACCTGGTCTCAATCCTTGAATTTTCGGTAGGGTCATTACGTAACAATAGTAAGAAGAGAGAGGATTGTCTATATTATGCCTGAAGCAAACAGAACAAGTAATTTTCAAAATTTGATATATTTTATTCTAGAGGGATTTTATTTATTAAGTTTCATTGTAAGACGACAGAACAAACAATATAAAAAAAAAAATTAATCATAAGCAACGAATTGTTGTCACTGAATAGATGCACCTATTCTATGATTATATTTAGCCATAGAATAAGTGCATCGGTGAGGCAAAATAAATATGCAAGTGATGTAATATTCATTATTTATAAGTTATACTAAGAACACCATCCGCGGGCTCGATATCATTTTAATATTAATGAAAAATATACCTAAAAATCAAGATTTGTAAATAGAGTTTCCATACAAATTTTACATTCTCAATTTTTGTTTGATTTTCACAACAAATATTTCAATCTTATATAAATGCTTAAGTATTCCATTTTTTAAATCAATTTTTATTTTTATTTATGTGTACATTTTTTTTTTTAATATCCTATTTCAATATATTTTGACTAATTCTTCAGTGACTAAAAGAGAGCTCAAATGGCACGTAGGTATCTGTTTAGAAATAGGATACTAGAAAGTTGTTTGAAATTGATTCAGATCAAGAAGAAAATACCTAGGTGTAATAAATAGCCATTGTAAGTGAAGAATCAATATGGCATCTTTATTAGTGACTTTCATCGATAAAAGGTTGCAGTTTGATGGCTATAACCGAACTGTAAAGACCCAGTAGCATTTAATTAAGATGTGTTTGCAAACAAAATACATGCTGTCATGTGTAATTATAATATGTAAAAACTACATAACAAAAATAGTGATCCCGATGGGATAACATTTAATTTGTAAATATTAAGTTTGCATCACTCTTTTATATACATATGTGACAAATAATTATAGTGACAAATGGCTTTTTGGTTTTTCTCAATATTATCACTGTAGGGAAATCGTTGTGTCCATAACATTGGACTGTTATACAATTATTTGTAAATTTATGATTAAGTTATCAAAAGTTTAAACTTTAATCAGTACAGTACAACGAACGAAATTCTCTCGCTTTGAATTGCTTGTGAATGATGCTATGCACAGGCACAATGCTCCCTGACCCTTCCTTCTTCTCCCCCGCCTTCCTATTTTACGCTATTAAGACGCTTTCGTGACTAATTTCACAGCGGAAAAGTTTCGTGCGTCATGCTTTATTAATAAACTAAGTACAGTTGTAAAGTTTGCATTATTATTTTACTATTGTATGATCTCATATAGTTTATGAAGAAATAATAAAAAAAAGAATAACTCCCCTATTAAAAATATTGTTTATTCATCTCAAAACTCTGAAAATGGTTGTTTACATTACTTACTCATTTGGATTCGATAACATATTCCAGATTATGATTATTCTCACACGTAAACAAATGTGACGTAAGCAAAGTCACATTTGTTTATGTCAGATGTGACGTTTTTACGACTTTGTTTTTATAATTAATTGATGATCTTTTTTACATTTCAAAAATGCACTAAATCAGTCATAGCTACATATAAACATTGCAATTCTAGCACTGATAAGTTAGTTTTCATTTAGCTGTCAGTGTGTTTACAGCACAGTTAGTCAAAAGTGTTTTAGTGGTCTCGTAGCGTATTTTCTTACTGCAATATTACTTAGTGTATACTTTTGAATTAAAACTCAATCCTCAAACCCTGATAGGGCCATATCGTAAAAACAACATTGTATTGAAGTACATTTAATTTTTATTATAAAATGAAATTCATCAATACGGACCACTAAGAATGATAACAGAAACACAAATTATTTTATTTAAATATGAAATATCTACAGATCTACTGAAAACTTATTCTTTTAAATTATTATTAAATGTACTCAATGTCTTGGAATTATCCTCTGATTGGGTATCACATAGCTATAGACCTCCAAATGTATCTTATGTATTTTTTTTCATAAAATGTTTTTGGGTCATTTGTTTCCATTAATTTCTGATTCTTATATGGAATTTAGGTTTGTATGTAGTAAATTTAATTTCTTTATTAGTGTTGTAATAATTAACAATATTCTGAAACGTCTTGGATAATCTAGTATATAGGTGTAATATTAGCAATTCTTGTGATTTTAGAGAATTCTTCAAAACAATTATTAATGCATTAATTGTACACTCTATAGATTTTGATATTCCATCTACTACTATACTAGTGTAGTAACCCCAACTATCTTGTTTTTTATTTCATTCTATGTATACAATTTTAACTGTTCTTTGCTTTCTTTTTATTAGTATGGTCATGTATAAATGATGTACATTATAAGGCTCTCTTATTTGATCTGTTAGCTAAGTTAGAACCATTTTGACAAAGAATTTATTAAAACATTTGTATACATTGATACCCTCAGTAATAATGTTGTCATCAAATACAGTTTCACATCAATTATGTGATTAATGTGAAGCGATAGTTTCACATTTCCTTTAAAAGTAAATATTGTTAATAAAATTCTTAAACTAGCAAAAAATTTGTCATTAATAATTATACAATATTTATTAAATATGGAAAAAAATCCATTTATTTTTTAGATAAATTCATATTACCTATATTTCAAGATTAACTTTTTTAAATTCAATTTTCCTACTTAGTATTGTTATATGCAGGGATTATATTATGTTTAGTAGAACTATATTTATTACAAATATTAAATGAAAATAATGAGTTTTTAAAAACAATATTGCACGTAGTAGGTAATTGGTCCTGGTAGATGATAACTCTGAATATTGCTAATTGCTTTATAAATTTTCTTAGTGAGGCTAGAGCCTCAAAAAAAATACCTAGATAGATCTAGGTATTTTTTTTTTTTGGTCTAAGAAAATTGTATACTAAAAAGGGACTGTAATATAACATTTGAAAGAAATATGGAAGCCTCTCCATAAGGAAAACATCGAAAATGAAATTACTAACTCTGTACTCTTCCTCTTGCGTGGGCGCTTGCTGCCATTAGAAGCAATGGTGTTGCCGCTGCTGGCAGAGTTGGCGCTCTGGCTGCGACGATTTTGCATCTTTTTTGTAATGCCACACCTGGTAGATTATACATTATTAGATTTACTTCATTCAACCTTTTGTTTGTTGGTATACTGATATGCAAATAATTCAAAGCAGCATCTGTATCCAATGCCAACATCCTTAGTAACAGATTCTTCATTCCTAGTACATAAACTTCAACAACTTTTCCTTTCTTTTTTTTTGCATTTCTTTATTCGCAACAATTTCCAGACTTTACGGATACTAAATTCTCACTACAAATCGGTTTTTTTGAAGTAAAGGGTATTAGGTGACATGCCCTAGTTTGACTCATTGTAAATATAGAAAAAAATGGTAAACTTTTCTTACATAAAATAGCATTTCCAAGGTATGCTAATAATGAAAACCAACTTTTTTGTTTAGGTATCACTTATTTCACTTAAACTACGTAACCTAGGCCACCCTGGTCAAGTAACCGCACCACATGGTCTCATTGGACAAACGCGTCGATTGTGGCACATGATGTCATATTTAGACCATGTTGTTTGGCAGACCACAGTCTATGATAATAATCACAACCTCACTAACATCCATCCCTAATTGTTTTATGAAGTTATGGAAATATAAAGCATATAAACTTTAAGTAAATAATAATCAAGTGTATTTACAAGAAAATAAAAAAAAAAAAGAATGCATACATCAATGTTTTCTGCTGTTTTATTTGATGTGCATATGTACTTTGATCTAATCCTTTTTACCATATTCCTACCATGAAAATAAATCTTATATAATAAATGTAAGTACTGAATTTTTCTAAGCAATGTAAATCTTTAAAGTTCGAAATAAATTTAGATGATATACTACTAATTTGTTAGATACATAATTTTTATATGATTTATTATTAATAATAGGCAAAAATAAGTTTTAACCTAGAGGCCCTTCCAGAGCTGTCGCTGTCCGTAGATGCGTGAGGTCGCCTTGATGCACGTGAGGTGATAATGTTGTTCCCAGAACTTTCACCTTTAAAAAATAAAGATATATTTTACTTTTTGATATTGAAGTTCAAACATAAATTTCATGTTTATATAGTATATTTTAGAACTACTAATTTATTTTTTCTAATATTCTTGCTTATAATTTTCATTCTGTTTTTACTCAGACTAAGACAAACTTTGCTATTATCGAGAGTAACATTCTTAATTTAACAGCCAAATAAAATCTTCATATAGTGTTTATTTTTGATTATTTAATTTTTTATTACATCAACTTTTCTTTATGTCAAATATTAATTTTTTACAGCTATATTTTAAATGTACCTCCTTGATATGATATCTTAATATGTATTGGTTAGATGAATAAACTTTTATATGCAAGTCATTTTAGGCAAGTTTAATATTAGTTTTATAAAATTAACTTATTTTTAATTAATTGTATGATTTCATATTCAAATTGTGTATGACTACTCATAGTAAGGTTTAAAACTCATAATCAAGCAAAAAGATAAAAGCACTTTTGGCTTATACCTAATGATATATTAAAATTTATATGACTATGCAATAATTGGTAGATACTTTTGCTATTAAACTTAACGTCTGTGTTAGTTAAGGGTCTTAACTTAACTGACACAGACAAATTGATAATCAATTTTAATTGAAATATACCAGTTGATTTATGCTGGAAAGCATGTTAAGCCATGGATTCTGACAGTTGTCACCAAATTGATGACAATAGGTCATAACAACTTCCAATTCACATTAGACCAGCATAGAGAGCACATATGGTCCAAACACCTCGATTTAAATGAAAATTTTAGGAAAAATTGTAGGAAGGCGAACTAGTGCAGTGAAGTGCCAAAAATCTGAACACACCAATTATTTAATTATTTATCCTTATCTTATTTATATTTCCTTTTATTTTTCATTGAGATGAATAAGTATTGTCGAACATTTCTAATATCACACATCACAGATAGGAGAAAAGTATAAATGCTAAATACAAATAATAGAATAAACAAAATAGACTATCGACAATAGGTAAGCCAATAATGGCTTAAAATAACATAAGAAAGAATTGTTACATGAAGAAAACTGTTAATGACCTGCTATATCATATTTAATATGCATAAGGAACATATAATCATAATCAGATGTCAGGAACAAAATCAACACAAACAAAAGTTCTTGTCCAAAAATAAATAATGTAATCAGACAATATAAAGAGCAATATGAATGGAACACAAATTGAAGAATGTAAATTTAAAAGATCAAAGATTTTGACTTTAAAATATTTGTTACAGTTATAGAAATCAATTTCAAACGTGGAGAGAAAAATTGACAAATACCAAGTCTAAACATAAAATTTCCTTTTGTGCAGAATCTAAGATACATAATGAAAAATAAGTATTACATAAGATAACTAACTTTTAGAAATCATGGGCCGTCGAGGTTTTGGAATTCTTTTCTCTTGCGATTCTGTCTTCACGGGAATTAAACGGCTCTTTTGGTTTTTTATAGCTGTTGGTTTCTCCTCTGGTGGCTTTTCTTTTTCAATTCTAAAAAAAAAAATAAGGCATAAAAACCTTTAAAACATAATTTGATATTACCGCCATATAAACAGCTTTATTTTGGGAAATATTTTCAAGAACATAGCCCAAACTCATTTATAAGTATAAATACCTGAAAAATCAAACCCTTTTTACAAAACAAAAAGTGATGGAGAATATCCTGGACTGTTGTCAATGTTTAAATTATTAAACAGATTCAACACAGACACTAACTTGCTTTTTCATATCTTTTTTTTATTATTACACTAAGGAAATTCCAAAGTTAAATAATTTGTAATGCAAACTTAAAGTATATTTCTATAATTTATATAGGGTTTGTCAAATTAATATTATTATAGTAGCCATTTATTGAGCACTAAAATCACATGAGACAAAAACTAACCAATGAACAAGTGCATTGGTTTGTAAAATGTCAAGCATGCATCTTATATATATATATAATGTTTTTTTTTGTTCTAAAAAACAATATATAATGATTCTTAAATAATATCTTCTTTGAAATCAAGCAATTCTATAATAAAATAATATATTTTTCAGGCAATAATACTTGGGTGCTGTGGCTAGTGGCTGATTGTCACCGCTGTCTTCCCCGTCGCTCGCTCGTGGCTTATCCTTGCCCTTTTCTGGTTTTTCAACTTTCTCAATTTTTTCATTTTTATCTTCCTTTTCACTTTTATCGGCTTCACTCTTGTCTGAATCTTTGTCGCGCTCTTTAGTAGTACGCTGAAAAAATAAAAGCTTGTGAAAAGCTATGGGACGGGAAGCAATGACTTTCTCCAACATTAAATTAAATCTATTCAAACTCAATAGACAATAGAATAACTCCTGTATTTAATGGGTCCATTATATCAATAGTGTTCAATTATCCACTGTTAGACAGAGGCCATTTATAGTGTTTTTCGTATGTTGGCCGCTAGAAGATAAATCAATGACTGTAATATTAAACTTTTCACACCAGTGATGGTACCCATTATGTCTATTTATATATTTTTGAATCTAGTCAGATAATATTATTCCATTACTTATCAATCGAAAGATTTTCTCATAGTTTTCTTTTCGTCTTTAATGATACATATGGGAAATGATAAAATATATTTTTTTACTTCTTAGTCCCATAACACATTATTAAATATAATAACAATTATTCTATTTACATCTAATAAAGAATGTTTCTATGGACTGCACTTTTGAAATTATTCATGGAATTAATCAAGATGTTTAAGAAATATAATGTCTAATTTCTATTATTAGTAAGATTTTTAGTAACAGGATGAGGTAGGCCAAAAGTAATGTTACTTGTTGTGGAGTGGCGTTGGGAGTTGATGATGAAGATGACGTCGTTGGTAACTGCTTGTCTCGATCGCGTATCAACGAGCGTCCGGATGGAGGAGTGCGGGCGCCGCGCGGATGTGCCACCAAAGTAACACCCAGCTTGCGATAGAAATCTTCGAAGCTATGCAGAAATCTACAAAAAAAAAGACCATGAAACAAAAATAACTACAAATATTGTTATTTTATATGATATTTTTATGAACAATTTAGGATTTACTCACTTTTTATATGCTTGTTTACAAAGATTTGTGATAGTCGTTGTCACTGGATGAAATCCCATTTTGTCAGCTATGGTTTTCCATTGATTTTGATTAGTTACACGGTTGTATCCACCTAATTTCTGTACTACCTGGAATTTAAAATTACTTGCTCAATTGTTAGAACATAACTCTTACTTCATTATTAATATTTTCTAATTAATGAAGCGTCAATAAAGTTTTATATGTTACAAGAAATAGGAGTAATATAAAAAATCAAGCACCCAAATATTATGATACAGTTTGAACTAAATTCTTCTTTATTTTAAAAGACTCACTCCCTTTTGAATCTACATATCAGACAATACATGTCCATACATTTTACATATCTCAAACAAGTCAAATTGTTTACTACAAATTAAAATAAGAAGTAAAATTACATAAATGAGTACCATTGGCAATAGATTAAATCTGTAATGTAATAAAATCAATATATTTATTTAACAAATTGCAGTAATGATGTCATTATTACTTAATTGACTTAAATAGTATATGATATTTTGTGGATAAATATGTAACTAAATAAACAGGTTTTTATTACATTTTGTTCCAAGTGCAGAATCTCAGAGTAGAAGGAATAACATTTTCATTCATACTCTATACACACAAATTATGCACATTTTGAAATAGTGCACTCTTTCATGCATTTGGAGTAATTATATAGTTTCATAGCCTATAGCTAAAAAAAGTCTTTGAATCTTTACATGTCCATCTGTTTGTCCATCCATATGTCACAGCCATATTAAAATTATATCTGCTATTTTTCAATCGATTTTGATACAATTATCCTGCACGCGTCTTATGTGAACCAATAAGTTCAAAATAGCATTAAAATGACTTTCTGTCAAGTGTACATTTTACAGAATGTGAAATAATTATATATCCTCCCTCTATTTTTTTCAATTGTGAGATTTAATAATTTAAAAGAAAACAAATAGTTCTATAAGTAAATGCAACAAAAATTCTTATGAATAGAATTTGTTCACAAGTTTTTTAAAATTTCATACTTTTGAGTTGTCAATAGTTAAAAACAAATTACTGGCTTATATGAATAAGCATCTGAATTTTAATAGTTACCTTCCATTTCAAACATATGTTTGTGCCCATACTATTTTAAATTAATTTTTTGCAGTTTGTGATGGGTAATACAATACCTTAATGCAATTGTAAATTTCAGTTTCTAATGTTGTTATGGAAGCCTGTATATGGAAATATGACTCCAAGCTTAGGCAGATTTTAAGTCTTCAAAATGTGAAATAAATTATTAATTAAACATACCCTGAATAATCTGTAAAGATCTATATCTCTGTTGGCGATAGTTGGGTTCCTATTGAGTGGAGTGCCACGGTCATCCATGAACTTGTATAGTTGTGCAACAAAGTGATCTTTTTCTTCACGAGGTTCATCATCAGAGCTCTAGAAATACATTTTGGAATTATATTACAGTACGGTCAGTGTGAACATTTGTGATGATGTTTTATCTGAAATAGTAAGTTAACTCAAGTTCGCAAATAAGACTATCGATTTATCAATAAAACAAAATTGCATTAAATAAAAAATGTTATAATGCAAAACTTTTAATTCTACTATATTAGTGAAGATAATAGAGATCAGGAATTATTAAATAAAGCTTAGAATTATATATGTAACCAGCTATTAAATTAAGAAAATAAGTTCGTTATTGAAATAAAAAACTTGTGTTGAAAAACAATTTGTTGAATTATTAAGAGGTATTAAAAGAAACAGCATAGAATGAAATGTCCTAGAATTTAGTAGAATGACTATTTCTAACCAAAGCAGATTTTCAAAGAACATCAGACTTCAGAACTGACTATTTCATAAAAAAAATAGACATGAAGCTATTTTACAAAAAAGAGCAAACAATAGGCAACATTTTGAAAAATAATACAACATATTGTCTCAGTTGTAGCAGATATTTTTGTGTTTTATTAAAAGTGTTAATAAATTTAAATAGTCAACTTTTACATTTAGAGCATGTGGTGGAAAAATTATTACTACAAATGAAAATTATGTTTCCCATAGCTCCACAATAGTTGACTGATTTTAATGAACTTTAATGTACTAATAGAACACGCCACTTTGTAACATAGAAACTACTGTCTATTTATCTTTCCATTTGTTTAAAATGAGTCTGTCAGAGAACATGAACAAATCCGAACTAATTGTTAAGTCGGAACTTAAGTCTAGAACAGGATCAAATTTATATCAATGAAAGAAAGATTATTCAATATAGAAATGAGGAATTAATTATATTTAAACAAGAGCAGAGTCGCGGACAGTAGCTATTACATTATATTATTGTAAATACTATTATTCTATACACATTGGAAAAGTTATTAATTAAATGCAAATTATTACATCATCAGAGGTGTTCCTGGTGTCATTGAAGATAGCATCCCTATCCCAATGTGGAGGCAGAGTTCCATTGTTCAGGTACTGCAGCGCGGCGTCCACACCTGGCCAGTCTGTAGGTGCACTGCCTTTACGAAATTCTCGAGTTTCCTTCTTGGGTACAGTATAGCTGAGAATTCATAATAAAATTATTGTCAAGTCTATATGACTCTTTAAATAGTAACATTTACATAATACAAAAATATATGATAGAAGCTCAAAATGTATATAACAAAATTGATTTAAAATGAAAAGCTTGTGTTAAGATGTAGATTACAGCATTATGCAGCATTACAGAGAATTCGTTCATGAAAAAATACAATGATAAAGTTAAAATAACTTTAAAGAGTTACTAATGAATATATTATATTATTAACTTTTTTATTGAAAATACTTTAATAAAATTTAAAGCTTCATGCAACTTCAAGAAAATTTTGGTTGAAATATTAACAATAAGCTAACTAGGTGTAACTTTACTCTATTTCATAAACAGAATTAAAATACACATAAGTATTTTAATAAACAAGAGTTTGTTTACTGTATTCTTTTATCGAATTAGAATGAATCTTAAAATGAAGGTTGAAATGAAGACAGATACCAAAATTAATTTTGATGTTCATTAATTGATAGCTAAACTGCCATCCATGGAAACAGAAAGTCAAGTATTATTAAGCTCCTGGAGCAAATTAATCTTGTTATTAATATTTAATAAATATTTTATGAGCACAACTTTATGTATATCCTGTCATATAGTTTCTTTATTGAATAAAAATCAAAAGATGTAAAAAATTAATTTAGAATATTATAATGGAGATTTCACTACATCTTAAAATTTACTTTCATCAACTCACAAAATTGAAAAACATATATATAAAATACTTACTATCTGCTATTAGTGAAGGAGCGCACGAGATAGTCCTCTTTAACCTTGATCTGGGCTGTGGGTGCGACCACGAGCGCGGGGAAGGCGGGCGGCTGCGGACGGCGGCGGTCAGCGGCTGTGCTAGTCTCCACCAGCACGACCCGGCCCACGTGCGGCTCGCGTTCCACACTCTCCGCCTTCGCGGGGCGGCCGCTTGCCGAGCCATCACTCTCCTCCGATCTGTGTTAGGATAAATACACTCGAGTGACAGAGGTAGAGGACGCTTTAAAGATCCTTTACATTTTCATATGTTTAAGGTTACTTAAAAGGTTTTCTTACTTCACTACTTCAAAGATTCTCCCCTCGAGGTTGAGGCGTTATCTAATGATGGCTATCGAAAGATGAATAATGGATCTGCGGATTGCTTTAGACATGAATAGTATTTAGAAAAGACTGGTTGCAGCTTCTTGTATTAAAAATTGTATACATTTCAATATCATTTTAGCTCTTTCTATTAAAAATTTTGGTTTGAACAGCTTATCTAGTGAATGGATGTCTATGGCAATCTGAATCTTGTCCATTTACTGTTTGCATGGCAATCATAAGATCCTTTACTGATCAATGTTGAGACTTAGCAGGGCTTTAAAGTAACCTCAAATACATGGTAATACATTGGAATTTTAGAGTTTTTTTACACCAATATTAAAGTATATAGAAATTATATATTTGTAATATTCAAATGAGGCCAATTATTTCTAAGAGATGTCCAATAATATTGAGTGGTAAAAGTAATTCAAATTTCTTATTGTAACTTTGAAAATGCATTTATAACCTTTGAAGAGTCTCACTGACTTTTGAATAGGTACAATATATTGCTTAAAGCTGAACAATATTAGTACATAAAAAAGATTATGTAATGCTATATGTATTATATTGCAGTAAAATTAGCACTGACATTATTTTAATCCCATCACTAATAGCATGATGCATTTAATATATATACCAATACATAAAATTCTTACCTTCACAAACAATTGTCATATTACAATAGTAATTTATATAAAAATAACAATAAATTTAATATTGCACAGGAATATGACATTTTTTTTTAAATAGTTGAATAATAAAAAACTAGATAGTTCTAAATGAAACACATGGAAAAAAGAAACTTAAATAAAACATATAAATATCTAAAAAAAAACATGTAACAACAATAACAAAAAAAAGGGTCTATTAACAATTGTGAACTGAGTTACTAACTGGGCTCGCCCCCTCCGACCTCTTCTACTCGCTATGACTGGTGTTGAAAAATGTTCAGGATGTGTAAGAGGCAATTGGTCTAATGTTTCACTTTCATTAAAATGGCGGCCGCTTTTTAAACAGAGTGCTGAACGCCGTAAAGTAGTAATATCACCATCATCAAATACTGTAAAAATAAATTTAAGTAAATGTGAAAAAAAATAGCTATATTACCTTAAGGTGCTTTAAATGCATGGAAAGAATGACTAATATAACAGTTTTAATTTTTGAATTACAATGTTTTTGATTTATAAAAATGCCCATTTAAATAATTGTAATTTGTATAATATGAAAATAATTATTGCTTTTGTATATTTATTTACGAGTACCTTCCCTGTCATTGTGCCTAAATTCCAAAACATAAATGAACCACTGATAATTCCTATGAGGAACAGTAATGAGAATTAAATGCTGTGTCTCTTCACAGCCAAGAAAACAAGAGAGACATAATAATAAATTGGTATAGTGCAGTATAAGTACACAAAATCTTGTACAAACAATTAGCCATTGAGAAGCTTTGTATAAGTGGATACTTCATAATTTGACTTGATTGATGGTGTCAAATGTAAAATAAAATTGATGAAGGTCATACATATGCCAAATTACGAGTTGTCACAGATGTCAAAAGGTGGATTTGAACTGACTGTGCAGTGAGAGTGAGAGTAGGTACAACCTCAAACATGTTTTGTCATTTTTTAGAGAAATGTTTCAGGTGTGCCTACAGGTTTACTTTACTGAATAAAATTTCAGCCACAAATAAGAAAAGTCGTTTACAAAAAGATCTCGCGCCATAGTGAAATTAGAGTGGTCCTTGGTATCCTGAAGAGGTTGCTGTCTACACTGTTTCCGAAATTTCTAAGACCCTATCTATCACAATGCTATTTTAATAGATTTATTACATGAAATAATTAGTAGAGCCTAGGAAAATATATTGCAATAATAATCAATACATTGTTCCTTTGTTGCATTGTTTTATTTTAAAAATTTACTATGCCACACCCACAAAAAGGATAAGAAGCCTTGTGAAGAACAATATAGAATGAAACAATTGAAAATGAGTAAACCATTACAGCTATTTGTGATATAACTAAAATATAATTGAAGTAAATACATGCCAACGGTATACTGGCTACAATCCTGTATTTTTGTAATGACAGCTTCTATGAGTTCCTTTTTTGGATCCTGCTTGATTTCAACAGTGCTTCCTACCCGCAGTGGACCTTTAATGATGTCTTCACTCACTATTGTTATACCACCTCCTGACTTAAAGGAAACCTATAAAGTTATTTATGACCATTAGCTAACAATTTAATATGGCAAAAATTATTAAAATTAGATTATCAACAATAGGGTATCTTACCGATATTTATAATATTATAATGAATTGACTTGATATGATAAATAAGAGCATTCGAAACTAAAATGCACCAAAAAAAAAACATTGAACTGTACGATTAAACCTAATTGAAATACAGTGCTCAATTCACAGTGAAATCTGTTAATATATGTTGTAAATTATTGATAAATGATACTAGTGAGTAGTTTTATGGCTAAACACTTAAATTCAATTTTGTGGTATTTATGTATGATTTACCTTATAGATTATGGTTGTATTTTGCAATACTATATATCTGAGCCAAATTGCCATTTGTCTAGGGGTAATTGGCTCTATTCAAATTCATAAAATTGTCGTCTTGCAGTACCCATTACAATATAATTGGCTAATAATATTCATATAATGCTAAATCAGAATGAGACAATATTGTATATTTACCAATCGTACAATAAGTAACAATATTTACTTATGTTTCACAAAAATGCATAACATCTGTCGTCGACGGAAGCGAACCCATTTTGAACATATAACTCGCTGACGTGCTTAGATCTGTATATATTTTATAATATAATTTACTCAACAAGAAAAAATGACATGTAAATGTATATACATGTGATCTATATAACATAGTGTGAAAGGAAGAAATGCTATGTAAATATACAAGTTTTACTAATAAAAGGAGTGTTGCATTTTTAAAAGGTGAAATAGTTCTCAAATTGGATAACAAATGGAGTATAGCATAAACATAAAGATTAGAAAGTTGTAATTGTTAGGTTAAAAGAGCAGCTCATTAGGAAAAAAATAATTATTAGTATTTAAATATTATGAGCATTGATAGGTTTAAATCAAAAATATCTTTACGTCATAGGTAATAAAAATTACATTTGAAATGTGTCATAAACAAATGTTATTACACATTTAAATTATCACCCATTCCAAATGCTGTTTCATTAAAAGGGCAATTTTTTTTGCATTTCTTTTATATAATTCTAAGGTATTGTTGTTTGTTGAATTTTGACAAAAAGGTTTTATTTTTACAAGGGTTTAACAGTTATATATTATGTATTTTATAATTAGATAAGGGTAGTTTTATAATATAAAAATAATTATAGTAAAATATGTTATACATTGGGACATATTGGATAAGTCATGCCGCTACCGGGAGCACATATAGTGTTCCCTAGCTGTGCCACCTCATCAATGCAGATATATATAATGACACATGGCACATTTTTGTTCATTTGTATCGACATAAGCGTAAAAGCAATATGTAGTGAGAGCTCCCTGCGCACCATCAGAAAGCACTGCACTGCCTCCATATTAGTGTCTATTCGAGATCAAGCATTTTCATGATAACAAGTTGTTATCATGAAAGTTTTAACTTTATATATGAAATTGGTTTAATTTTGGGATAATAAGTTTTGGAGTGAAAATAATATTCATTATCATTGCAAATGCAAATGGTACAATTTTTTGTAAAAAAAATAGTATCTGGAATGTGATGCTTTATTATTTGAAATGATTCATTGCTATATTTTACACTTGAAGAGAATTTGAAATTGAAATAACATTATTCAATGTGTGCAATATGGTTTATCAATTTTCATGGAAGCATAATGGAATTGGGCCATTGATACCAGAAACTGTAAAATGGTTGATTAGAACTATGTGCAGCAGATAAAATAAAACATTGCAGCAGTGTCAAACTCACTCGGTTGAGTGGTATGTGTTATTCATAATTATATAGACATGGAGTTCATATCCTTAATTTAAATTGCATAAAGCAGTGTAATAAATATAATATGGGATGTATCAGTAATTATTTTCAAATACACAATTTTTTTTTTGAAATTTCTTACAAGGTTATACTGTATTTTAACATTTGATAACAAGATTTCTAAAAGGGAGATTAAAATGTCCCCTTTCTTAATTAAAATTTTTTTTAAAATTCAATGAACTATTTTGGTCAATTATGTTCTAATACTACCAAAAACAAAGGAATATTAGATTCTGATGTAAACTGATTAACAATAACACAGAGGATTGACTGTATTATAATAAGTAGTGAACTCAAAAGCAAGACGCTGAAGCTTATTTTATAAAACATTATAACTTTTTAATTCTACAGGAGTTTCAAACTATAGAAACCAAATAAAAAAAAAAACCTAAATATTTGCTTTTTATAGTTCCTACTAATTTGGTTTTTTTGTTACATTATGTTACAAATTGTGAAACGATAGTTCTATAAAAATCATTGGACGTAGGTGACAGGGCACTCAAGATATTGAAAATGTCAATAAGTGCTACAAATCACAGTAGTGTCGCTTCTATTTAATTACTATTTAATCTTATGATGCAGATAAACTAGAGTTTACAAATCATTTTTAAGTGATGACACTGAATTGAACCTTACATGTGTCGAATTTAAATAAACTGAAACATTTAAATTAGTGGCAAATTAATGAATGATATTTAAAATGCGTTTGATAGTCTCAAGTACTGCTTGGGTACAGTCAAGTCAATTATAAGCAAAATATTAATAGTACCCATAATGTCAAATGTAGCAGGTTACCGAATGATTTGCATTAATCCACACTTCTTGACTATTAAAAAGTAAATAAAAAAACACACTCACTTTACATTTTATGTTTCTAACAACTTTTTTAATTTTAGCTTCACAAAATGCACCTTTGTATTTGGCACTAACATCTGTTCCTACTGGTAAGAACGGAGGATCATCTCCTTGCTGCAATTGAACAATGAAAGGTGATTATAATACTTATTCCAATTAAACACCTAATATAAAATGAATTAAAATGAAAACTCACCATATTTGTGGGGGTTCTGAAGTCATGGGGCACATATATAGATGTAATCTATTTATAACAAGATTGGTTTATCCTGCAAAAAAATATTACAGTAATTGAAATGTCAATTTGAATGTAAATAATTACTAGAATATATAGAAAAGGGGATAGGACCTTTGTGGCATTTCCATGTTCCAATTTTGATTCTTTTCTTTAAGGTTTTGCACGCAATGATAGTGATATATATAGATAAAGGATACTTTAAAAAACCAAAAATGCCAAGTAATATGGTACCCTAGTGTCCTATTTCTGAGATATTTGGAGGTAAAGATCGCCATATGAGAAAAATTCACACTTATGCTAACAAAATATTTACTTGTTATTGAACTTCATCCGAGGTCAATGACAAGCATGTGCACGTACACATCCGCCCACTGTAAGTATCGGGGTCATGTGATCGACTGCAAGCCACAACGTAAAACTAGGTGACAGGAGTGGGAGGCATTGGCACTAAGCACATGTTTCTTTTACAGGATTGTTGGTGCAAAATTTTTTTACACATATTCTATGCTATTTTTCTCAGAAATGGATACTTCAATGACCGCTTTCTTTGGCAAAGTTGTTCTAAAAAGATTATGAATATTTGCAGAAAGATGCATAATTGAGTCAATAAGTTCTGCATTTTCCTTTTGTGCAGAAACTTTAAGAAAAAAAATCAAAGTAGCGGCATGTGAATTTGCCAGGGTCTATATAAAAATGTTCGAACCTGTTTGAAGTACACAATTTTTTTAAAAGTTAAAGTAGACACAACAACTGTAGTAACTGGGGTTATATTTACTACAATTACAAATGGTTTTCATTGAAAAAAAATATAGAATCTTTTTTTTATTTCTGTCGATATCAGTGTACATAAAGAGGTTTTGGATAACATGTTTTGGAAAACTAAATAAACTATTCTAAGTAATTAGTTACAGCTACTGCTGCAACATGCAGATTGAGAGAATAGTGAGATAGTATAAATCAATCAGTTATTTTGTATCTTGAATGCAGGTCTAAAAAATCAAATTGAACAAATATTTTATAATCAATGCACCAACTATAGATGAATTGTTTAAAAAAGGTATATTGATACTGACTATCAATACTAATTATTAATTATATTCAATGAACGTTGTTAAAACTTCTTTATTACGTT
This sequence comes from Eumeta japonica, assembly GCA_005406025.1. Classification (NCBI taxonomy): domain Eukaryota; kingdom Metazoa; phylum Arthropoda; class Insecta; order Lepidoptera; family Psychidae; genus Eumeta; species Eumeta japonica. The sequence continues at coordinate 129,239 of BGZK01000568.1, forward strand.
AATTAACAAAAAAAGAAACATTGAAAAAAAAACATTGAAGAGTTATTAAATTTTTTCAATAAAAAAAAAACCATAATAATATATACAACAATCACTATGAATGCTCAAACAGGAATTATTATAATAAACCACTGAATCAGAATTAAAATCGTAAAAGATACACATACTATCAAAAACAATTGTATATACAAAATAAAAATACCCATTACACAGGTAAGCATCGTTACTTGCAGTACTTACCTGAATAACCTAAAATCTAAGCTTTATTCAACGTGATTGAATTTCTAATTTTGGATTATTTATGGACACTCTTTCAAAATATATAATATTTCCAATCATTTTCTAGCGCAATCAAAAAACCTCCATTTTCTTCGCAACTTTGACTTTTTTTTTGTCCACTTTGACATTTGTCACTTTCAATCTGTCCCTGCTATCAATCATTTAAATCAATCTTGATTATATAGTCAATAAATTTGTTCTATTACACATTCTTAAATTTGCAGTATTCTGTTCAAGAAATTGTCTAACGTGAAGTATTTACAAAACTTGCATGTCACACAAATACACTAGTTTCCATGTTCGGAAGAGTTGCAAGCTGGGGAACAAGGATGTTCCTGTTTAATTTAAATATAAAACTAAACAAAAAAATATACAAGATACGATCTAAGTGCTTAATTACGGCAAAAACTGCGCAAATAAATGCCCCTAAAATTATTATAATTACTTTGTGTATTATCTAAGTATCTGTTGAATTCAGTTCATATATTATGTTATGCTTCGAAGTTATTTAAAAATTATTGGTCATTAAAAAAGAATTCTATGTGAAAAAATTAAAAAACTTACATCTTTATGCCAATTGTTTTAATGTAGCATTTTTTTATTGATTTAGAAACAGAGAACGGCATTGTTGCTATTCTACAACTAAGTGTAGTAATTTAATTAACCTTAAATTAATACATTTAAGGTCAAAAATTAATAAATCTTGAAAATGAAATTACGAAGCGTTCAACAAATACTTATTACAAAATCTTTTTGAAGTTTATCCACTAGTATTGCCTGAAATATATTAATAATAATAAAAAATCCCACTTAAAAACAGTTTTTAGAAATCGCAAATGGTGGTTAGTGAGCGGTATTAGTTAAGAAGTGGGAAAAACAATACCTTGCAGAGGTATCTCATTTTTAATAAAAAAATACATTAAAATTTCTCTGAGAAGATTTTAAAGGCAATTATTCTTATGTTCATAGACATCAATGAGATTTAAAATTTAGGCAGAAATGCAAACGAAATCATAATTTATGAATTGTTGAAATAACAATAAAAGGGTAACAAATAGTATAATCTGATATAATATGCTTGAGTGTAATTAAGCAATAGTAGCAACGTGCTAGACCATGTTTTCATATATTGATACTGTAAATATTTTTGAACTAGATACGTATATATAAAAAGAATATCCTTTAATTATTGTTTTAGAAGTTCGTTGTGCCTACTACCTTTTATATTTATATTAAATTGTTCATTTTTAATATCTTATAAAAGACAGTTTTTTCATTATCATAAAGATATTGCATATTTTGTCCCTTATTAAAATAGGTTAAAAGTTTTAAATAATCTCTATAAATATTCGAAAAGGATCACTTTATAAGTAATTGTAGAACATTGTGCAATTTTCGAAAATTTTACAGTTAAAATCGTTCAATTCTTCTTATTAAATGGTATCTATTTACAATATCATCCAAAGCGCATTCAAAGTGCAAAGTGGATATCATTTAATTTATTAAGCTACAATCCACTTGTTTCAAAAAATGACAAATTTTTATGTGAATACGTATAAGATCATGATAAATATTGTGAATACAATAAATATATATATCCATGAAAAGTAATTTTATTAATTTTAAGGCGTTTATTCATGTAATTATTGCAGTACGTAAATGCTTATCAAAATATTTTACCATCATAAACACAACTGACTACTGGAGCGTGTAGTCCGACGTCAATAGCGGATTCGCATTATTTGTACTAATTAGATGATTGGACTAAAAAGCAACCATTTTAATGATTGAAATGCCGTCAATTTATTTTTTAAATATTTCAACGCCCACCTTCACATATCTCTTTTTACCTATCATTGACTTTTAGAAATTACAAATAAAATATTTTTATTCTGTCAGAAATAATAAATTTCAATTATGTGTTTGAATAGATGTACATGCTTTTTAAATAATTGCATAAAGTGATTCCGTAAAGTTACGTATTAAATCATATTGACATTTCTAGAAATATCGGTTTAAGGAGTGTTTCTAAACAGCTAAGTACCGATAGTCCCATTGACGAATGTACACGTCAAAAACAATTTTCCTGTATTCACTGACGTAAAAAACATTTTAATGTCACTATGTATTTGTTAATTTATCGTCGTTATTATCAGAGTACATAAAAAATATCCATGTAGTTATTTATTTAGTGAGTTTGTAATTTTGTTCGATCTCTCATCAACATCATAATGAAGGCTTTATTTGCAACTGTTATTAGTCTTAGTCTTACAGCCGTTGTTATCGGCAATGCTTATTACCAGAAGAAGCAATTTTATCCTTCAATAGTTTATCTTACAAATTCAAATCCTAGTATGGCCGTAAGTATCAACCTCGTATTATTTTCGTATTTAAGCATACTGGTTTATGCGTCGAAATTTGTAAAATTGTAACTGCTGTATAATTTATTTTCGTTTGTTGTTCACTCGCAAATTATTTTCTACCCACAGGTAATGTACCTTCAGGCATTTATTCTTGTACTATTAATAGGAAAGCTTATGAGAAAAGTGTTCTTTGGTCAACTTAGACCTGCTGAATTTGAAGTAAGTAATTCTTTTCAACAATAGCAAAATGGATAGCATTCGATTTTTCATTTAATACAATTCAACGAAGAGCATAACATAAAAACTATGTTGACTTTTAAAATATTTGTATTGTTTCAGCATTTGATTGAGAGGTCATGGTATGCCATCACAGAAACATGCTTGGCCTTCACAGTTTTTAGGGATGATTTCAATCCGAAATTTATAGCATTGTTCACTGTATTATTGTTTTTAAAAGCTTTTCATTGGCTCGCTGAGGATAGAGTGGATTACGTGAGTAATTTTATTTATCTTTACATGTGTATTAATTTTTGTTTTCTCATTAAATTAATAGTAGTAAATTGTATTTTATCTAAAAAAAATTTAAGGTATGAGTTTAACTTATTCAATATTGATCACATGGGTCTTTAACAGTAAAGCTTAGTTATAACTTAATATTTGCAAGATTAAACACCTTTATAAAATGTTATGGAAAGTTATGTTATCAATACTTTAAAGAGTTTGTCTTGCTCCTAATTAATTAAAAATTTAGAAAAATAATAGTGAAAAATTTATTTGCTAATGTTACATCTTTATTAAAATATAAGGGTTATTGAAATCATTTAAATGTAGAATATATTTTGTTATAAATATGAGTATAATAAGTTTCATATAGCAAATAGGTAATTATTTTGTGTTCTACAGGTAAAACAGTTATTAATATTCCTTGTTTCGTTTCTCAATTTCATGCCTTAAATATATATAGTATATAAAATAAACTAACATTAAGTGCAATAACAGAGAGTTCAAAATAAAAAGAGATGGTTAACTTATGTACTGTATGATATAATGTACTAGCAAATGTACTATACATATTTGCTATAGTGTAATCATATTAATAATTTATGCAGTGTAATAATATTAATAATCTTAATCATATTAATAATTGCTGTTTAAGAATTAGTTATAATGTAAACTTTTACTAAATAATTTTTACTTTTATTTCCTCTAAATGTCAATAAATGTGTTAATAAAATTTTTGGTTTTGTATGTAAATTTTGCTACTATGACATTACAACTTTGAAATAATGACATTAAATTTTAGGAAAAAAAAAACTTTTAAGTAATTCTCAATAGTTTTATACTTGCATAATTTTTATACATATATTGGGAAATAAAATAAAAATCTGTTATATCTTCAATAATTAAATGGAAATAATAAAATGGAAATATTAAGCCTTTTGTGTACAACGAAAAAACATCCATACTTTGTCTATCATCTCAAAAAATGGCTTTATTATATTAGATCGGGAAAATTTTTTTTCACATGTTATATACAAATTAAAAATAATTTAATCATACATTTAATTATAATATATAGATATACCATTTTGTTCAACAACTTGTTGCCATTTTGTAGGTAGTGACATAATCCCATTACTATAGAAATTTTGGGACTTCTGATCAAAAAACTGCAACAATTAGTTTTGACAGTCCTCTCTTGATGTTAACATTGAACTATCTAAACAATTTTGAAGAAACCAAACCGAAACAGGTGAAAATCTGAGGGTGCAAGGTCAGGGTTATATGGTAGATGCATTAATACTTCCAACCAAACTCAATATTTGCTGATTGGCTAATGATGTGTGTGGTCTGATATTATGATGGTGAAAAGTCACACGTGTTGATCAGTTCTGGGCGTCTTTTCTCTACTTCTTGCTTGAGTTTCAGCAGCTGTTGGCAGTAGAGATACAAATGGATAGTTTTGCCCGGCAGTGAAAGCTCATAATTAATAATACCCTTCCAATCCCACCATAGAATTGCATGAACTTATATCAAGTTAATCCGGGTTTCAATATAGTCTATGGAGCTTGCTTGCCTTTTGACCGTGTTTATTTTTGCACGTTCTTGTTTTAGGTAATCCATTTTTCATCACCAGTAACCATTCTTTTCAAAAACTGTTTAGTTTCATTGTGTTTAAATAGAGAATTGCAAATGAGAACACAATTCATTAGATTTATTTCAGTGAACTCATGTGGGACCCAAGTATCAAGCTTTTTTGTATAACCTGTTTTTTTCAAATGCCTCAAAATTGTTTTGTGGTCAATCCCCAGTTTTTCAGCTATGTCATAAGAATAAATATGCCAATTGTGCTCTACTTTCTCCAAAATGCTATCGATTTTATCCATAACAGAGTGACCAGATCTGGCATCTTTGCCATCGAAAATACCAGACTGAAAACATTTAAATCAGTTTTGTGCTACTCTTACCGACACTGCATTAGGTCCATTAACATTACAATTTTTTTTAATAAAACTTTAAAATGTATCAAATTTTTATGTTAGATTCACTCATTTTCATTGACAGAAGAACAATGGAAACATGACAGGACACCGTTTTTACTTTTTATCTAGTTAATGGTATCAAAATTAGCCAGATACAAACAACACAACCAAAGGGATTTTACTAATAAATTTTTTACTTGTAGAATATGAAAAAACTTCCTCAACCTAATATTTATTATAAGAAAGCCAGTTTTTGACATAATTTACATATGTTAGGTACATTAACAAAAAAAAAAAGATTCAATTGCAGACGAGACAACATAATGTAGGACCTCGTGCAATAAAATATTTGAAAATAAGGTTATTAGTAGTTTGTAAATTAAGAAATTGAAAAAGGTGAATATTATAAAATTAATTCTGTAATTTTACTTCGTAAAGACCTGGAATTATTTTAAGTTTTTTCAGTTGTAATCTTTAGAGCTTAAAAAATATAAGTTTTTTTGGGGATAATTCATAAACTATTAATATGGAAAAAAATTAAAAATTTTTTTTATATCACATCCATGTAAATAAAATTGTGGAAATGTATGGCATCAAATCACTTTCGAGCGACTGTACCAATTTGGATATTTGTTTTTTTGTTGTGTTCATTATTGTCAGGGAAAAGTGTGTATGAAAGAAAATAACCTTTTTCATCTGTCTGCCTTTTTGTCTGGGATATTTTTGGTATGACTGAACAGATCATGATGCGAATTTCACTGAACGATAGAGGAACTTATTGGGCTACATTTAGGGTACTTTTTATCATGATAATTTTTAGATTTCTGTGGATGCTTGATATTTTTCATATATAATGTTAATATAAAAAACATGAAATATCTTTGTGATTATATATTATTATATTAAATTTAAGTAATTTTATTTTATTTAAATATCTAACAGATGGAGAGAAGTCCTGTCATCGGTTACTTGTTTCACTTGAGGATATTGACTTTGTTACTGCTTTTGGCTAATTTGGATTGCTTCTTCATATCGCACGCTATGCAAGTAACTATAGCCAAAGGACCTTCTGTACAATTAGTATTCGGGTTCGAATACGCAATATTGATCATAATGCTAGCAAACATCTTCATCAAAGTGAGTCTTTTTATAGCTTATGTGTATTTATTTTACCATTTCTTTTGACGTGACAACGTCTTAAATTAGGTTGCGGCTGGGAGTCACTTTGAAAAAGTGTAACGCTCGGTAACGTAACGATGAGTCACCGAACGAGAGAGAGGCCCGCCGAATGCCTTGCGTCTCTCTCCCACTCAACTATGATCGGTCTGCCGCGCGCAGCACTAGAGAATTAGTGCATAGCTTGCAAATGTATTGCAAGTTATTGTATGTATATTTGTATATAAATACGTATGTATGTGTAAAGGTAAAAATAAAATTTTGTTAATATGAAATTCAGTGCGAGATTCTTTGTATAAATTAATGTTTTAAATATAATTCTTTGTATAAATAAATGTTTTAAATTGTTACTATTATTTCATCCTTCTTCCTACTATACGAATGAATATTCACATTAAAATGATTTTACCATTCAAAGTCGTTGTCACGTAAAACTTTCGCCCGTATACCGACTTTACAGGCAACCAAATTTTATTTTACTTACCTTTTTTTTTTTAGTACCTATTACATACAGCCGATGCTCAATGGGAAACCCCTTGGGAAAGCAAAGCAGCGGTCCTTCTGTACACAGAATTAGCAATAAACTTCTTGAAAGTTTTATTATATATTGGATTTGTGGCAGTTATGGTCCGAATTTATACATTACCCCTCTTCGCCTTCCGGCCCATGTACGAGACTATGAGGTAAATCAGTTATTTATTTATTTCTGAAATCTACAGCCAATATGTTTTTATGTAAATCAAGACATTATTGATCAGTGTATTATCAAAAAGCATTTAGAAGTTGTTCTAAGTATATTTTGAAATACAATCAATACATAATTAAATTTGCTTTTTACATGAAAAAGCAAATTTAATTATGTATTGATTGTATTTCATTCGCTGAAGATAAATATGCAAGTTAAAATTCATAGTTAGCTCTTATTGTGCATTTGTACCATATATAATATAATAGCGGGTAGGGCGATAGATTTGTCACATTAATGACGATAATTCAAAATGTTTAGTGATTACCTGCAGAAATTTTATTATTTCATATTTGTTTGTTGCGTCTAATGCTTATTGTGTTTTGTTCAACAATTAAAAAGTGGAATCGTTATCGTTTTTTTGACATTTTTAGTGAAAAATCTACAGTTTTTATTATATCATGTAAATGTGTTAATAGTGCAGACAATTTTTGCTACACATGTGGTAAGGTGATCCATATTAACCAAAGATGTTCAATAACTCAATGTTTTAAAACTGCTTACTTTCATTATTTTGGAATTGAAATTAAAAACCAAGACAATTCGTGGGTACCATATTTTAGTTGCACAACTTGCTCCACAAATTTGATTAAATGGCTAAACAAAAAGAAACATTCATTGCCTTTTGGTGTTCCAATGATGTGGAGGGAACCTATCAAGTGAATGACTGTTACTTTTGCTTGACTCCACTCATCCAGCGCTGTATATTGAGAAAAAAGAAACAAAGCGTGGTATACCCTGATGTAACATCTGTATCGTGACCTGTACCACACGGAATTTATTTACCTGTTCCTCGACATCTCGAAAAGTTCCAGCAAAATTCTAAAGAAAAGATTAATTCAATAGAAGTTGACTACAATGAGCCAACAACTTCCCAATCGTGACTGTTTGTGGGTGACTATATTGTTTGTGACGAACCTTATAAAATTTCGCAAGATGAACTCAGCGTCCATATACGAGATTTAAACTTGCCAAAAGATAAAGCGGAATTACTGGGATTAAGACTTAAGCAATGGAATTTGCTTCAACCGGATTTGAAAATCAGTTTATACAGATATCGTCAGAAGAACTTGATACCCTATTTCAAATCTGAAAACCAGCTTGTATTCTGTAATAACATAAATGGCTTGATGAATGCTTTTAACATTGAATACCATCCACAGGAATGGCGGCTGTTTATAGACTCCTCAGAATTAAGTTTAAAAGCTGTTCTTCTCCATAATGGTAACACACAACCATCAATTCCGTTATGTCATGCTGTGCATATTAAAGAAACATATGAAAATATGAAATTAATTTTAGATGCATGATTGGCAGATTTGTGGTGATTTAAAAGTCATAGTAATGGTGTTAGGTTTACAAATGGGCTATACCAAGTACTGTTGTTTTTTGTGTGAGTGGGATAGTCAGGCTAGATCTTTACATTACATAAAAAAATATTGGAATCCTAGAGTGAGTCTGAATCCTGGAGAAAAGAATGTCAAGCACCTTCCTCTAGTAAGTTCCCAAAAAATTCTTGTACCACCTTTACATATTAAATTGGGACTAATGAAAAACTGTGAAGGCTTTCAACAAGGATGGACCAGCATTCAAATACCTGCAATATAAATTTTCTTGTATAAGCGACGCCAAAATAAATGAAGGAATCTTTATCGGACCTGAAATAAGAGAGATTTTAAAGAACCAAAAGTTTCATTCAGTTTTAACAGGGCTTTGAAAAAGAAGCATGGGAATGTTTTAGAGTAAGTCGTTCATGGTTTTTTAGGCAATAAGAGAAATTAAAATTATGTTGAATTTGTGAACAATCTCCTTTAAAAGTATCAACAGTTGGGTTGCAATATGTCCCTAAAATTCATTTTCTTCATTCTCATCTTGATTTTTTCCCTTCTAACTGTGGTGATGTAAGTGACGAATATGGTGAACGATTCCACCAAGTTATCTCGGCAATAGAAAAGAGATAACAGGGCCGATGGAATGTGTCAGTGGACTACTGCTGGAATTTGAGAAGATACCCCTAACAGCGATTACAAAACTCAAATGAAAAATAAGAGAAAATTTTAATTAAACATGTTTAAATATTTTGTTAATATTTCAATATTCCCAATTTTGTATAAAAAGTAAAAAATAATAATAAATAAATATACTTTTTTTTTTTTAAATAAATTGTTTTGTACTTTAACATGTTACTAAAAGTCAAATTTTGTATATTAGGTATATTTCCAAAATAAGAGCTAATTAAAAAATATATATTTATGTTTTCGTATTCAGTAATTTCAAAGCAGTATAAAAATATAGTATTCAATTGAAAGGTACATAAAAAGTTAAATTTTGCAGACCAGTGTTATCTTTGTTTTTTAAAATAAAATTATTGTTTATGATTTTAACCAAATTGAAGACAGTGATTTTAGTGACAGTAATTTAGATATTTTAATTTAAAAATACATATAAATAGTAGCCTATAACTCAACAAAAACGAGTGGTGTCGTGGGACACCAAGTAGGAACGAAGTTCCTTCGGCTAATGTAGAATCGACACAATTTGCAAAAAAAAAATATAATGTACTTTAAGTGTTATGACAGGAATATGTTTTATTATAAGATGCTACTTAAATCGTTTGGTGATCGTTGTAGTGGAATTATGACATTTACTCCTTACTATCTGTTCTTCAATCATCTTCATTTTCTGTTCTTATTGTTAATTCTATTTTTGAGAAAAATTACGATTATTATGATTTATTTCTTATATTTTACCGACATATATTTGTTAATGGAAAATAACCCCGACCGATTCTCGGTAATCGCGCGAAGTCGTAAACAAGTCGCGCGGCCTCATGCCAGCCGTGCCCGGTGTGATCCACCAATCAGCGCTCGCCGTTCGCCGAGCTCGCGTCACCATGCGCCAATAAACGCGCAGTAAAATAACGACATATCTAAAAATATACGACTGTCGCGCCTGCGCACGTCTCATTTAACGGTTTTATTCCACAGACTTTTTCTCTTATTCTTACGCTTTTATTCCACGGACTTTTTCTTACGGTTTTACTATTACATTTTTTTCAGTTCGGTCGCGCAGCAAAATCCCTATCTCCTCCAAGCCCGCCGTAAGGAACTTCGTTCCAACAAGAAAATTGACATTTAAATTCAAAATAATGTTCCTGGAAAATTTCAAAATGTATTGTCACAATATTAAGTAAAAGACAAAAAAATCAGCTTTGTCTTATTAGTATGCAGCACAATTTTTGATGTGTTTCGATGAGTACAAAATATGTGTTGAGATTTATTAAAATAATTATTATCAAAACATATTAAATCCATTGGCATACTAATTTAACATTGATAAATTAACAATGATAGCCAAACACTTTAGATTTGTTCATATAATTTAGATCTTTCCATAATCAGTTCAAAATTCAATTTTCACAGCCTGTCTCCAACTGTGCACTTTATTAATTCTTTTAAGTTTTTAGTACTCATCTAATTTATACATATATCAAATTGACGCATTCGGAAATTATTCTAATTTTTCTATTGCTTGCTATGCGGCCTAAGTCTTTGATTAATGAGGTGGTCATAATACAATCCAGGATTAAAGAAATTTTCAATCTACTTATATTTTTATTAAAAAATAGTCATTTATGAATAACTTTTAAAATTCCAGAATGGTTGCTTATTGAAGTTTTTTCAGTATCGAAAATATTCTTTTGTCAGATTTGGAATTCGGAAAAACTGAGATGATGATGTCTTCATGAAATTTCTGATGATTATTACATATTAAATTTCTTACACACGCATTACACATTAAGTTATTATATTCAATACGTTGAATTAATTTATGTTTTAGGAGTTTCAAGAAAGCATACAACGATGTTGTGCTGTCCAGACGAGCGATCCGCAACATGAACACTCTGTACCCAGATGCCACTCCTGCCGAGCTCGCTGCCGCTGACAATGAATGCATTATATGTAGAGAAGAAATGCATAGTGGTATGTACCATTTGTTTCTTTCATCTAAAACATTAAAGTAAATACATGATTCATAAGCTTTATCTCTAAAATTTGACAGTTATACAATATCTGTGAAATCGTGTGAATTTTATGAATCATATTTTTACTTTTGATGTAACCCGCTGTTAGGAATATCGTGTATTGAACTATATTTAATAGAAATTTATGGTTAATTAGGTATATATTAAGTTTATAAGTATTGGGGATGCCGACACTGGGCTGGTTTCCGAAATTAAAGCCAGACGTTGTTTTATACTGCACTTCCCACACCACTGTTCGGAGCACCTTTCTTATTGACGGCCTCTCCGAAATTGCTTGAATGCCGGCGGAGCTTAGGCTTATATGCCCGCGGCAGCGCGCGCTTGGCCGGCGGAAGCGATGCGACAAGAAAGCTTGCGTCTGGTGGGGGAGTGGGAGTCATGCGATTTTATCAATATACCAATATTAATTCTATGTGATAACATTAATTCTTATACTATGCGACTTTTCTTAATGTTGTCTAGTCGCCCTTATTCTAATATTTACAATACTTATTTCTAACAAAGATTATAACTCTTAATGTTCTATATATATATGATTAGCGATAAATTTATACAACTATTTTCTCAATACTATCACCATTAAAACTACACTATACAGTTACGATTAGTACATAATTATCACTCACGTTTTGTTTATTCCTATTAATTATCACTATGTGTGTCTATATCAATGTCTTTGCATTATAAAATACTCTGTCGTGCACAATAAGTCTGTATTTTATTTTTTTTTCTAAATTAGAAATGTCTATAATTTCTTATGATATATTTTCCTTGTTTTATGTTAGTAAGACAAGAGTAATAAAATTGTGCTAATCTGATAAAACTGAAAATGTTATCTTCTATGACTTCTAGAAATAAATATATTCATATTAATAGATTACATGAAATATATGAAGACTGAAAGGAAATATATTTTTTTAAGCAATTTAAAAATAAACATAATCACTAGTAATATTAAATAAATGATTAAAGATATCATTTTTTCTTTCTTTATTTTAGTAAATTTAAATCTATTTCCTATGAGGGTAGTTAGAGATCGCAGATCTGAATGTGGTACTAATATTGTATATCTTTCTTGACTTCAGTCAATCGTTTCATACAATTTCATATGTTTCAGGTGTTTAAAATTTTAACCTTCTGTAATGTCACCAATTTGGTCTACCTAATACTATAGGGCATCACTTACAAACCTTTCCATATCATAATATTCATTATATAGGTTTTTATTGTCACTCTAAATTCCCATTCATCCTTTCCAAAGTGTATTAAGACAATTAAAGTATAAGACTACATAAACTTGATGATTGTTTTAGTAAAGATGTCAATAAGATGTAAATTTTGTTTATATCCATAGAATATCACTAACTGCAAGCTTTCACAAATTCACAAAATACAAAATTTATTATATATAAAGAAAATGAGATGCTTTGTTTAAACATTTATATTATTCATTTTTTTAAATTATGTGTTACTGCTACAATAAATTTTGCATAACGTACTTAGAAGCATTTTTGCATCACAGTTATAACACTGGTCAACAAAAAATAAATAAAATTGCGCATGGGTTTTATATAACATATTCTGATTGTATAAGCAAATATATATATGAAAAAGTGCGATTACAAATGTCAAACATTTGCTTTTTAAGAAGTTATAGCGATTTCACCATTTTTGATTTTCGCACCCAATCAATGTCGGTCTTTGCGCGGTGTCTCTGTCGAAAGAGAGATAAGACGGTGGAAGGTAATGTTTCTTGCATCGTTCGTTGTGAACAACAGTCTATATTTGCATGTTATAGAGGGATAATGTGTTTCATAATTTTTTTTTTCCTGTATCAACCTGTACAAAATGGCTTTGAGAAATTGTAAAACGAGACGCTGATTCGTTTCGCTAAAATTTGCGGCGAATTTATTAAAGTGAGAAATAAAAAGAATTATTTAGGTACAACTTTAAAGATTTGTGAAGCGTATCAAGCTTACTTGAATCAACCTGTTAAAAATCAAGACAATAAATGGGCTCCACATGTGTCATGTGACTCTTGCAGATATATTTTGGACGGTGAGTTTATTTTCTCTTTTTTTTATTGTATTGAGTATTATAATAACATTGATAAGGTTATAATATGTTACGTTTATTGTAGGCTGGTACAGAGGGGAAAAAAGAGCAATGCAATTGCAGTGCCGAGAATTTGAAGGGAATCAAGTGAACATCACATAGACTGATGTTTGCATTGTGAATCCGTTCAAAGGTAAAAATTCAAAGACAACATCTTATCCTGATCTACCATCGACATCCACTCCAATACCACATTCAGAAAAAAATATCTATACCTACTCCGCCTGTGTTGGTAAATCAACTACTTTCTCAAGGCAGCCATTCATCACAAAGGTCATCTGTATCTGTACATTCCAAATTCGTTTTTTAATATGAACCACAAATATCACACTTAATTAACTCTGAAGATCTCAATGACTTAATAAGAGACTTAAATTTACCAAAAAGCAGAGTTGTTGCCATTACGATTAAAACAATGAGATTTACTTAACTCTGATGTTCGTATATCCCATCAAAGAAAATGACATGAATAATTTTCTTGATTCTTCAGTGAGGAAGATGGACCCTGTTTTTGTTATGATGTGAAAGGTTTATTTGTAGAACTCGGTATTCCTTGTCACACAACTGAATGGCGCCTTTTTATTGACAGCTCAACAAAAAGTCTAAAAGCTACACAATGGGATCAAATTTCCATCTTTTCCATTGGCACATTCCATACATTTAAAGGAAAATTTAAAGTGTTAAAATGCTAGTAACTGCTATTAAATATATGGAATACAAGTGGGAAGTTATTGGAGACTTTAAGATGGTGTGTTTTTTTGACCGGAATGCAAGGTGGGTATACTAAATACTCCTGTTATCTTTGCCTGTGGCTACCATGAAAAACATTGGCCTGTACATCCTGAGTATGAAGTAGGAAAATGCAATATAAAATGGGAAGCAATTGTCGATCCTAAAAGTATATTAATGCCGCCATTGCATATTAAATTGGGTCTTATTAAACAATTTGTAGACTATCAATCATGAGTCCGAAGCTTTCAAATATTTGAAGAGATTTTTTCCAAAGCTTTCAGAGGTGAAAATTAGAGCTGGAATCTTTGTTGGCCCTCAAATAAAAAAAAATTATAGATTGTGATATTTTCCCAGAGTTACTTAGCAATGCGGAGAAAATAGCCTGGGACAGTTTTAAGGCAGTAGTTCAGGGTTTCCTCGGAGACCATAGAACTGAAAATTATGACGAGTTGATCACTGACATAATTATGAATTTCTTCATCATAGAATGTAGAATGTCCCTAAAGATGCAAATGTTACATTCTTATTTGGATAAATTGAAAGATAATATTGGAGCTTATTCGGAAGAACAAGGGGAACGCTTCCATCAAGATATAATGGAATTTGAGTGATGTTACCAAGGCCAGTATACTGAAAGCATTATGGGGGGACTATATTTGGGGGTCAATAAGAGAAACTTCTACTAAACATGATAGGAAAAGTAAAACTGTTCATTTCTAAACATTTAGACTCTATTTTAAAACGTCTAATGTAAGAATGAATCATAAATGTATTTTCGGTATCTTTTAATAAATCATTTCTATGTTCAATTGTTATGTATTTTTATTGAGTTGATTATTTCTATCTTGTACACATAAAAGCAAATTCAGAACAAAAATTGTTCTGAATTTTTGTTCTTGTTCTTATTTCTAGGTGTAAAAGCAAAAAAAGAAGGTATGTATAACCTGTACTGGTAATGCTGTAGACCGGTGTAATCTATGCAATGTATAGTGGAATCTCAATAACTCGAACCTCGTTAAGTCGAAATTCTCAGTAAGTCGAAAAAAATTGCCATTCCCTTCCGTTCAACCCCTAAATACGCGGTATCTCGAATTATTTAGACTTTGTAATTTGAACAAAATGTTATTTCCCTACGAAGTATTGATAATACATATTTATACTCTATAACTCGAATTTCAAAAAGGAGACTCCGTAAGTCATAGTTGGTAAAATATAATGACGTCTTACTTGGAATTCCCCGAAATAAATTCCAAAATGAATGTTCGGGTTTGGGGCTTTTAATCTATTATTTTAGTCTTGTATACGTGCAATGAATGAATACATTCATGAAACTTTCTAAGTAACACAGCTGTGAATGTTATGTTTGTTTCTTGTCATACAGTCATATATATCTCGAAGTTCTTGTTAAGTCGAAAACTCGTTTTTTGCATTTCCTTTGACATTCGAGTTATCGAGATTCCATTGTATTTTGAAACATTTATATTAATAGGTTATATGACTGCAATTAGTACTTACTTGGGTTTTATACTTTAAATTGATAGAAACCATAAAAGTGCATCAACATAATTTTTCAACAGGTGCAAAGAAGTTGCCATGCAACCATATATTCCATGCAGCGTGTCTCAGACTCTGGTTTCAACGGCAACAGACTTGTCCAACATGTCGACTGAATGTTCTGCGCGCGCCTGTGCCTGACGCCGTACCTGCACCCGCTCCTCATGCTGTTCCGCCTCATGCGCCCCCGCCCGCGGCGCCTGCTCCAGGACCTGCGGCCGCACCTCCACCTTTCCCGAATATACCTCCACCTACACGTTAGTGCTCATATTTACTACAAACTATTTTAAAGGAATCTGCTCATTATTGTATTGTGACTCACTAGCTAATTTCAAACAGTACTTAAATCCGATATTTATGTGTAGATATAATATCTATGTTATATAACCTCCTAAGACATTTTACATCATGGAAAGGTTGCAAAGTTTCAAACTATCAAATAGAATTATGGACTATGTGAAATAGTTTTTATTTTGAAGTTCCACATGTTTACGAGCAGAACTAAGATGACCGGTGTGATATTTTGTTTAATTTTGATATTATACGTACAAGCAAAATCTGTACATATTAATCTTTATTCATAGATTGTGTTTTAAATGTATTGAGGATGTTTTTTTTTTAATTTCTTATTTAATAATAAATATTAAGATGAACTTTTTTATAATAATATGCAATCCATTTTGCAAACTACAATGAAATGAGTTATCTAAGGATGGCATAACCTTGTAATCAAGTCTGAGCCTGATATATATTTTTATTTTATATTATATATTTATAAGTTTTTCTTAATGAGCAATCTTTTATATTCCAATGCTTGTGATTTAGATTTTGTGGAAATATTAAGAAGAAATTTTTTTTTCTTGCTCAATATTCTAATATTAAACTGTAATCTAGCAAAATTTTATCTTTTTCACACGGAAAAGAGAAAATAGTCACATTTTTTTTTTTAATATAGAAAACTAATAGTATAACATCATTACTTTCGACTATGCTATAAGCGTAATCGGAATATGAGTCAAAAATTAGTTTTCTAATATTTTCGAACTCTAGCGCCTGATATTTCATATATTTCAATACTTACATATTTACAATCCATCAAATTTTATTTTTTAATATGCAAAAGATTTTAAACCTCTGACTGTTGGCATATTTTATGTAAATTGCTGCGAAGCTATACCTATATTTGATCGGTGTTTGTATTTATAAAATAGTTGAAGATAGTGTTTTGATTTGTGTGGTATTTTTGAGATTTAAAGTACAAATTATGCACAATTCGCTTCAGATAACTTAACAAATCATTCAAGGCTATTCTCACTTAAATAACGATAGTACTATTGTGTAATGAATTCATAATAGAGGTGAAGGCCATCCAGATTTAGGTATTACGTTACTGTTTACACTATATAGAAACTGTACGGAAATGTGTTGTGTGTGTGAATGTTTTATCGCTACAAAGGTATCTTTTATATCTTGGTGAAACATTAAAGTGTTATTATCTCTGTCAATACTTTTTTATCATTTACGTCATTACACGTATATATTAGATTCAGTTGTGATATATTTCAATTCGAAATAACATATTGATTCATGCTATATCTTTTAATAAATGCAATCATGTTTTGGTGGAATCAGCGATGATGCCATGGGGTGTGCCGCCGCCGCCCCCGCCTCGGCCCGCCAATCTCGCCAATTTGTCCGTGGCTGAGCTACAACGTATGGAAGGCAATGAGCGCAGAAATATCGAAGCCAGATTACAGGTATACATATTAGAAATTGTTTTGAGTGTTTTAAGCCTCATTAAAATAAGTGTTGGTAAGTTTGCTCTTATCAATATTGGGAAGTCTGTACTGTTTTTATGCAAACAAAGTATATTATATTTGTGTAAAGACACCTAATCTGATACCAAATGATGGTACCACATTAGGTGTTTTTTATTTATTAATTTATTTTATTAGATAACAAAAACAGTATACTTGGGAGACTTGTGTCCAGGTTTATCAGACTTTTTTTTCATGCATTGTTTAATATAAATGAAATAAAAAATTGATACAATTATATTTTTGGAAAGGATCATAACAGATAAAATCTGCACAGTGATTAAATGTTACCAAATGGGCTAGACACTAGTTACTGTACAATAATATTAAAATGAAGATTTGGTTGTTTAGGTTCACATAGTTGACCTGCTGGATTCAAACTCGCTTACTTACACCAATACTTACTGATTTGAAGATAACACTTAACAACTGTTTACTAATATTATACAGATAATTTTAAATCTATTTAATACATTTTGAAGTTGATGAACTAGCTTTTCATTATTGGTAAATTTGGATAATCATTACACATCCATATAATTACATAAACTTTAGTTATAGAGTTTGAAAAAATCTTTTTTACGTTGTATCTTAAGACAGACTACATAATATATATAATTTTATTTATGTGTTATAGTGATATTGCCTCTGATATTCTTAAAGATGGAATAGATGTTCCATGCTTAGTAGTGATTTTTAATGCTTGCATTGATTATGGTGTGTTTGAAGATCTAATGAAACAAAGTTATCCCTTTATTTAAATCCAATGGTATATTTGGCCTTAAAAACTTTAAACCGATATCAATTATTGTTGTATTCTTACAACAATAATTTGATGAACGTTACACAGTTTAAATTACAAATGGTCGGTCAAAAACTGAAGATGTTGTTGAGCTTATTAAAAATCTTAATGTCTGGGAGAATTTGTGTGATGTGATTGTTGTGTCCTGTGATGTATTGATTGCATTCATCATAATACATTGATCAGGAAACTACATCAATATGGTGTTACTCACGGGTCAATCACTTTTCTTGTGGAGTCTGATTTAAGCGGTAGAATTTAAAGAGTCAGTGTTAATGGTGAGAGGTCATCAGGATCTGCAGTCAATGTAGGTGTGCCACAGTGTTTGGTTCTTGGATTCTTTCTATTCCTAGTTCATATTAATGATCTATCACATCTTGATAAGAACGAGCATGGGATTGTACTGTTTGCTGATGATACTTTTTTACTTTTTAAGATTAATAAGCGAAAACAAGCTTTTGGCGACGTAAACTGTACCACCTCTAAAATAGTTGATGGTTTAATATTAATAATCTTCTCAATGAGAAGAAAAAAAACTTGTTAAATTTTCCTTGACTAATGTTATACCGATTGTAATGTAATGGTCAAGAATGAGATACTGGATATTGTGGACATAACCTTATTTCTTGGTCTCTGTTTAGTTGCTAAGTTACGGTGGATTCCTCATATGAGATTGGCGAAAAGGTTTAGGTTTGTAGCATATGCAGTAAAAAGAATTTAATAATTTGCTGATATAAACAACGCGGGACTAGCTTATTGCAATTCCTTTCGTATTATCGTGACCTATGGAATTTTATTGTGGGGCCATGCAGCTGATATTAACACAGTTTTTGCACTGCAGAAGCAGGCGGTTCCTGCCATTTATAAAGTGAGACCAAAAGTATCTATCAGAAAAATATTTAGAGATCAATATTTTAACTGTAATGTCATAATACATATATGAAAACCTAGTACACATATGTCAGGAGAAATATAGAATTATTTCAAAAAATTAACAACTACCATAACATTAACTCTAGGCATAAAAACAATTGTGTTAAACTCGACTAAGAAAAGTTAGTAAATCATTTAAGGGGTAGTGTGTGCACTCTTATAATAAAATCCTAGCTGATATTCAAAATTTGCCATTTTATGAATTTTAACTTTTTGTTAAAAAGAAGTTATATGACAAGGGCTCTTATACCATATCTGAATATCTTAATAGAAAAAACCCATAGGATTGAACTACTCGGCTAGGTTGCTTCATGTTATTATTTCTAAGTGTTGTATTAATTTCTTAATTATTCAATACTTGTGTTGATGAGTAAAAAAAGAGCAACCCTCCAATTTCTTGCCCATTCTTCTCAAAGTGAATCAGCATTTAGAATGGGTGGTAATGTTAATGTCGAAAAGAAGTCATTAATGGTATATTTCAAGTGAAATTCGATTACCTACAAAATAATGCTATTTTTTATTTGAGATAATTATTGTATTATAAAGACGAAGTAAAATTTTAAAATTCCAATTTTTCACCTACTATTTTATTTACTTGACGACTTATAACAGTTTTACCCACAATCTTTTTGTTCTCATTTAATTAGAACAAAAAGATTGAAAAGATACCATGAGTTCCAAATGTTTTATTATTATCGAGCGAAATCATTCCAACTTTAAGTTTTAAGGATTGAAAGTGGGCAGGTTAATGGAAGACCTAATAGAATTTGATAAATGTAATATTTATCAGTTTAGGAGAAAACCGTTGAGAATATCATTACTTGCTGTTAAAAATGTTCAATTCTTAAACATGTGTGTGATGTCGTTTCCGCAGTTGCTGCGTGAAATTCAAGCCATGCTGGATGCTTCTGTGTTGCTAATGCAGCAGTATTCAAGTGTAGCGGCTGCAGCTGACCTGCCGCTCCACGCCTCTAGCGTTGGTACGCAGACGGAATCCAACAAGTGAGATACTTTTCTTTTATGAATCTTTAAATTATCCTAGTCATGACCTGTTTTGCCAAGAAGTACAATATCTGCTGTAAAATTTATATTTGAAATTTTAAAGTTTCATTACTTTATCAATTTTGCACCATCGAAAACAATAAATAGACAATTTTTCATTTTTATATTTAGACTAAGGTTAGGCCAGAGACATTCATTTCCCATACATAAGTTTAGGTTCATTGGTTCAGTACTTTCATATGGATAAAACAAGTTGATTTTGTACACTAATAAGAATCACAAAGCTTAAAAGGCGTTACACATTGCTAACATCCTATAATATTTTATCTCAAGATATTATTATTGGTGTGTGGTAGTCAGAAACAACGAATTTCCACATGATACAATAATTTCTCTTATTTCATTGACATCCATGAATCATTACATGTAAGCTCATCAGTTTAGGGCGCCTAAAATTTGGCCCTTTACTATGTCACTGACTTGGCTGGCATAAGAACTAGACTGGCACTTGCCAAACTCTTCCATCACACATATTCATTCTGTGAATTTATTTTGTCAGTCTATTTTCATTCATCCTTTCCATTTTAAGATATTTTAGAAGTATAGTATTATTCCGTAGTATTTTAAGACACATTATTATCTTTACCATTTGCAATACTCAAATGCATTATATGGTATGTGATAGTGTGTCATTAATATCATAAGGTGAAATATTATAGTATCCTCACTGTGTGTAATGTCATTAAGAAATAATTAACAAAATAAGTACGAGACAATAAAAATATTTTTATTCTTTTAAGTATTTGTCACAGACTTGTACCCAATGCGACTATGGCTATAGATGGAAATATGAGATCCAAATATATGGGAAGAAACCTGAATAAATTATCATCATATTCTATGAACATGATGCTTTGTCAAACTTAAAAGATTTTCAATTTAGAGGATTTTGCTATAGGCATCTAGTGGCTTGAATAGCTGATTTCACTGCAGTAGAGCAATTGAAAATTGTAGATTATTGTCAATACTAGTCCTTATAATAGAAATTTTCATAAAAATGATCTTTCACCTTTAATATTATCCGATCAACCATTTTCAAATTTTTATTTATCAATCGAAGTACATTTTGTAATTTATGCCTTAATGTAATTTTTAATGCTCTTTATATTACTCTTAATTTTCATTGTTTTTTTTTATTGGGAAACTTAAGAAGTTATTAGTAATATGTTAAATTATCTGCTATACATATTATAATTTTTAGTGAAAGCGAATCCACATCGAAAGCACCTGAAGTGAAAATTAAAACTGACACTGAAATCCCAAGTTCATCAGCAGCTTACAAGACTGAGGCACCAGTGGCCACCACTAGTACAGACACGAGCATCCAACCAGAGGACCAGATTAAGTCTACCGAACAGAGCATACCAAATTTTACAAATGAGAATAGGTAATCCTATACAAAATTATTTGTAATATTGTATCAGGTTTATTTGTAGCTTTCAACTTTATTTAATGTCTAGATAATGCTCACATTATCAGATTGGTAGAATTAAAGAATTTATTCTCAATATTTAGTACCAAGTGCTAATTTTGTACTAAAAGTGAAAATACATTGTTGAATTTTGTATGTGAAGCAACACTGAAAATGTATGTGAATTCTCAGCTATTCTTTTATTTCTTATAAAACAATTGTTAGAATATAATGGTTATAACTATAATATAACTTAAGGAGTTTTATTGAAAGTTATTTTTATTAAGTTACAGTTGCATCTCTTGCATGAGTGATGAATAATATTTATTGTGGTGTGTATGTGAGTGGTGAAGAGTAATGTTTTATTGGATCTCTACTTCATTGAATTTCATACATTTACATAATTTTTGTTCAGAAATATAACATATTCAAAGACTAAAGGTTCTGAGAATGAGGGGGATTAAAAATCTATCTTCTACATGACCTTATCTCAGGAGGAAGGGGTAAAATCCATTCTTACATAATAAAGTTGCATTGTAGAATAATGGATATTTGAGAGTAAAGCATTAGGTAAAACAACTACGGGATCTATTTTTTTCATTTCTAATGTACAATCTTATTTACATTTATTGTTTTAAATATTTTTGTTGTTTATTAATTTTAGAAAATCTTCAATTTGTTCATTTTTACATATTATGAAGCTTATAAATGCTTTTGCTATTTAATCTATTTTATTTAATGTTTTTTCAAATGTATTTGTTATTTTATGCAAAGTATTATTTGTTTGTATTTTTTTAACTGATTTGTTTTCCTCTTTAAGCTTGTTGAAGATCGTACCTTTAGTTATAATATGAACTTTACAATAATTAAATAATGATCTTTTAAAAAATAAAATCTTTGATTAATGGCAAAATATGAGCTTTAGTATAATTGATCCTATGCTAACAGCATTTAACTATTTAGGAAAATTAGGTAAAACCTTATGTGTGAGAAGGCCTGAGGCGAAGAAAACTTGTGTCCTTAATTGGGATCGGGGGAGTCAAAAATGGCCAAAATCGTCCTTATTGAATAGCCAGAATATATTGAAAGCTCGCTACTATGATATTTACATTAATGGTAAAAATTCTGAAAACTGAAAATCTGCACTTTAGAATGTTGCAACATTTTCTGTTTAGAATTATATCAATTGTTTATAGTTTAAAAGAAGACTTAATATTAATTAAATAGCATTTCATACTATTTGTTTTACTAATTATTTGTAGAATTTATATTAATGTAATATAATAATTAATAACATGTATATCCGACAAAAGTAATTGTTTAATACAATTATTTACAATTTCAAACACAAGTTACTTAATTTACCATACAAAACAGTGAAAGGTAAAATTGAGTCATTCAGAACATATTAAAAAGTCAATCATATACTACTAGATTTTTAAGCAAAGTAATAACATTGTATCAAACAATAACTAATTAAAAAGAGCAAAACCAACCTTATATTGGCATCTAAGATCGCAATAGGATAATTCCCTGACCTGTATGAGAAATTTTATAAAATATGACACTGTCATAAACATATTTTTTGATTTATGAGCAATTTGCATCTTATTTAAATTTCATTTCAATATATCAAATTTGACTGAGAGCCAAGGATTTCAGTGATAACTATTATTTAATATTTTTAACTGACATTAATGTGAAAGTTCTATGTTCACTGTACATGTTTTTTGATTATGTGTATTACACAATTTCGAAAAAAAAAGAAAAAGCTTAACGGATTCAGATGATTTAAATTACATTCTATTAAGATAGATCCCGAAAAAGATATGGCACCACATGTCCTATATATTTTTCCATATCTCTCGATTCGACTCGATTTTCCAGACCTCAGTCATCTGGACTCGTTATTATGCAGACTGCTGACTGCGATCAAACAATTTTGTAGTCCCATCTGTGCAAGCAAGATATATAACTAGCCCTAGCCGCTCGCGCTCCGCTCAATTTCCACTATACGCGTTTCGTTATTGTTTTAGTTAGTTCTCCATCGCTGATATGCCTCGTGTCACGTCTGTACTTAAAAACGTTAAAGAGTAAGAGATAGGTGTTGTTGCTAAAAGATAAAATAAATATTATTAATTCATTGAAAAAGGGAGAAACTAGTTATAAGTTAGCTGATATATATGGATGGTGTAGGTACTACAACAATAAGCGATATCCTGCAAATTAATGAAGATGGGAGTAAACATCGAAAAGTTATGAAAAAACAAAAAACTAACTAGGAAGAAGCTTCTTATTTTTGGTTTTCAATTGTCAATCGACTGTTTCAAAAATAATAGGATTCCCTTAATTTACAAATACCCAAAAAGCATATGGATGAACATGTAATATTAATTTATTGGAATGATATTTTTGTCCTTGAATTAAAGGAAATATGTAGGTGCATACGTACATATTAAAATATATTTCTAATGTCTTAATAACTACTCGTTATTGTTGTCAAGTTTCATTTGTTTTTGTTGTTTTTTTTCATTTAGCATTACACATTAATCCCAGAAGAATAACCAAATGACAATGTACCCATAAATGAGCCAAAAGCAGGCGAGTTATCATTCTAAATATAATAGTATGTACAAAAATCGCTTTTCGTCGTATATTCAATTCTCTGGATTTTCAATTGTTTGATTGCTTGGCGATAACAATAGGTCTGGTTAATCATATTTCCACTGTATTACATAAGTTAGATTTTTAAATAGTTAACTGAATTTTTTATTAATTGAATAATTAAATGTATTTTTAAATGTAAGCTTAAAGTGTCTTCATTGTGTCGTTTATCGCTTTAACCCGGCACTGCCTGAATGGACATCGAATAAATTCTTTCATCATTTATATCAACCATGGTCCTGATGTTCCTTCTATCGATTTCAGTTCTGCTCCACTTTTGATTCCCATTCTCGTCTTATTCTAAATTCTAATTCTTTTCCAAATATATATATATTTACCCACATGGACATACAATGAATTGTTTGATCAATAAATTACGTTATCAACCATGATGATCTCAGTCCTGTTCTTTCAATCCTGGACCAATATTGAACTTGAACTTTTCTTGTGTTGTTACCAATAATCAATTGGAATAAATAAAGAATTCATTTTACAATAATGCCAAGCAAAATCATAGGCAAAAGTTTTATAAATTATAACCTATATGTTATTCTGATGTATAAATTTTATTACTCTTATGTGTCAGCTAATTCTCTTCAGCCGTGATTGACAACAAGCATCTCAACATACAAACTTTCACATTTATAATATTAATAGGAATTCCTGAAACTAAACATATTACTCAACTTATGGCACTACTTTTTATTCATATTTATTATTTTTTGCAATGTTGTATAAATTTTAGTTTTTTATAGATCATTTTTAAAGGAAGTCACTGGAACAATAATTGACATTGACACAATTAATATTATTATAACCCTTCAAAATATTGATAAAAACTATAATTAATTTTGGCATAACGACATTTCTCAGAAATGATATCATGTAGTATATTTGTATAATTTTCTCCAGCATTATATATTAAATTTGTATTGTTTTTCTAAATTTTAATTGTATGAATTAAAATGAACGCTGTCATTACAGAGAGGATACTGATGCAGAGGAATTAAGAAGACGTAGACTCCAAAAATTCACAGTAGATAAATGAGGACCTTCTAATACTACTGTCGGAATTTTGCTATTTATTGTACAGTCCATGTAATGTATAAGCATTGTTTATTCTAAATGTATTGCGTTCATGTAAATAAAAGAGAGTGACAGAACATGTGATTTAAACAGAATCTGTTTTAGTTTGAAAATGTAAATGTTAAAACGTATGTATAAAAATTAGTCCACATGCTCTAATATTCTATTTCTACATCATAAAAAATTCCAGTCGCACTTGAAAAACTGATTATTTTTGTAACTAACTTAATTATGTTAATGAATAAAGAAAAAAAAAAACGAAATTGTCTATTATTTATTATCCATTAAGTTATGAATTATAAAATGCATTAATGTAACTATAAACTTCAGGGTTGTATTTTTCTAAAACTGGCATACCTCCCAAGTATTTACTCGATTCATACATTTTAAGATCATTTTTCATATACCAAACATTTTTGGTGCCTTCTTTACCATTCAAGTCGAGTGTATTGAGTTCTAATACCCCAAAATGAAATGTTTGTCCATCTGTTTGTATACAATTAATGTATAATGGTTCGGGTAGATCCTTAGCATGTTCCTGCAAAATTTGTTCATATATTAGATTACAAGCTAGAAAAAATATTTTTTTAATTTTCAACAAAATGTTTTATAATTAAATAAGAATTATTTAACAGGTTCTAATTTACATTTACAGTGTAGTCAGTACTGGAAATAAAAATCTATACTAAAATAAAACGATTGAAAAGTTACTGAATGAATAGTAATTTTGGAATTACAAGTTTACAAACAGAGAAAGAAATACTGATCCAAATTTGAGTATTTTTATATTGTTAGATAATTGAATCGGAAAAATTGGTTTTACTACAGGATTACGATGGGAAGCACACAAATTGCAAATTATTTAATCCAGTCAAAACCAATTACAAATGATACACACCCCATAATTTTGTTTTGCATAAGCGGCAGCAACAGTAAATGCATGTGTGAGAGCTCTACCAAGTTGCTGAATTCTTGTGACTGGTGTTTCATAAATATTGCTTATTTCCGTGCTATTATAATGTAACCAAGTTGTATGCGGATACTTCTTACTAACAGTTGGTTGAATGGCTGCAAAACAAAACAATTTGAAGTAAATACATTTTCCTTGGTAAATGTAATAATTGGTTTCAATAGTATTATAAATGGGTTTTGAAATAACATTGATTTTTGTACTAATCTCAAGAAAAAAGTATCAGTATAAATCAATACTAAATGTCTAGACACATGACCTGGATCTCAAAGTAGAATCATAGGTATTAGTTAGAAAACTAGCTTTAGGTTTCTAGCTACATAATTTTTTTAAGAAATATATTTCTATGATAGAACCAAACCAAAACTTATGCAGTAAATTGATGTTGACCTTCTACTCTGCATGGTCTATAAGTTATGTTTCTTTCTTTTTAATTCTTGAAGTGCCTAGCATCATATTAGAGAGTGCAAAAGGATTTCATTTGACGAGCCTGGAATTAAAGTGGTCTATGTAACATTTTTACCAAAATTCACTTTTATGCATATTCCAACTTATAAATTCTATTAATGCAAAAGTAGTCTATGTTACATTTCTGCACAGATAATTTCTATCATAAAAATGCAAATAATTAATTTCATATGTATCTAAAAACCTACAGTAAAGTCATTTAAATGTGTTGCCCCTATTTTCTCAGAATTTAAATATTGTTACACCGGCCACTTTAGTTCCAGGCTCATCATTTGTTATTCTATATTTCTGTCAAGCAAATAAATACTTTAACAAATTTTGTCCATTTACAAGTGAAAGATAATAATTATTTTACTTCATGGATTTGTAAATCCATGGTGTATAAAGTAAAAAATTATTTGTTACAACAAACATTTGTTATTCATTCATGGAAATAATGTACATAAGAAAAGAATTGAAAATTTTCGAGAATTGTTCTAGTAGCAACTTTCGATATAATCTAGGTGACTAACATTCCTACAAAATACAGTAAATACATGGGTAAGAAACATTATTCCTTATAATGTCATTAATTATTTAGCAGGTTCATAATGAATTGCCCAGGATATATTTTGTTATTTTCTGAAACAAAATGTTATTGACTATAGATTTCAAACATTTATAAGTAACCTTGTGGAGCATTAATGAGATATGACATTAAATAAAGAACCAGAAATTGTCAGGAGGGTCAAAGGGGTGCAATTGCACTCTCCTGGTTTTGATCACTTAGGAAGAAAGTACACTGAAAAGATAAACAGGTAAAATATATATGAATGAATACAAGGGCTGCTATTTATGGATTTGGAACTGGCCACACACAGAACAATATTTAAAAAGTCATTACAACATTTAAAAATGGAACTCCTTAGCTCTAGAATACAGTTTGTTTCATGGAAATGTCAATTGTTTTACTATTGTGGCGTCATTTTGAATATTGCATGTTTTTACCACCACGGATTTAATTTGTGAACATTTTTGTGTGATGGTTTATTATGATTTTCGGTGTGGGCTAACTCAAAAACAGTGCATCAATCAACTCACTTCGACTTTTGGGGATGAAGCACCATTGAAAACCACTGTGTATCGCTGGTTTACTGACTTTAATCATGGGCAGTTTATATACACAAATTTAAAGGTCGCCCTAAATCAGTTGTACCACAAAATATTGATACTGTGTGGGAACTAATAATGCAAGATTGTAATGTCATCATCAGAAAGACGTCCTTGGGCATAAATATGATGACCATACATAAGATTTTACACAAAAATTTGACTAAAAAAAATTTATTCATGTTAGGTTCAGCACAGCTTGAGCATTGATCAAAAACAGTCTTGTGTTGATTGGTGCAAAAAATGATAACAAATACAATCATGGTGCATCAAAAGCTGTTCATAATATATACACAGGTGATGAACCTTGGATCTATGCATATGACCCAGAATTAAAGAAACTAAACAATAATGGTGTGCTTGTTCCAAGATGAGCTGAACCCAACAAAGTGATTTGTGCTGAAAGTACTTTGAAGCAAATGGTAGCCTGTTTTTTTGGTATAAATGGACCTGTGGTTACAGTGCCACTAGATAACTGTAAAACAGTGAATTTCGAGTGGTATGCGACTATCAGTTTGCCAGAAATCGTTGAAGAAATAAGAAAGAACAACTGACAACACAGAATCATTCTTCATCATGACAATGGTAGCTGTCACATGTTGGCTGAAACAATTCTGTATTTAGAAGGTCAAAAGATTGAATTGACGGGACATCCACCATACAGTCCCGATTTGGCACCTATTATTTCTATTTACTTCCAAGTTTGGAAAATAAATTACATGGACAATATTTTTTTTGAGCCGCGAAGAGGCCATTGTTGTATTCAAAATGCATGTTCTGGAAGAACCTCAATCGAAATGGAAAAAGTGCTATAAAAATTGGTTTCAGTGTATGCAAAAGGGCATCGATCATCATGGTGAACATTTTGAAAAGGATAAAACCATATTAAATGATAGATGTTTGTTTCTTTTTGATATTCCAGACACATAAATAGCAGTCCTCGTAATATGCATTCCCCCTGAAAATAATTGTGCCGGTGCCCATGATCTTTGCCACTTTTACTGGTAAGACTAACATATTGCCAAAATAGGCTCACCAAGGTCAGGCATTTTTATGCATGTAACAAGTTTTAATATGCTGTTAGCAGCATACACAACTTTTGCATAAAAAACTACACATATATATATATATATATATATATATATATATAGCTGAAATTCGATCAGCGAATTTGTGTAATTTTTTTAATAGCCTAGCAACTGAGAGACGAGACCAACTGGAAATAGTGATTACTGATGACGAAGTTTGGTACTGCCCTGTCATATATGAGAATCGCATATTGAAGTCTTTATTGATTTTCATATCTCATAAATGTACATGATACATACGTCCTCCTTGAATACGATTTGTCAATGAATTAACAATCAAGATAACTTTCTTCATGACTTATTTTTTTGTTATCTCTTAATGCAATAAAATGCAATTAGGTATTATTAATAAATTAAGTTTTACAGATGCCTCATACGTATTTTTAGACATCTCATGTGTAAAATATATAAAATTTATATATAAGAGAAGTACTGACAAAATCTACATATAAAATAGAAATATTGACTGCCTGACTGACTCATCATGAGATTATAGGTCCCATTAGCTTGAAACTTGGCATAGTTATTCTTTTTGGGACATAGACAATTTACTAAGAATGGATTTTATACAAATTTGAAAAAAAAAAATTCATCACTTTGTTTAAACAACAAATGGAGCTGCAGCCAAAAGCAAGTTGGCTTGCGTAGTAACTGAAATATGTTAATAGGAGATAATACTAGACTGCTATTGATTCTAATGTCAATAGAGTTCAAAAAATTACATATCGCTTTGCATTCAAATTTTGATAGATAATTCTATTGTTTAATTTTATAATGCTACATTTTGTAACTATTCGTATTATCAATTTTGAAGGATATTATGTGACGTACGGTAAGCACTATTTTCTGTATAAAAATGTTCAGGAGGCAAGGTAACTGTATGTTTTACTGGATATAAATCTGGTATTTCAACAAATGATATATCTTTGTGAGATATCTCATATTTCAGTGGTTTTGATCCTGTCACCAATATATTTGACAATTCTTGAAACTGTATTAAATCTTGTTCCTTCTCAAATGTAGTTTGGAATTTCACATCATTATTGATGTATTTTGAATTGACTTCTTCAATATTACTGGTACGTTCCGCTAATAGAAGCAGTTTGTTTGTTATTATCATGCTGAAATAAAAACAATGTAATTAATTTTGTTACACTTGTATAAAACTCACAGAGTGATTGAAACTTGCAAATATGCTAATTGAGAGATTGAATGAGGGGTTTTTTATAGTTTAAATTTGAAAATAGTGTGAAAGAATTGATTTTGAAAAGTGACAGTGAATTTAGTTTTCATGAAATTAATGAATCTACTTTGTAGCACATTTATAAAAAGAGAATTATGACAGTTAATAACAGCATGGTCAAATTTTGTTAATATTACATAGGTATTAGTCAGAATGCACTAATAATGCTTTCCAGGTAATGATAAATAAATAGAATTTGAGATATAGTTCAGACTACAATAAAACCACATGTTTTACTTACTTTCTGCGTCTATCTGTAATGCCCAAAATGCGAGGAAAGTTATATGCTGGCCGTTTCGGGTCTTTCTTTTTAGGAAGTTTTTTCTGTTCACAATCAAAAACATTTGCAGACAGAATTGATTTTTTTACATACTCATGTATATTCTTTTTTAATTCGATTTTTGCTAAATCTTCAATTTTATGAGGCAATAAACCATCAGCTATTACCGTTTTTGTAAGAACCTGAGCTTGGGATATACCTTCTAATAAAACATTTGTATTTTTCAACATATAGCATGGTCTTGTTTTATAATCAGGATGATTTTCATCTAGAGGTAAAGGTTCATCATACAGACCAACATGTTTAAATCTGGAAAAAATCAGATTAAATCTTAAACTCTGAAAATAATGTATCGAAGAGGAAGATAATTATATGATTAGTAAAAACAATCTACTTTTGTTGTTGTGAATTTTCTTTTATGAAATCAAGAGCGTCTACTACAGGGATATTCATAGACTTTAAATGTTCTTCTACTCCAGTGTCAACAGGTACACGTTTACCCTGTACACGCCAATGCTTTTTAAACATAAAGCCAATATGTTGCCTTTTTAATACGAGTGTAAGTTTCATTTTTTTAAATGGATTATGAAACTATTAAAACTTAGGTTAAAAATGTTTTGATTATGATGATTGAACTACATTGACAGTTTTTGATTTTGACAGCATTTGGATTGACAGTTTTTTACAGTGTTTCTACAAAAATATACAATTCTGAGTTTACCATTGTCTAAATAATTGAAATAAGTTCGTCCAAAAACATAATATATAAGTTAGTAGAGCGATGTTAGCTTGTTGTCGTCCTTAGAGCGCTCCTTTAAGTTGAGATATATGTCTATTAGTTAAAGTTCATTAAGAATATTAATAAGTCCAAATTTTGATGAATCCTAGAGTTGCTATTTAACGGCTATTTAATTAACAACTACATAAGTACATATATGCAATGCTGAAGCAACCAATCAATTGAAGAAATTCTATTTAATGCCCTAAATACTCTTTATATTTATGAAAGTCGTAAACATATTTTACAAATCTATATGTTTATTTAATAATATGATTAGATGCCTTATTAAAATGGATTTAACCCTTTCAACGTCTGATATACGTTCAAGCGACTGACATACGTGTCATCAAGTGTCTTGCCACTCACGCCAAGCACAGATATATTAATCGTAAGCAAAACGGTATTTTTTGGGGCATGCATAAAATAATTATGAATATTTTATGTACTTATGTAAAATAGACAATATGAAGAATAAAGTAAATTATATAGAAGTATTTTTCCAGACCGATAAAGATCTTAAAATGTGTTTTAGATTTTCTATTTTTTTTCACATTTTCGAAATTATATCATTCATATGTACGCCACGCCACGAACTGATATATAGGTTCATTAGTGATGTACCACTGTCAGAGTAAACGAAACAACGAGCAATTATTTGTTAATGTGTTAGTTAACGAAATAAAGAGTGTTACCGCAGATTACACATTATTATATACACAATAACAGAAGAACGAATTAAATTACGATAAAAATAAATTCTGAAAATAAACTAAAATATTGTTTAATTTACGACATTAATAAGAAGGACGTCTAATTTAAATGTGGATTAATCATTCTGAGTATCAAACTGTAAATCTCATGTGTGACATTCTTGTGTAGAATTTGAAAATATTTAAATATTTGCGAAATTAAGCGTGCGCAAACATGAATTTGTATGTTCTTTTTCTATTAATTGCACAGAATGAGAAATCCTGGAATCGTTTTCTATATAATTATTGCTTGATACCATTTGATAATATTGATATTCATGGTTGGATTTTACGTTAATCTTTTTTGCTTTATCTGTTTTTGTATTTGGTGATTTGCTTGTCATCAGGGCTGCTAAAATTAACGGTGATCATTCTTGACTATCCAATAAAATACTGCGTGAACACCGCCGTTTTCTATTTGACCCGTATAATAATATGATTATAGCAATAAATTTTCGATTATGAAAATGCTTTCGCTATTTTCGTAAAAATTGAGGTAAATGTATACTAATTTAATAAGTGTATAATTATTGTTATTTTTTCCATAATCATTGCTCTTTACTCGAAATTGACGTGAAGTTATGGCAAAATTCACAAAATAATGCTAGAATCACACCAACTTTGATTCAACTGAATTATTACTGAGTTTTTGTTTTCATAAGATATCAATATTGGATAAGGAAATAACCATTTTATTTGTCTGTTTCAAGACATTCAAAATATCACATATAATGTACTTTTATTTATTATCAAACATTACAAATAGACATATAGTACTAATTGTTGTGTAACAATTACGGCTACCGAATAAAAATTATTTAAGTCACTATCGATTTTTCTTGTACAACATTATTTTCGTGCCAATTGAAACCTGCACGTCTGTAACATTTAGTTAATTCACTCATTACGGCCTACGCCACCGACTGATATTTATGTTTTACTTGATTTAGAACACTGAGCGTAACTCAGTACACATTATTATCTTCTATTTTAATAATTGCGACCCTCCCTGGCTTCGCACGGATAGTGATAATTATCTATAGCCAATTAACTTCTGGTGGATGGATGGGAGCGGTAATGTGACGAAGTTTCAGCAGATATCTAGAATTGCCTTACTATGCCTAAAAAAATGTACTAATTTTTAAGGAAAATATGAACAAAGTTCCTAAGAAAAACGAAAAATAATTCTGTTGTCCGGTTTTGTGAGGGAAATAAAAAATGAAAAGTTTGTAAGGGAATAAAAAAAATTAGGATTCATTCATTTTTATTTCTAAAATAAATTTTATCGAATTATTTGTTGCAGTGTTTTGTGTATTCAAAAGCGATCAGCCTATAATGGTGCCGCAGAGGAATACAGCAGACGGCGAAAAGGTTAATAATAATTGTAACAAATTAAAAAAAAATCGGTAAATAATACGATGGGTATTAGTATCTAATAAAACAAATAAAAAAAAGTCAAAGCTCTGAGTGGAGTCAGTCCCGGAGCACGACATCACTCGATTATGTGTGTGTTCTGAAGGAGGGCTTCATCTTTTTGTATCAGATTAAAAAAATAATATTTTGTAATATCTTGTTTACAAAAATATGTTATTAAGATATTACTTCAAAAAGTCATGTTATATTCAATAGTTTAGACAAATCGATATACGTTTTATTAATCGAAATCCATTCAATCAATACTGTTTCGAAAGTATAAAGAAACCTACATATATAGGTACAGATACGCATGAAAAACATAATTCTGTTTTTGCTGTAGCGCAGTCAATTGAAAAGATGTGGACGATCAAAGAAAATTTTAGGAAATTGATTAGAATAATGTGCGTATTCAAAGTTGGAAGAATTATATTCGGAATTTCAATGAGTCACCGCTGCTCAGACAAAGTATAATGTAAAATATTATAAATCTCTAATTTTGTTTCCGTGAACATAAGTAAATTCCTTCGCCAATTTTTTTAAAAAAGTAAAAAGCAAATCTTTTTTTATTCACAACAATAAATTCATATTCACAAATAAAGTTGAAAATAATTTGTTTACGTATCACCGATTTGAAAGCACACAGAGGAGAAAAACCGACAAGAAGCTCCTTAGATCTTCTATTTTTTTCTGTCTTAAATTTAATTCTATTAGGTACTAGGAGACTCAAGCATTATTCTTTAAATACTAGCTTTCGCCTGCTACTCCACCCGCGTGGATTTACCAGTTTCGATCTACTCTCCGATCCTATCTTCGATTCGATCAGATAAAATTATCCAACAGGAACGCATAATTTTTCACCAGAACTAAATAAGACTAGGTAACGGTATTTCTTAAATTATGAAAGGATTTCGCTCATGTTCTTAATCTCGATTCTGGTTCTGGGCTAATCTTGAACATGACCTTCCCTGAAAATTGCTGTCAATAATAATCAATCGGCTATAAGTAAAGAATATGATCGCACGAGCGAAGCTGTTAGCAAAAGTATTTATTATCTATAACCTAAATGTTATTCCGATGTTTAAGCTACATTAAAATAAAGTTCCAACTAATTCTGTTCAGCCGTTAAAGCGTGATTGAGTAACAGACAACTAAACTTTCATATTTATAATATTAATTAGTTTCGTGGTCAAAATAAAAGATTCCTGATACATTTTTTGAATTGGTTAGTACTTATCGTATGGATTATACACACAGTGTCGGACTAGCCATATAGTCGAGGTGGCGTTTGCCGGCCGGGCCCCAGCCTGCGCGGGCCCTACCGCACCTACCCTCAGGTTCACGACCTACATGTAAAATAGTTTATTCATACCTAGAGAAAAATTAAACAGACAAATTCGAACGGTTAATAACGGTTGGCCACGAGGCCATCCCTGAAACCTCCCGCTATTTAGCTCAGAGATATGACTCTCTTGTACACTATGCAGCTCAAAAACTTTTTTTTGAGCTTTGTTTTATTTGGCTATCAATTAAATAGCGGAATTCGATAACATTTTTTAGTAGAAAAATGATGACTTTTCGGTAGTGTTGCTCAACCAAAAAATTTAAAAGTAATATTAAAGACTTTTTTTTTTAAATTTTGTAAAGGCTATAGCTTTGAAAGGAAATAATCGATTTTGAGATAGTTTTTTCGATGTACGAAATGATGGATGTATGAAAATCGTCAGTTCAAAAAATTTAAAAGTTAGCTTGAAAAAAAACATTTTATTGGAAATTTTTTGACTGCGGTAACTTTTGAACTAATCAACCGATTTTGATCTGCTTTGTGACATTCAACTTACGTTATTAACCATTAAAATTATGTATCTAATCTATCTTTATCGAAGACTTCTGGGAGGCCCTTAAATTTATAATACCACCCGGGCCCTTCAAGCCCAGTCCGATCCTGTATACACATGCGTACCAGAGATCTAATGTTTTATCGATAAATGAAGAAATGGAGAAAAATAATAAACTTAATTCTTTTTCCTAGCACATTCGGGCTCTAATTCAATCAGAAAATTGTATTCCGGCTTTACGAAAACCTAATGCCATACTTATAGTTCAATGGACAATCATTCACGAACAGTTTCAGATGTAAAAGCTAGTAAATTCTAAAGATACCTACCCGCACGGTGTAATTTTTATTCAATTTTCTGAGAAAAAAATAATTCAAAACTTTTTCTATCTCACGCTACATGTTTCGTTACATCAAAAATTCCAAGCTTATTTTGGACTTCCACTCAAGTGAGAAGTATATTCCATATACATATACAATTTTTATATACCACTGTTACTTTGTGTCTTTTATTGATTATAATATCACTATATTCATTGAACTCAAAATGACATTCGGTTAATTGTGCTCAAAGTTTGAGTTATGTTCGACGCATTAGTGGAGAAAAAAAAAAAAAGCTGAAAAATGTTCAATAGGTTGTGCTGGTAGGTACTATTAGCTCAAAACGGCAATTGAAAATATGTATAGATATCACGTAAAAACATTTAGTTGAATAATAACAAATCATTATTATTCAACAAATAATTGTTTATTTGAATTATACCAATGATGAATAATTAAAATGATAATTATCTTCAAAGCAGCAGGGGCACATAGGCATGCGCACCCGGAGTCCTTGAGCTGTTGTCTGTGTCAGTCACTAGTCCTTCTAGGGATGGCAGTATCCTTCTACTCTATCCTTCCCATACCAAAACCTCAATATCCCTTTGACCTCCCATCCTTTAATCCTTATGCCTCCTACTTCCTCCAAAACTTAGAAAACTGAATGTTCGCGGAAATTAAAAAATATTACCCAAGATGAGTACTGGTATTGCTAGAGAATTCCTCCCTGAGCTGGTCTTGGGCAGTTTCATCGTAATTTGCTGGGGTTTCTGTACTGGGAAATCGGGTGCTCTAGGTTCGTTTGTGGTGACGAGCTTTGCCACCCGTCAAGTCCAGTTCCTGTTATAGGCACAAAACGAGGACTGGAGAAGTCTGCTTCGATACTCTGAATGTTTTGGAGGTATGGATGATAAAATTGATGACGTCTGCGAACTGATGAAAGATAAGCCACTGGATATTCTATGCGTGATTAAGACTAAAAGGAAAGGTAATGGTGGACCCATCAAACGCGGAACCTTCGGGACTTATTAGTCATGCGTTGATAAGAGCCAACCATTTGGTCACAAAAAATAGGTTAGGTAGTTAAACAACCAGTTAATCTCGTAAATATATATTTTAAATTTATATCTTCCATCAATACATACAACGACACTTACTATACACTAAAACCGAATTTGGCCTCAGTTGCTGCAGGTCTCAATTCATAATGGCAGGACTTTATACAATTTTTGTATGGATAATTAAATATATAGAAATCAACATATCTTTTGAAAATGAGAAAATTACCGATCTACAGATATTAATGGCTATCAAATACATGAGCTTCCAGTAAGCGAACGGTACAGCTAGCGCAGATTGTACCATCGTAATCCGTAAAGCGGGGAAGACATTAAAAAGTTTTACATTGGCCTTTACTGAAATGATCCGACTACTTACGTAATACATAGAGATAATAACGAGCACCGATGATGATAGAAGTAGTTTTTTTTTTAATATTATTTTATTAAAATATGACTCGCAAGAGCGCAAAGTATAATATTGATGGAGGAAAAAAAATGTTTGTTACAAAATTAAACTTATCCAAATATCTTCGGTGTACGCTAGGATCTATAAAAATTGGAAATAATAAAACTAAGTAATTTCATAACTAATAAGATATTACAATCCCTTACGACGAGATCAGCGACGTGTTCTATGACCTGACATTTGTTTTTAGGTGAAATTTAAGCATTAAGAATTTTGAAAAATGATGCAAGAAAACTTTTCTCTATGATCGGAATTTTATAGTTCGAATTCACTTTTTTTTTTAAAAAAAAAATCACATTTTCTTGTTCAAAAAATAACTGTTACTTTTTCTTGCAATTCACAAATGAAGTTACGTTATCAAATAATTTAGTGCCACAGAATGCCTCGTAAAATTATTCATGTCTAATAATTATATCTGACCGTTGACTCCTAAGGTAATGTAAAAAATGCCACGAGACATAAGCAAGAGAAAAGTTTTCTATATTTCGATAAAAATTTGGTTGGTGGGAATTTATTTTAGTTAAAATCTTTGGATATATCGTGATCGAGATTAAATATAAACAAAAATCAATTCGTCTTTCTTTCACGTTCCATCAATTTAATTTATATCGCATATTGCAACAATCTGCGAATCAAACATACAACACTTAATACTATAATAATACCTAATTAATTTTTATATTGTAACAAAATTAACTTATATTTACAGTACTCGTTAGATTTATAGCAGAATTTCACTATTAATTAGCATTAATTTTCCATATCTATTAATTATTCATATTGCATTGCACTGCCAATGTAAAAAAAAAGATACTCGCAGCAAAATAAAACTTACGGATGGATAGCTTAATGCTCAACGGAAAACTTTATTCATCGTTTAAATTTAAACAGTCCAGAAGCATCGCTAATACGTTAACACGTTTAATCTCAGGAAAAATAATTTTTAATACTGGTTCATCTCGTTAGGGATGCAAGCCAAGCAGAATTCCATATTTCCAAATTTGTATAATAAAAGAGAATGTACGCTCGTTATGAAAACAAAAAAAAAAATATCGAAAAAAAAAAAGCATCACAAAGGTTTGGATATACATTTTAAGGCACCGTCGGCTCACGATTAGAATATCTGTTTTCTTTGATATCGTATTTCCACGCAGCACATATTTGACACGGAAAATCTAGGGTTCTCTTCGAGTTGGGTGAGATCAGGATCAGAATAAGTGCGTGGAAAACGACATTGCATAGACTTTCCTCATCAATTTGTTCCCATTGTCACGTACAAAGGTCAGAAGTAGATATACATACATACATATATCGACAGTGATTTTGACTCGACGCTTACTTGATTGTGCATTTCCGAAACGCTACGCTAGAGGGATGAGAAATATCAAATGGCGACATTCCGATAAAGAAAACTTAATCTCTACACTAATAAGCTTCTAGTAGGTGTGTTGATTTTCAAAAATCACTTTATTCAATGCCCGTAGCGATCGATCTTCAGACGATGCGGCGCCGTCGGTGGTGAGTGCGCGCGCGCAGGATACTAGTTTTAGGGTTCAGTCGTCGTCTTTCTTTTCCATCTTGGGCTCGTACATGGCGTGCAGCTGCTCGGGCGAGATCCTAAAACAATAAAACACTATCAAATTATTTGATTATTAATTAAGAACGTATTAAATGTTTATAGTTTGAAATATTTATACATATTTTTCACGATAGAGTTGTATTTGTGCGGTTCGTCGTAAATAGCCATTAAAGGTTATTTTAATATTTTTAACCTGTGCAATCCTTACGATGTTCCTTTGTCGACGAAAGCTCTTTATGAATAGTTACACGTCACGTGACATGTTAACGCGGAGACGTCAACGATCCAGTCGGTACAGCTCTGACGTCATAATAATGTCAAAGTGCGAGGTTATGCCCCCCGCGCGATCTCTAGTGACGCAATTATGACGTCATAACGGTACTGACACGATCGTTTTGAGTTACCATAATTTTACCGCACGTCGCGTGTAGTAGTTAACTATACCTACCTATGCCATGTGTGATTAACCACTCGTGTGACTATTACCGGTGTGAAAAATAAATTACTATAAAATGACGTAAAAATATTAAAGATATTTCTCCCCCAAACTTAAATTATACAAAAGTAGAGAATTAATATGACACCACAGAGCTAAAAATT
The DNA here is from genome assembly GCA_005406025.1 of Eumeta japonica. NCBI lineage: Eukaryota > Metazoa > Arthropoda > Insecta > Lepidoptera > Psychidae > Eumeta > Eumeta japonica. The sequence continues at coordinate 168,511 of BGZK01000568.1, forward strand.
GATAAAAATCAGATGCATATGTTGGCTTAAGTAACATCTATGTATAGACAATTCTCGAATTCATCAAAGGAAATTCTGGACGATGGTGACTTTCTAAGCTAAACCTTACGTATTTATGTAATTTGTATCATCTATTAATGAATTTATTATGAAATTTGTTCTTGTTTGTCTATTTAGAGAAATAAGTAGATACAAATCGATGACTGATTTTACAACGATAACATAAAAAATGGTAGTCAATAATTTTTAAGTATCCAAATTGTAATAAAGCATATAGTGTTCCATGAAAAAATTCTAGCAATAACCAATTCTCGCATTTTCCTCTTTGCTTTTACTGGCGAAATTCAGTCACTTAAGTAACTTTCTTCTCGGAATCATCACTTTAGACTCGCCGCCTTCTGAAGCTCGACCGTAGACTCACAATCACGTATTTCTGAGTGGGAAATACTATATTTACCCGAGTAAACTCTGCAGATCACAGACGAAGCGATATACGTAGCGTTTGCCCGCCGTCTTGTGGATGATGTTTTTGTCGTAATAGTAGCGCAGGCCGCGTGACAACTTCTCGTAATTCATTTTGGGCTTGTTCTTGCGAATGCCCCAACGCCGCGCCACCTGTACGCACAAACGGGAAACTTATTATCGCCAGCCTTTCATAGATATCGCGATCTTGCTGTTGCGGTGAGGGTCTGAAAGATATTCTAGGCAGATACATTTTGGGTGGTGTTTTAAGGGAAGTCGTGGTTCATTGTCGGTCGCGGCTTGCCCTCCCCTATCAGAAACAGAAGGTAGGCTTATTTGTCATTGTATGCGATGCGACGAGATGGAGATATATCGCGCCCCATATATACGGCACCTGTTCAAAATGAAGTACGACACGTGTGCGACAGACAATTGTCTGTGCGTCGACTAATTTAAATATGAAGTGAGATGTCTTTAGTATCGATTCTGCCAATATAAATCTAATCGTTCCTGTAAGTATCAAGGTTTGATTCGAGACGAACTAAATATGTAATGTGAAATGTTTTCTCTTTTAAAAAGTGAAACTTCTTAAATTTGATTCTTTCGAAAAAAATTATCCCACTATGTATTCCTTTTTCAAAATACCGAATCAAATCTAAGAGAAATTCTTTTTCAAACCACTTCTCTAGTTATTATTTTTACCAAAAAATGTTATTTTTCGCGGTCTACGAATTTACACTATCTTGAAACATTTCGACATAAATTATGTACATGTGTGCGCGTGATCATATATATACGTATATATATATTTAATATTAATTATTATGTTTTATAAATACAAAATACCCAATAAAAGTTTGTAAGTGTATTTTTTTCTCGTGACATATAAAAAATTATTCCACCATTCAAATATTTACCTCATCGGGGTCCGTGAGTTTGAATTCCCATCCGTCGCCGGTCCACGAGATGAAACCCTGGCAACTTTTGTCCGTCAGCAATTCCAGAAGAAACTGCCAGAGCTGAATGGGCCCCGAACCTGTTCGCGTACAAGAAACTCGCTTTAACATATGTAAATCTAGACCGCGTACGTTAAAAAATATCGAGATGACCTTACGTTTGATCACAACTTCGGAGATTAAAAAATATAGCTATACTTATTAATAGCTTCTACTGAGCGCAGTTTCACGATCAATTTAAGGCTTTGGTGTCAATGGGAAGCCTATTATTTTATTTAAATAGATAATAAATGGTAAAGTGCGTAATGAATTATATTATTCGCTTAGGGTTGTGAACTTGCAACACGATTTTAAAATGACGCCCGCTCGTAACGATGTTAATTTACGGCTAAGACCTATCATGAATTGTTACAAACTTCACTATTTGTTTTATTGATGATAAAACGAAAGCACTACTTTTGAAAAAAAAAAACACATCGACGGGACAAGGGCGGAGAATGCGTACCGGTGAAGCACGGCCCTGCGGCGGCGGCGGGGTAGGGCAGTTTGTCGTGCGGCAGCGGCGCCCGCGGCTCCCCCGCCCACTCGGCCCAGTCGGCGCACGCGGCGCCGTACTCGGCGCCGTAGCTCTCGCCGTATTCGGCGCCTGCGCCTGGGTATCTTCCCCCACCTGATACAATATCGTATTGAATATTACGATTAAATAAACAGTAACGTTAATTGTAATTATTGTTCATAGTTGTAATTCAAGAACACGTGTAGATTACATTTACAATGTATTTTACTAATAACAACTTTAATGTTTTAAACGACATTAAGTAATTTAGGAGAAACAATAAGAGACAACTTAACCAACTTATTGAAGAAAAGTTTAATATTTTTCATCGCACGACCGAGGGACGAGCAAATCGACGCCCTAACTTCGTCGGAGCGTCCCGAAATAGTCGACGGCAATTTATTTTAGCGCCTCCAATTAGAGGACGTCAACTTGTTGTTTGAGAAAAATCAGTGTGTGAAATTCGAAACCTCATGTGTGATATTAACTTCAAAGGCGCAGCAGATATTTGATTCAAAGTTTGTCACGCAGTTTATTAATAATAAATAATAATCTCATTAGTAGACACTTTATTCAATGTCCGGAGAAGTGTTTTTTGAAAGCAATAGCATGTAGTACGTCTAGATGTAATCGTACGCTGTTGACATGCTTTACGACAAAAAATAAGAGCACCACCATAAATATGTCAGATTGGAAACATGGCGTAGTTTACAATAGAGATCATAGATCTTGCAAATGCAGCAACATGGCGATGATTGCACAAATAATCAATTTCATATACCTAAACATTTACTTATAAAAACGCAATACGAGCGACTTTCTTCTACGAATTTCATTTTGCAATTACGTAAAATTCTACCATATATACGTGATTATTTCTTAAAGTAACGAACAGCATTATAATATAAAAGGACAATCGGTTAATTCTCGAAGCTCTTCTTATTGTAGAGTGTGTTGACTTTATAAGAAACTACTAAATTCCTCTGTTTGAGCTTCTAGATATATGAAGGAAAGTGGCCACATTAGTCTAACGCTGTAAGAAATAGCGCCATCTCGCGGTCCGTTTGCGTCTCGAGCAACCCTAGAATGGTAGGCCACCCCCGTGAGGCGACTAGCGAAATTAGGGATGATCCGATAACTTTTTTTACATGCATGATCTTTCATTTAATGTTCCATAGACGTTCATTAAAACAAGTCGGTGACTAGCCCACTAATTTTGTAACGGGCTCGGTTCATGACATATGTCATGCTTTAGCGCGACAAGGCGCTAGATGGGGTTATTCACGACTGTACCGTAGAAAACGGACAAGATCTATGAATTTCCATACAACGACTATGAAATAACGAAAAAACAACGCAGATGAAATGTGCATATCTACAACATCTAAAACGATTCACTCCGACCCGCTGGTACCTCCGAACTCCCTGACATTTTATTGCGGGCAGCGAACGCCTTCGAACGCAGTAGTCGAAGACCTGCAGCTGGATAATTACGGACGCGGTGAAATTCACGGGACCACGTGATGCCGCAAGGGACGAGCTTGTGGGTACTGGCACTTAAATTTAAGTGTATGTCTCTCATTGAAATGAAAAAAATGTTTACCGTATTTGATACCTATAAGAATGGCCATTGCCTCACAGTGAGTTACCTAATTGCTTCCCCAAATCTTTTCTAATTAGCTGCAATTGAATTTTAATTCTTTATGCAAGATCAAATTTGTAGGTACAATGCCAATTAGTTTTAAAGGGTACATATTAACAATATACTTATATTTCATTTATCTCTTCGGTGTATACTTTCTTTCTAAATAGGCAAGACCAGAGGAGTGCAAGCGTGCCCGGCGCCCGCGTGTACTGGGGTGCGTCAGCAAAGAGACTCGGAAAAACCCAGGATATGATTTACGAATTGCTACATAATTATAAATATTGTTTCCAATATCTTAAATTAAATATTAAAATATTGCAGAAAAAAAGATGGTGGACGACATAATTAATAGAAAGGAAAACCATTGCGGTATTCGTGACCAGCGTGTGGTGGGCAATTCTGAGTAGTTACTGATACACTTCTTGTCAGACAATTTAATCAAGTCCATACCAACTTTCCGACATTCCGATCAGCGCTAGCCCGTCTGCCGACTGTCGATCCTGCTTCACGCGTCTGATCCGGCGTTGGTACCCAATGTTTATTAATTTAATAGAACTACGCAGCGTTTTGGGGAATACGTAAATTTAGTAGGTAAAACCTTAGGTAATATGAACAGCTCGAGCTCACCTCTGGGATAAGGCTTGGTGTAGTGGTGCGGCTGATATTTGTGCTCGTGTGGCAGCAAGGGTTGAGCGTGCGCATGTGCATGCTGGTAGTACTCGTCCAGGTAGGGCTGCGGCGGCGGCGCAGCGGCGGGCGGAGCTCCCGCAGGATACTCGCCAGCGCCGCCGCCTCCGTAGTATTCGTCGAGCGGCGAGGGCGCCTGGGGGGCGGCGCCCGGTGTCCCGGCGCCTGCCCCGCCGCTCGCCTCGCTGTATCCGTAGCCGGCGTCGCGTGCGCTGCCCGTTGTATATCCACCTGAGAAATTAATATAACAATTATTTATAAGGGGTAAGTTAGTCTATACAAGAATGACTTTGAATCTATTTGTCTGTCACGTAGCGTTACTAAATGGCATGCATTTTAATTCAAAATAAGTTTAGATTATATTATTACAAAGTTTTCAAAATCAATCAGTACGAAACAGCACTTTCATGAAACACGATATAAAAATATGTAAAAGAACAGAACATACAATATGTATGCATTTAAATAATGCTTAATTTACTTGGTCTCCAATCAAGATACATTCATGTATGATTCGCAGCCCAACCATGATTTAACTAAGTTATTTCTATCTGCATATAGCAATCAAAAAATATATATCTTTGAATATCAGATAGGAATAATAGTTAACTATAGATGTAAATCTTTAGTTGGGAATCGTAAAAACTGTTTCAATTTGGAAAACGTATAGGACGGACACATTTGGGGGCCTAAAAAAATCAGTGTAGATAATATTGTTAGCATGTAGCCATAACGGGGCATGCGTGCGGGCGCGGGCGCAGGCGCGGGCGCGGGTACCGGACCGCGACGGTCGCGGTTCACGGCGCGCCCTTTGTTCTGCGCCCGAGCCGCCGGCCCCTGCGCCCGCGCCCGCGCCCAAAACATGCACCAATACACGCCGGTAAGCATACCTTGTGTTTTATTCGGGTGTGATTTGGTAAAGTCGAGATACATTTCGCTCTACTCGTCTATGTTTATACACATTTTTTAAATGAAATAGGTCAGAAACGTCTTAACCGCTTCTCTAATTTTTATTGACTGTCTTAATGTTCATTTAAATATGTATTAATAATAGGTGAAATTAGTTCAAATTATATATAGTACCTATCACGTTCGGGTGATAAATAATAAATTGAATGTTCAAACTCTATACATTATCAAAGGACGAAGTGTCTTATAAAATAATATTTATATATTGCGAGTTAGTTATTAATCGCGTCGGTTGATAAGTAGAATAATAGCAAATAGCCGTTTAACTTATAGCCGCGTTGGACAAATTTGAGCTGATGTTTATTGACCTCTATAGAATTGTTCTATAATTTTGTACATAACATAAACAATGATTTAAAAATTTCATTTTAGTTTTGTATCATATTGTGTCAGTGACACCGTTTATATTATTTTTGGGATTTCATATTCGAAATCGCATACATCGATCTGTTATAACTTCGTCATCAGCCAGGTTTCATAATGAAGACAGTATTCATTCGATCCGATAGGATAGACGAACATCGAACTCGAGACTCTGACACCATTGCTGGAGAGCATCCTTAACCGCTACATCGCTGAAGTCGATCCCAAAAGAATATTAGAATTTTGGTAAAGTATTCAGTAGGTTTTCCGCTTTGCCAGCTCACGACCCAAAATTTCATATTTAGTGACACTCTTTACAAAATGATATATCTATTTACACTCCACCCCATTTATATTTGAAGTCAACGTATAAGTGATTATTCTAATCGATAGATAATACAGAGCGAATTAAGCGCGGACGGTGCGCCTTTCGACGTACGACACGTCAAAGGCGCACACAATGGCCGCGGGGTCAGCGGTCCGCGCGCATTGTCCGCGAGTAACGACCGCGCGCCGTACCGCCGCGAATTTCATTATATTTCGCTACACTGTCGAGTTTATTGTTCCCGGAACAGCTATGGCGGGACGCTTGAAGCGTTTACACCGTAGACTAATTTGTGTGGAGATATAGATAAGGCAAACTCTGTCCTACCACAGACAATCGTCGTCTCGATTTCCATTGCTCACGTTCAGAACGTCGTTAGCGCCAGTCAGTTTAAACGTTTGTAATTAAATTTGTTTTAGTTTCGTGCACACACGTGTGCTTTTTGCAGGGTGTCCTGCATGTGCTCAAATGGTTTATATTAGCGACTCATGTGTTGTTGTTGCTATAGGTTACCTGTCATCGGTAATGGTTGCCGTTAGTAGTAGAATGGTTTAACTACGGAGTCGTCATAAGTGTATGTGGTGACCGTAGCACTTATTTATGTAGGAACTCTACATTTTCATTGGCATATCCATAAGCGATTCAATACACGAAGTAAAGTGTGCCAATGTCGAGTTTTATGAACTACAGAAAAAAAAAATTGTTTATACATAACTGTTATTATAAATTTAAAACAGAGATTAGAATTTCTTCACAGTTATACTTCCTTTAACTTCTAACGTCGGCGTTCGCTGTTTAAAGAAGTTGAGAATTTTTGAAAATTCTCGAAAACAAATGAGGCGAGTACGGATAAATCAGTGTCGTGTCAAAACAAAGGACTATTTTAATGAACTAATGGCAATTAGAATTCCTTTCGAACGTAACAACCCACCGACACTAATAAATTATGAACAAAACACGGCTTTACGTAAAAAGCGCAGCGCGGGAGTTGAACCTGCGACCTCGCCATATGTCGCCCGGCTTTATACGAAGCGGCCAAACGTGGGGGTTTAGGTAGCATAGAGGTAAGGGAGGATTTTCAAACAACATAAATTGTATGAAAAAATATAAAAAAAAAAATTAAAGGGAATAGATTTAAAAAGAGTCATCGAATAAAATACTTTAAAAAATTAGTGCTACGTAGACACTAAATGACGACGTTTTATAATTTTATTGGTTTCCATTAGGTACTTTATATGAATTTATACCTACAACTCATTGTTCCTATCAACGTGACATCCCTACTGAAAAACATCTATGGTTTATTATAGCCTTGTGTTAAAGGTTAACTTTAAATATGTGTATCAGTAGGTACTTAGATGAGTAGGTAATGTTGTAGCCAGGAACCTACGTCATTATACATACATCAGGAAACATAAAACATTATTCATTGACGTCGGTTTATTGTCAATTAGATAAACACCTACGATTAAATGTATCTTGAGTCATGAAATAAACTTGAAATAATAATGTCAAGGCTATCGTTATACGAATATTATTGAATGTTAATTTTAAAGGTTTATCTCATAGGTACCTAACTATATTGTAAATAGGTATAAGTACCTATTGCAAAAATATTTGTACGTTGTATTTTGGTCTTATTTGAGTTTTGTATACTTGTTTAATATGTATTATGTATTATTTTTCGTGTTAAAGCAATTTCTTCAGAAATAATTAAAAAGCGCTCTCTAATTTCTAAGTCGCTCTAAAAATAATTGTCATTCTATATTTATATAATTTTGTCATAATTGCGAACTAAACAGGGAGTGTAATAGGTAGATGTGCATAAGTTATAGAGGGAAATAGTGCTTAGGTATTTTATTAATCTATCGTATAAGACTTTAAATAGACAGGTAGGAACGATAATTTATTCTCCAGTGTGATACTGATATTGAAAAAAATCCACAATGAAAGTATATGATGTTTTTATGTACAGTATGCGCGTACTTAAACGGAGATAATAATTTTAATATACATCGCCCGTAAGAGTGGCACAACAATGAGCGTCATTCATCGATTGTCACAGCCGCGACGGGCGAGATGCGGTGGGCGAGAGGAGCGCGGGGCGGGGCGCGCGCGGGGCGGGCCGCCGCCGGCCAATGAGCACGGCGGACACGCCCCGCGCGCGCCCAGGTCGAAAGGTCGCCTGGCGCGCAGCGCGCCGCTCGCGGCCCGATTACCTCACCTTGCTCGCCGGCCCGTCTCGGACCTCGCTCCTCGAGGCGATCACTCTAAGCGATCGCCACTCGTCCGGGCCGGTGTGCGACCGACCCGACACCCGGCGTCGTGAGACGTCACGATTTGAGATCATAACGATGGTCAGTGATGATGTTCGGCGGCGAATGTCCGATGCGAGTGTGTAGGGCGAGTACATATACGTACAAAATTTATAAACTAAGCGAATTTATGTAAACGTGTCGTACGTACTAGCAAGTACGGTTTCTTATTAATGACATCAGCTGCGAGCGCGCCCGCCGCGGGTTCGTGTGAGCGTGCGAGGGCGCCACATGCGACAGTAACCTTAGACCTCGCGCCAGCTGCGGCACGGCGCGCACACAAATTTTTTACCTTTTACGAAACGAGACACTCGCGAATATGTTATTGCCTTTTTTCCCGAATGGCGCGGCGCACGCGCTAAGCCCGCCCATATGGCGAGCTGGAGCTTGCCGTTGCGATCGTTTTGAGAAAACGTTCACAGTGAACATACCTATGCGAACCCGCTAAAGCGGTGATTAACGTATTCACCGAACGAAGGTTTATTTGCGCAAAAATGATCGAATGTAACATTTAGACAGCTAATTCCAATCCGTTCCCCGAGTCGGAACGTCAACTTTTCGAGCATTTATTATACGATAAAAATATCCTTCTCGAACGTTGTCAGAGTGAATGAAGAAAAATACGGTCGGCAGCCAAGCAGGTCCCAGGCGGCCGCGCCAATTCCCGTTCGGGAGCGGAAGTCGAAATATGAATTTTAATTTTAGCCCGCGCCGGCGCAGGTGAGCGCCGCTGACAGTCGCCTGTCGCCGCTCCGAGGCACTTTTTATTTTGACCGACGTAAAATTTATACTGCGGTCGATGCATCGTGCGTTCGGTCGACGGGAGCGATTCGATACGAAATACATGCGGCGGCGAACGAACGAAACGGCACTGCCGAAGATGACGCTCCCGTCGAGACGTCGGCGGGCGTCGGTGGTTACGTCGCGAAAGTACCGAATCGGCGACGAAATCGACAAGGAACATTGCGGTCGCAGCGACGGCGACTGTTTTCGGGAATGGGAGGAAACGGTTGTCAGCGAATGGCGTTTAAATCAAATTCAAAATTGGAACATCTTTCGGCAGGAAACATCGAATTTATTACGAGCGGCGTCGCGCCGCCGCGCGCTTTGTCACCGGCCGCTTCCTATCGTCGCGCGCAGCTTTTATTGTGGACGTAACCGAAACTCGCGCTGGATACGTGCGCTTTGGCTTTTTTTTTTTAAATAGGTCAACTGTTATTGCGTATTCAGAATAAATTTAAATATACATATATATGAAGTTTATTACAACGGAGACGAGTCTAAGCTGTGAGTGTCTGTATAGCAATCTCTATGGAAACTCATATCGTTCGTACTGGCTGTGACACAATGAGTTAAAAAAAAAGGTCAAGTGCGAGACTGAATGTCGTGGAGAGGGTTCCGTACTATAAATCATCGCAATGTTCCAACTGTGTTTTATTAAATATGACACAAAAATTGTTCGTAGTGATTGAAATTATAAAAAAAATCTTATTTTCAAAGATATCAGAAAAATTGATATACGCTAGAATCTGAACGCGAATCCTGTGTATGATATCTATTAACCATCAAGCTGATTGAACCTTGTAGTTCTCGGGAAAATTAAGCATTGCATTTTATATGTATTACCTTCAGGAATATTTTTCGTTTCCCGCAGGAATTTAAGATTTAAATTTCGTTTAGGTTTTCGTGTAAAATATGAGTGATGCATTGTATTCCGGATTTTTTAAAAAATATTTGTATGCTAAGTTCAAAGATAAAGCGGAGAACGCTCGATTTTAAAATTTTGAACTTCATACTTTTTTTTAATTATAGAAAGAGTATTTTTCACCATAAGTCCTTTTTTATTTTCGGTAACGGTATGTATTCGAGAATAATGTTTTTTATTGTCCTCTTCCCGTCCAAAAACAGAATTATAAAATATGTCTGTGATTCGACAACTTTGCATGTATACCGAAATTCATTTTCTTTTTCATCCAGTAGATTTGGAGGAAATAAGTTGTGACAGACAGACAGACAGATAGATAGATACGAAAGTGATGTTCCGTTTTACCTATTGGATGTGCCTACGAACGATTGAAAATTAACACATGATCTGTTAAATACAGTTTAAACATAAATTTAATGAATATAGTTAGTATATTATAGTTTTACTATGTGCAAAAAATATATTGTTTAAAATGTATCTATTTAGCATTAGTAACAATTTACTTCCCATTCGTAAATACATAAGCCGCTGCGTTTGCAGCGTTTGATGCGGTATTAAAATACGAAAAATCTTATCATAGATCATGAACCAATTGGACGGATCGTCTCCCTAAGCTAATTCTGATGTACTAAATAACTAACACAACACTAAAACGACTAGTAGCCATGACACCTACGATTTAAAAGAGTTGTTTTACGTTGAGATGGTAAGTCTCGAATTTGATAATTGAGAATTGACTAGTATTTTTTTTTGTAATTAAGTCGAACCCTTTATCTTGTGCGTCGAGGACTATAACTTAATGATCATTTCTAGAAGTTGTTGTTGTGACAACAGCCATGAAAGCTTCCAAACCTGCACTGGATCAATATGAAGATTATGATCTCTCTATCTGAAATAGAATTTTTGTCATACAATGAAAAAAATAATTATTTTAAAAATTATCATCGACATGCTCGTTGATAAAATTGCCACAGAATATAGAGATTAAATATAGACAGAACTAGTTTTTTTTTTTTACGTTCCCATTTCTCGTGTTTCATTTCACAGCATACATTTAATTAAACTCAAATCTATCGAAGTGTTTCGATGCAACTGTTTTTTGGATCGTCGAGGACTTTCTGATTTCACGAAGTCCAATAGTAGTTTTCTTTTCGCTCTCGTGAAATGGACGAGCCCGGATGGTTAAAAAGAAATAGAAAAATTCGATTAGCTTTGACGGACGTTACAATACGACGATATTGGATACCCATAGAACGCATATCGGTACCTCTGCAGATGTTCATGCAGGATAAAACGAAGCTGTCGGGAGCCGTAGCACACGACCTCGTCGCCGGCGTAAAAATAAAATGTCCCGATCGACCCGTTGCAGAATTAGACTGGAGCGTGAATGTCGATATTTATTGCCGATAAAAATCGCGCTTCCCCGCGACCCGCACAGCGACCGAGCACCATCTACTGTGACGCGAACAGCGAGGCCGGAGCGTCTACTGTGATTGTTTCGAAGGGTTATATACTATGGAGGGTGGACTTAAGGAGAACTCCCTCCAAATGGGGGAATAGCTGCAAAAGTGTGTAGCTGTAAGCCGTAAATAATAGTTCCAAATCTCTCCATAGTGGCGCTAAAGTAGCAAGAGAGTACGAAATGAACTTAGTAGTTATTACGCCGAGTTGACAAATTTAATATTTTTAATGACTAGAGTAGTTATAATAAAACTACAGTTTACATAATCTTAACTGTTTGCCTAGTTCGAAAGTTTAAAATAATTTTGTGAAGATAACCTAAAATAAGATCTTTTAAAATTTATACTCTTGCGATTTTGACGCCACACTTTAACCATTAACGCTTTTCGATGGACACTTTTTCATACACATAGATAGTTCAGCTTTTTTACATTATACTCCATAGACGCATTAACGTCTACCATAAATATCTGAGACGGACTACATCTAGGATAGTCTCCAAATCTTAAAATCCGTAGACAACAATATAAATATTTGAGACAGACGCGTCTACTAACGCCATAGAGCAGAATAGTGAGGCGATAGTAGTTACACACTACTCGCACACCCAACAATTTTCAATTTTACCTCATTCAAAGCGCCGTCTCGCTTTGTTTGCGCGACTTTATTCGCTTTTTGATGTTACATTGTATAACTCGATTAACATCACGCTGATCTGCCGATGTTACAACCCCGCTGATGGGTTTCTCCGACTAATAATTTCTAATCAAGACAGCAGGTGCTAGTCGATACTGGCCGATAAACAACTCTATGTCGTTTCGATTATAGCTTTATCGTTTAGTGAGGGAATTCCACATTTAGCTTTTAAACATTTGCCTGACACATATAAATAACGACTCATATGACTTATTTCGATTTAACAGTGTTCCTTGGTGTTTTTTATTTCTTATAGAACAAGATGATTGTCCATTTACAAAAGCGGTAATAACTTACTGGAATAAAATCAGTTCACGGCAGCGATTAGGTGCGATTATTATGGTATGTTTTTTTTTTTTGAGATATAAATTACTTTTCCTTTAAGAGTACGACTCATTTACATTACCTTATTACAACCATTACAAAATCGTTATAAAGTACAATTTTGGAAATTGAATTACAAATAAAAAAAAAATTATACCGGTTTTATAAGAAAGCATTAATTACGACTTTATTGGTTTTAAATTAAGGATCCCTTACTATAAATATGAAAATTGAATGGGCCCGTGTCTTATAGTAAATTGGACATTTTCCTTTAAATATTTATAAAATGATCACACACAAAAACGTGCATTGAAACTTTGTGAAATATGGATTTGTTTCTCAAATTGAATAATAGATTTGAAACATTTTGTGTTATAATTACAATAAAACTTTGAAAATTAATTACCCAATCATTTGTGATAACCTTGCTAGAGTGTTGTTATAAGATTAGATATGTAAAGCGAATAAATCATATTATCGCCTATTACATTCCTGAAACAAAATACATATGTACTGAACTACACTTAAGTGCATACAATTTTATCGAATAAATAAAATATTATGTGACGTCACGTACTGTGGGCCGCTGTCGTCACACAACTTAATTTTTACGCAAGTTTCAGAATATAGGAGTCACGTTACACATCGAATGTAGATATTCGTTGATGGATTTTCAACGGTTAACTTATAACTTTCGAGCAATATTGTTTCCGAAGCCGGAGGAGCCGTTAGAGGTCAGGTCGGAGCCGAGGCGGCGACAGGTGTGACGCCACCTGCGAGGTCGCGCGCCGCCGCCGCCTCGGCGAGTGAAGTTGTAACCTGACTGACTCTTTTTTTATGGTTATTCCGCACAAGGCATAAACAAAACAAAGACACAAGTTAACTAATTGTAGTTATGTAAATTCGTTTTTTTTTAATAATCAGAATCTGTATTGAAGATGAACTGAATAGTCGTTGCAGTCATTACGGATCCATATTAAAATTTAGCATTGTCTATGAAAAGCGTTAAATTTATATTTGTCTATGAAAGAATAATAGATATTGCTCTAGTATGTGAGCATAAATATCTCTATCCTCCGCAATGTATCGATTATGATATTACTATTCTCCATACTGAGAATAGTAATATATTATTATACGAAATCGGATTTCAATTTACAAGTTTAAAATAAATAAATGCAGGTTATTAAGTGTCTAAATACATTGTACCGCTTTTTTTGATGCTACGCGTGTAAATAAATTATGAACTACATGTACGTGTGTTCAGTGCGTCACGTTTACGTCCAGATATTGAACAGTCCCGGAGGATGTACGCCGACGCCGGCCGAGAGCGTGACCGGAAACGGCGGTTTGAATGGAGCTTGTGACGACGTCGGCAGTGACGTCACGCCGCAAGTGCAGGGGTTGCCAGCCTCGTGACACTGGCACCGTATCAAAATAGTCATAGATTATAGAACAAGGTCACAGGAATAAATAAAGACAACCAGCTCTCTCCATACTCTGTCGGTCGAATGCATGTTTATACGTAAAAGCGTAGGGCAGTCACGTGCTCAATTGATGTAATAAGCACTGTTGAAGCTTGTACAGTTTTGATTTTATTCGACATATAATTACTTTAAATGAAAACCTTCTTGTAAATTAATGTTTGATTTTTTCTTTTTTTTTATATTTAAAAAGTCGTTACCTCTTTTTACAACACGACAAATAAAATTTACATATACCTATATATGATGAAAGAATGCATCGTTTCTAAATGGTGATAGGTATATATTTGCTTCATAACGAATGTTATAGTCTTTTGACATGGAGTCTTTTGGCATTTACACCCGTTTGTGATTTACAATGCAATGTCGTGTTTTCAATAGGGTTTAAAAACCTACATGTTTATCACAAAGAAACGGTAATGATCTGTTTCCATTAATGACAGACAATTGTTGATGTTGGTTTCTGCCGTGTATCACAATTTTCTAAACGGATATTTATAAAACCACGCCGATTCATAGTATATCAAAATGACATTAAAAAGCAGAAATAACATATTATAATAAAGTTATTTTAATTTTGTAATTCCACATTTTGAAAACGATATAAAATCTGTATGAAGCAAAATTATTTTGTTTAGTATGAACTTCGAAAAAATAAGTCTTCTGATGTATAAATAGCAAAATATTTCTAATTACGCTTTTACATAAAACGCATATTTGGAAAAATGGCTATTACAGACTTCTATAACACATACACACACCTCTGACTCGCAGTGGTGTGGGTTCAGGGTTCGAAGGTTCAGGGCCCACCTGAACATCTTAAGGATCAAGTCTCTAAGGTCTAAAAAAATGATTATGCGTGGAAGTGCATGACGATGATAAGTGCAATAACTAAAAAAATATGAGTGTGTATACCTTTAAGCGTGATTGAGTGATTGAGAAAGAGAAATTCCTCGATATCAAAACGTAAGGAATTTATTCTATGTCCACCCTAACGAATATGCGGGCACAACTAGTTGTCAAAAACAAATTGCACGCGTTACTTCCGTTACGGTCAAAGGATTGAATTACACTCCCTGACAATAAAGAAAAGCACAAAATGGGCCCAATATGGTAACTTCATAAACGCACTATAAAGTTACATTTACATCGCTTCAAAGCATTTAGTTACCACAGCAGAAGTCACAAAAAGCGCATAAAGAAGTTTCTCTCCGTGTGCTAACAGAACAACACATATACTTAGTAAAATGTCTTAATCTCGGGCCATAAAAGAGTTTACGGTCCGGGCTGCGTGTCGTTTTATCGCCCCTTCGGCCAACTGTAAACGTAAATTTGAAAAGCGAACGCTAAAATAAGAGAACCCACGAGCTTCGTTACAATTCCTACGGTCGATAAGCGGTGGCTCCTTAATTCTGACGCAACTAAAACACTTTTAAAACGCAATATCACTTTACATCACCGATACGCGTCATTACAAAACCCGACCTTATGCGTTGTAAGTCAATGGTTAAATTTGAACGCTTGTGACGATGGTAACCCGCGTCCCGGTATAGAGCAGGGCGGACGCGGGGCCGCCGCGCCCGGCCGGAAGCGCCGGCGCGTGAATGGCGCTGCGTGACGTCGGGATCTTTCGATACGTCATTCGCCGACCGCGCCGGCACCCGCGGACGGGCGCCCGGCCGGGTCGGACCGCTCCTACGGTATGCGCATACGGTGTTGCGTCGCCAAAGTCGGACGCGTGTGCAGCGGAAGCAATTGACGCATGCCATTCGTGGGCGATATAGAAAATTCTGGATTCTCATTACCGAGCCAACATTTTATGTTTATGATATATTTGTTGTTTTTCGAAGAATGCAAGCCCTCACTGTTTGCATACTTTCGCATTCTCTGGAAACATTGGAAAATGTTCCTTAGGGAGGTATTCGATGGCCCCTCGGACATATGTGCCTACCTGTCGAGTGTAAAGCTTCCGAACCTGCAGATGTGCATGCAAACTCATTTGCACTTGGCTCACGCCACTATCTAATACGGCATGAATTTGCAACAAGTAATTTCTTTGTCGGTTTCTACTAGTTGTCGTACGGTATCGATATTTGTTTTAGTAGCTGCAGCACCAGGTCGACCTTCACGTGAATCGTCAAAGGGGGGATCTCGTCCACGCCTGAATTCTAAGAACCAGGAATACACATCAGAACAATGAGATGACGCTTCATCACCAAATGCCAACTGAAGTCTCTGGGAACTTTCTTCTTCACTTTAGGGTCAGTGAAAATAGGAAAAAATCATTGCCCAATTATTCTTTCGACTTAAGTTCATTGTAATGCGAATCATATGATTCTTGACGTCACACGCATAATTCCATAATATTAAAATATTCGACTTCAAATTTAACGAAAAACTTGAAAATGTTTGATTTACTGTTGATTTTATATAAAAGTATAGAAATATCGGAATAATTTGGAACATGCTGTTTTAATTAACAATTTAAAAATTTCAAACAATGTGAAATCACACTAGGGGAGGGGGTCACATAAGTGTGACCACCTGTGACAAGGACGAGGGGCTTCATAGATCATGAAATTCGTATGAAGTAATTTATGGATGGCCCTATACACATATGCCTTTTTTATATGTACATATAATACATACCTACATACAAATACCCTGATTCAAGACAAACATTAATTTTAACCAAATAAATGTTTGTCTTGCTTAGGACTCGAATCTGCACATCCAGCGCAGTAAATAGGAACACTATGTACTAACTGCGCCGATCAGGCAACCAAATGATATGTTTCATGACTGAAACAAATTCAAATACTGTTAAAATACAGTCGTCGCAATAATATTAATTGATTTTTTTTTATTTCCAATTTCCAGGACAATTCCCGGTAGCCTGAAATTCCCCGATAATTCCCCATGTTATCGATTTTCCCAGTTTGTGGTCACCGTGGAATATTATACGTGATAGCTGAATAGACGTTAATATGGACTCAAAATGTTATTTACAAACTTCACGAGACCAATACACGTAGTATAAAAATACGTTACATTATCTGTAGCACACTGTAGATATTTCGTTTTTGTGAACGTTAACACTCGCGTGAAAATGCATAAAAAGTCGTATAAACGTAAATGTCAATATATCAAAGCATACACATAAAACAAAGAATAAAATCGTATTGAAATAATATTTAGTTTCTTAAACCTATCTGCTATTTTGATGTTATTATATTAGTTTAAAACAAGAAGTATTAGTCTGGTAGTGACGTGCTAATATTATTCAATGTTCCATTTTCTATGTATTGAGAAATCTTGCTCGATAAAATTGATGTTGGAATGATGTCGTCCCGACATATGATTTCTTATAAGAATTTATTGATAAATTGGTTGATGTGAACCACAGAGATTTCAATTTGAGTATTGAATAAGAGCGGGCAATGAAGATTCGTAATCTACAACTTGTTAGGGGGAAAATGGGGGTATAACACGAACCCGGGGTAATACTGAATGTAACAGTTTTGATATGTTGGAAAGAGATGGCGGTGTTTTGTCGACAGCCATCTTGAAGGTCACGTCGCTTGTAGCGCCAGCAGGGGAAGTATAGACGCACGCACGGGTCAAGGTATGGGCATTTAAATATTTGTCTGTTTTGATGTATTTTTTTAAGCAAATATAACTTTATGTAGGTTTGTTTCCTATCTACAATAAGACTATAAATTTGAAATAGTTGAATACTCATGTATTAATAATTCTAATGTCGATAATGTTTAAGAGAAAAAGTATCTAATATAATCTAAAATAATTTTGTCACTTTAATTGTTTCGATCCTGCAAGGTAACGGCGAACATACCTTCCAAAATAGCTAAGCGTAACATTAGAAAGAAAACAATCAATTATTTTAACGAGTACACTTATCAAAGATCAATTAGAACTAAAGGAAAATGAAAAAAAGGAAAAAAGAATCAATCAAAAGAAAAGCTAAATATTACGAAAAAACTGAAATAAAAAGACTGAAGAATAATAGTAGCAAAACCCAAAAAAAAAACTAGAAACATATTGACAAATTACAAGAATTTTAAAGACTTTAATGATTCTAGTCAAGAAAAAAAATTAGAAGACCAAACTGTTGACTATTATTGTATTTTTTCTTATGATAAACATGTCAATCCTCGTGATGGACACTGGATTATGTGTTTCGTTTGTGAAAATTGGGCTCATGAGGAGTGTACAGATACAGATGAACAGCCAACTACAACTATACAATAGAGATCACATCTCTGTTGTATAGTTGTAGTCGGCTGTTTAAGGGATTATAAATGTTTGTTCGTAATCACCCCACTTTTGTTTGAGTTTACGCGACTGATATGTAGTAAATCCTAACACTAAGAGTATTATTATATATGAATTATAAATTTGAATATATTTCGTAATATTACATTTTATAATAAATGACCTCTTAATTAATTAATACATAATTCGACTTAATTATAAAACAATTAAAGAAAGCTTATGTTTCAATATTGCCATTTTAATTAGAATTGCCCTTAACTGTCAGTGTTTCCCCACTTTCCTCTACCCATAGGTAACCAGCCACTAGATCTAGTGCGATATGGCTAATATAACTAGAGGGACAGTTAGCGACGCGCCAGATCGAAGCTTTTGGACTATTGTGGTCACTTTGATGCGAACCCAGGCATAGATAACAAGGTCATTTGTCAACATCAATTTTTGTATTTGCAATACTTTCTCTAAGATTCATGATTCTACATTGCTCGCGTAATAAAAGTAATTTTTGTATATAAATTATGTCAAACGTCTATTTCGTCGTTGAGGTTCCTTATATTTATTATTTATTGATATTTAATTATTTATAGACCGCTTTAACTATGTCTCATTTTCGGTGCGGCCAGTTTCGACAAGTTGTTTATAGTAATGGGCGGATATCCTCAAGCTTCTAAGGACGTTCTCCTATCTGCATACAATAAATACCTCCACAATAATCACTTTTTAAAAATAACCATTTGTTTTGTTATTTAATAAAACGTATATCCATGAAAAAAAAACATTGAATATTAACTAAGGCTGACGCACTGTGTCATTTTACGATCAATTAACATATAAAATAATTCGCTATTAATAGTTATATAATGTCAGACGTAACATTTAATTTTAATTACAGGCAGTAATAAATAGCAACATTTTATTATCGAATTATCCAACCTCGCTGTAACAGACGAGCCGCAAACATTCACGACTAAATACGTCTACCGATTGCCTTTACGTTGTCAATTTCAACATATCTTTCTCGTATTTTATAATTAATTTTAGAAAACTGTAATACTTGTCCATATTTTTTTTTTGTAATAATGGGTATTTATTTAATAACAGAAGTTGAATTAAATTTCTTTTACAATGCCGTCCTCCGCTCCGTGTAATCATGGACATAAAAAATAGGCGAATAGAGCATTGGTATATTAGGTGTTAATAGCTAAACGACGGTCGAGGCAGTGCATGGCATCGGGAACTCTGCGAAATAATTGACAGCGTAATGACAGTCGATAGACTTATACATGAATGTAAATAGCGAGCTTAATTATTTTAGGGGGCGTCCATCGTTGTTTAGCGATGCTATACGTCCGCCTATCTCTTACTTCCATATATGTGGATATATTTTAAGATTTTCTGTAATATCAAATACAATATGTCCCCTAGTGAAACATTAACTTACAAATCTGAACTCGATTCGTGTTTGAACAAAACACTCTTTAATTCCCCCTACATTTTTATTGTTAGAATCAAGGAAATAAACATAACTCCGGATTTATACAGCTAGAATTATTAAATGACGGTGCATTTTTTCGCTCGTGTGACGCTCAAAACAAAAGTTAAATGTCATATGATGGTTAATGAACGCCATTATTTATTTATAGTCGGCCAGAGACAAAAACGTATTCCGCAGGAGCGCGGCGAGCTAACAGCTGCTGCAGTCGCGTTAGACAGGTGCGCCTAACGCCTGTTTCCCCGGTTGTCGGCGGTGGCGAAACGCAAAACGGGACGTTTGTTTTTATGTATTTTCAGCCTCGTACGAGGGACGCTTTCAGTTTTAAAATTGAATGAAAAACGGACGGAATGCGGGTACGACAGAACCGGATCGACGAAGGACACCGCGAACCGCGTATCGCCTGCAGGATTGTAATTAAAATCTAGTTCGTGAAGTACTTTATTATGCAAATTGAAGTAATTAAATATATTTTTGTTTCTTTTAGTTTGGTAACATATTTTTATGTACAGATTTACGCACTATAACAAATATGGGATTGAGTTTTTATCAGATTAGAGAACACGTCGTCGCGACTGTTATAGCTGCTGTAAAAGCGATTTTGGAGTTTTAACAAATCACCTTTATCAATAATATAAATTCACTACTGTTTCTCAGATGGGTAGCCAGAGACCAGAGATTGCCACTTGGAGCGATCTTTGCATATTTCTTTCGCTTCACTTTCCATTAACCATTAGTTGTCTCATGCAAACTCGTTGGTTTCGTATGCTTAAATCGGTCCTTCTTCAATATGACACTAATTTAGTCTACATGACATTTTCTAGGCGACGCTTGCTCTTCCGTCACAAATTTGCTCTTTATATTTATCAGCCTACTTTAATCTATCTTTCCATATCTATCTTTTTCTACTCTAATCACTACATCTTCTTTCAAATCACACCGTTCTCTGACATCACTGTTGCAATATCTATCTTTCAAAGGCACCTCGCACATCCTACGCAGTGATCGCATCTCCACTGTATGGACTTTATACTTCTTTTTCCTCCGTCATACCCAGCTTTTATTGCCGTACACATAAATATGAGACGAAAATTATTATTGCACGGATAGCCTAATGCGCTCGTGGCAAGACACTTTCCCTATTCATGTAGGCAAGCGTAGCTCCGTACACTGTATTTTCCGCTTTAATTCTTCTTTCAATATGTCTATTATGTTTACTGTTTTTTTTTTCGTAAACAAACTACCCAAGTAGACAGACTCACTCTCTTTCACCTTCTATACATGTCTATCTCATTCGGTCATGGTTTAGCTCTTTCGAACACCATGGACCTTATCTCGCTGACCTTTTTTCTTAATGGAATCATTCATTTTAGTTACCACGTCACGATCAGTTAGTCGTCGGCATACGGGAAGCGGTTGGCAAACAGAAGCAGATGACAGACAACCTAACCGCTCTTAGTTTATACACATACTCTCTCAAACCTTATATACAGACAGCCATCAATGAACGGGTTGCATAGCTGCGGTGACGTTACACATTTCTATCTGACACATTGCGTTAAAATTTCGAAAGATACCGAAGTGTAGATACAAAAATAGGTATTCATATAAACAAATAAAAAAACGTAACTCTGCACTTAACTGTACAGAATACAAGTTTTTTTGTTTCGTTACATTTTACATTCATTACTTACATCGTATTCGATTTTTTCATAACTTATTCAGGCGGGATGCAAATTAAGCTAGGCTTTGGAAGACTTAAGTTTGAGTAAATTTATGTCGACTTTATTATTTTTATGTGACTCCCATAGTCACATAAAAATAAATCCCTTTCGATTAAAGACATCAATAAGGACGTTCGCATATTATTATCGTTTGAAAAAACATCTTAATTAATTCATCTATAGGTAACATCTGCCATCTTAACGAGTTCGACGGACCCATTACCGTATTAATAGTTAACAGAGTCCGTCGTTCGGCGGGTACCGTCGCGTCGGCGCGGGCGCAGGCGAATCGCGATTTCGGTCACGTTGAGCGAATACTCAATGAGAAGCCGCTAAAGGAAGGAAGCGATTACCGCGGGTGAGCGACCGCTACTAAAACGCTGTGACACTGATTATATCTCGACGGATTAACGGTGTGACCATAATTCACACATGTCGGTCTGATTATGACGATGTGATTGATAATTCAAAATATACAGCGATGGTGATGCTGACGACGCAAGATATACCACTTGTCCGACTGCGGGATGTCGGCATGTGGTACATTCTAGGTGCTACGTGCGCAATAGAATATGCCCGCAAGAACATAGGAACTATAGACATATAGACATCCTGCATGCTCATGAAAAATATAGAAATAAGGCATGGTCATACCGAAAATATTACAACGAGAGAATAAGTGAAAGATGAATACTGGACGATGAAGAGAGATGAAGATGAATAACTATTATATACACCGAAAAAACTTTTGAATTGAACTTTGACAATCTGCTGGGCCTCTAGTTGTTAAATGTCTTCAAATAGCGAAGTTTGCTAAATTAAGATAGAGAGATATATACTCCCTGCACTTATTGTAGTGCAGTTTCTAATTAACAAATCTTAGTAAACATTATACATCGTTAAGATTACTCAAAACTGTCGAATATTTTAATAAATATAAACTCATTTTTACGTGCTGTTTTTTACTAATGAAGCCATTAACAATAATTCGTATATATATGTGTAAGTTATAAATACAGATTTTGTGGATATAAATCTTTAAATTAAAATGGATACAAATCTCAATTCATTATACATGAATATAATGAATTGAGAAATAAACGTACCACCCAGTAAGAGAGTAATTGCTAAGTATTTGCTAAATTGATATTAACAAGTCATTTCCAAATTTTAGACATAGCTGCTCAGTATTTTCATTGTACCTTTCTAGAACATCGATAAATGTTAATCGATTTATAATACCTAAAAAAATTTAATAGGCTGTAAATTAAGTTAAGAGTCAAAGGAAATTAAAATGCTGAGAATAAAAATAAACAATTCATTTTAAAATGAAATAAAACGACTTTTTTAAGTAATAAAAAAAGTAATCATCTAATACATATTCGTATTCAAGCATGGATGAGTATGGCGTATGCACGTCACGCAGCGGAAGCGTCTCGAGGTGCGCCCGCGCCGCCGGATCCAAGATGGCGACGGCGAAAGTACTTCCGGCGGCGGCGAGCTTTGACCTACCCGCATAGCTTTTTTTTATTACATTACTTTTCTGTATCGAAAAGTCTAATATTTAAGATTGAAATAAGTTAATTAAGTTTATTCGTCATTAGTTAATAAACTATGAGTAGGCCAGGATGTACACGTAAGAGTGTTTATTTATTATGCATGTATTAAAACATTATAAAAATCCAATAAAAGAAATATAATGTTCTGTAATTTCACACAGTCATATTAATTTGCAGCCAGTTAATTTTAAATTCTTGTCACAATGCTATTAAAGTTAAAAGGGCTAGTAAAATTATTTTTGTATGACTTCGGCTTATCATTTTCAAATACAAAGGACTAAAAGGTTTTCTTGACACTTCTAAATAGAGACAATATTGTCGTCAAATATACCTATATCTTTAGCAAATTCTAATAAAATTTAGTATTTGTTGAGAATAGTATATATATTATTTCAATAAATTCCTTTAAAATTGAAACAAAACAAAATTTGGACGATTTTCTTTATTTTAACAATTTTTGATGTTTCAAATAATTTCGAACTAGTTATCCATTAGAAGCATCAGTTAATAATCATTATTATTGAGAGCAAATTGAATTAAAGCGACAACTATAAGCGACGATTATAATTTCTTAAAGATCTCATGATATATGTTGATACAGTTACTAGGAAGTAACATAAAATACGGTACCGATATGCCCGTTCAATTACATTTTTCCTGCAACACGATGTACTTGCTGCCTTCATTAAACATAAGCTAACCACACGCCTATGTCGAGTCCAATTTGAGCGGTTTCAAGGCAAGCCGTTTATTTTTATAACGTCAAAGATAACATTTTTGAATACGTTCCGGCCGTATTTTGAGAAAAACGTTTTCTTCATAATTCAACTCAATATAAAATGACATATACATAATTTTACTTGAATTATCTGTAGACCGGCCTATTGCTCACACAGTCAAATGTGGGTTTTCACTAATTTTATATAAAAGAATTTAATTGGAATGCCAAAGAGAGCATAGAAGAATTTAGTAATAGATGTTTAGATCTGTTATTGTTAAGATAGTAAAAAAAAATATTGCAGTTCTGACTGAAGATTTTAGAAGAAAATAGCAAGAACTTAAAGCCAAATTATATGTAACTAGACATTAAGTAGGCGGGGTAAGTTTATAATTAAGCTTTGAATATTATGCATTCGACAAATATCAGGGCACAGTTCAAAAATGTATACGTATGAATAAAGTCATCATACTATATCGTTACATTGAAAAACCAAAATACAATCCCTATTCAATGTAAATAAATTAAGTACGATTGTAAAAGTATTGAATTATATTGAAGTAATAATATTAAAGTTAAATGAAGATGTTTATATAACTTTTTAGTTGGAAAAAACTGAAGGAAATTCTGAAAGCTATTTTAGACTAAACTTCATCAAAGGAAGTAGCATTAGAAAAGATGTACACTAACAACATTTAATAGGCGTTAATTAACTACAACAAAATACAATATTTATTTGTTACTAGATCGTTTTTTCCATGATCCGGGCAGATCTGGTTCCAACTGCAAAATTCTTATTTACGAAGAACGTTTGGTCATTGTTTTTAGTAACATACTTTATATAACATCTTAACAACTATTGGTATTAGGTATTCCTTTTAGATGACGACCCCGTTATTGCTCCGGTTTTTAGATACTTTTCCTGTTATGAGCATTAATACAGCTTTTAACGGAGCTGCACACAGTAGCTAACAAAACAGTTACAAGTGCTTGAAAATTATTACGTACCGAAAGGGTTTCCGATTCGTTTATTTGAATTTGAAATCCGTTTTTCCAAGAAACACAAAAGTTTTAATGATAGTTTTCTCTTAATTGATACGTACTAGAAATGTGTAATTTATTCTTTGGATGTATTTTAGTTCTATCACTTTTTTAGTAAGTTTATGAAATTTCAAATGATGCCGTGTTGATTTTTTTCGCAAATGTACCTACCTGTCGTCAAGGTGTACGCCGCATCAGGGCACATCGGGTCGACGACCAGGTCGCCGAAACCGAGCCGGGCAGCCTGTTCGGCGTAGCTGATCTTATTCGAAGTCTGGGGGTCATATCCGAGCCGGGCCACACTCGCGAGAGTCTGTTCGTAGGCCAATCGCGACGCCTCCTGGCCGTCGGGAAAGTTCAGCTTAGCACCGCCCTCACCGCCCAGTCTATTATAATCGTTCAGGTGCAGTTTGGCCAGAGAGGACATGTGGTCGTGCGGGAGCCCGGCGCGCGCCTCCTGCGGCACCTCCACCAGCAGCATGGCGCCCCGCGACCCGACGCGACTGCGCGCACTCCACTAACACATTACTAATCTCGCGGCCGTATTTCATTTACGCACTATATCTAAATGTAATAATCGAACAAACAAAAATTAACAACTCGAATTATTTTACGTATCGTCAGCGACTACGAGTGAAACCGCAGCGACACAAACCACCACACCGCAACACGGCGTGCGCTCGACGACTGGCGAGCTTTCGGGCGGGCCGACGGGGCGGTCGTGGAAAACGGCGGGCGACCGCTCCCGACCGGCGCCGAGGACGCCCGAGCGAGGCGGGCCGAACGCGGGCGACCTGTCGCGCCACCTGCCGCCCGACCAACTGTTGCGCGGCCGTTGATTTTTTTGCCAACCCTCCGAGCGTTATGGAAATTAGCGCGAGCCTCGACCCGCGGACCGTACACGCGGCGGCCATTAACTTAGACGTTTAAAGTATAATCTATTTTCGTTCTCCACCAAAACCTCGACACACGCGCAATGCAGGCGACGGAGGTGGCCTCGCACCGCGCGAGTCGCCCGCTCGCCGCTCGGCGCCCGAAATTATTACGTCTGCCCAAATTATACGGCCGCAGTACACGCATTTTCTTTTAACGCGAACGAGACAATGTAATTTATCGCGGGTTCTCCGCTTGAAATTGCTTTTAAGGTTTCGTCCGTGGCCATTGTTTTACAGCTGCAATAGCAAAAAAAAAAAAAAAAAAACTAATCGCCTCAAGGTTAAATACTGTGGAATACGTAATTGAATACGGCGCTGGACTGGAATACGAAACTGTAGTTAACTAAAACAAATACAATGAATAGAATCGAGGGGAAGAATATATGCATATTAATGCCGGAGCATTCTACAGGCTTAATCGAATCGGCCATTTTGTGTTGTACTTTGATAAGAGAATCGAAAAGTATTTATAAAATTTCTTCAAGAAACCCATTAATAAACATAATATCGTCATAGGTGGTTGGCTAGTTAAATTGTACCTCAACAGTGATTGTTAATCAACTCATAACGTAACCGTGTTATTAAATTAACACACAATTTCTTCATAAAAATTAATCGCAATGAATACATTTAATATACCTAAATCTAAATATGCCATTTTTATTTACCCTGCTTTTGTGTGTCTGCGTGTGCCATATGCGACGGCGTGTGATAAATACTATATGACCACGAACAATATACAATAAAATATTAACAACCTATTTGTAATTGTGCTATAATTGTTCGAAAAGTTGCAAAATGTGACAAAATTATATTTCTTTTATCATACTTTATTTGTGTTATACCTAAGTATTACGTTTCATTGATTAAAAAATAATTAAACAATTTGAGAAGTACGGGATTTATGTTATTTATGTTTTTGCCTCATCATTTCATATTATTTAAATATGAAATAATAAGGCAAAAACATAAATAGGATACGAAGGTCCGACATATATTATTAGCGAGTAGAGATAAAAGTGGTTGCTGTCCATTGAATTTTTAGAAGAATAAAAATAAGTGGTTGTCAGAATCAATACCAGCATAAAGAACAAACGCGTGAGCGCTGAGCAATCTTTACGCCATATTTGAATTACTTATGTCAAGTAGCACCCGGCATGGAGGTTGTAGAGAAACATTTTGTGTATCTACCGACATACAGACAGCCCTGCGCCGTCGTACGTACGTATACCTCGGTCGTAATTATAGGTATTGTAATGAGTGTAACTCAGGCGGCCTTCACGGCGGCGGCGGGCCCCATTGTTATACGCTGTATTACTTGCAGCTATCAGCTCCGTGACGTCACGGCGGCCGTGCACCGCGGGGCTGCGGGGCGCGCAGGCGCGGGGCGCGCGGCGGGCGCGACCGAGCGGAAGCCGACGGTGTTACCGAATTAAAAGTGTGGGTTTAGATCATTTAAACGTAACACTTAATCTGACGATTACTTAACCGGGAGACTCCCGTCCCGCCTATTTATAAAGAGGAGCGGATACCCGGGGACAGGTGCAACTGCCCGCTCCGACTCGCGATCCGAGTACTTTATTTGGAGCAGTTTCAAAACTTTGAAATCGTCATTAAGATGTCGCTGTTTACAAGTATCATCAAACGGAAATCCGAAAAAAGAGTCGGCACCAGCTCATAAAGCTTGCGAGAGTTTAATTCTTATACGCTAAAGTAGGAAGTCTTCGTGCGGCATCTGGTCATAAAATCGTGAATTACGTTACCGCCGGTCAGGAGCGACGTTAGTTATCATTGCTTTGATTTCTATTTATGTTATTTTTTTTTAATCAAGAAATTCAAATACCCGTTTTAAACGTGTTTAGGGAAAATAAAAAAATGGACTTACACGATAATATCTTATGGACGCGGATCGCATACATTTCTATAACGATCTCTGTATGGATGACGTCATACCTAGTCGTTTAATCGACAGCTGCCAAAAGCGCGATTTCTAAGCACACCTACGTGAGTATAACATTCCGATCGTCTCTCCGAGAGGACGCAAGGGGCACGAGCTCGACTGGGCGGGCGGCGCGAGCTCGGATCCGGGTCAAGTTACACCCCGCCCCGAACCTTCCTCACAGCAGACGCCGACCCGCCGGCGATAATGGCCGTTATATAATAGACACCTGAGCACGTGCACGGCCGGATGCGAAGGGCCATTGTCTGCCGGAGGAAGCGATTTGGACGGGCGCGGGCGGGTCCTGACGCCTACTCCTTGCCATTTTTCAGTTGCCGTCATAGACGTATAAAAAAGAGAAGATGCACAGTCGGTTACTATTTCGACGGCGAAAAATGGCTCGAATATTACATTTTGTCTATGACTTACATTTTACGATACTATTCTGCAGTGCCGAAGAAAAAGAAGGGAAGAAACATTATTTATCATTTGACACTTCCACCGAAAACACAAGGTTCATTTTTAAATAAAAATGTGGACAAGTAATGATCCTTTTGTTATTGGAAGACAATAAGTTCTATTTTTTTTTAATTTGCACGTGCTATTCTAAAACAATACATCAGTGGAGTAGTTTAATTTGGGTTAAACGTATTAAAATAATCATAGAATATTTTTTTCATAATAAAACTTAATGTAGTAATCACCCAAGTTAAAAATTAATATAAATCTTTAATTTCATAATGTCGGTGAAAATATACATGAAAAATCTTGATAATTTCCAAAGTGCTTAGAGTATAGTCGTATAAAACTTTCTTATCATTTATCTAATAAAGTAAGATGAACATTAATTAAACGTTTAATTTGTACATAAGTATTATGTTTATCATATTTATGATAAACATAATACTTATGTACAAATAAATTGCTAAAAAACAAATTCATATATAATAAACATTTTTTTTAATAGGTTTAATTCATTGTACGA
Organism: Eumeta japonica; assembly: GCA_005406025.1. Taxonomy (NCBI): domain Eukaryota; kingdom Metazoa; phylum Arthropoda; class Insecta; order Lepidoptera; family Psychidae; genus Eumeta; species Eumeta japonica. The sequence continues at coordinate 197,142 of BGZK01000568.1, forward strand.
TTTCTCTTTAGAAGTAATTTTAAGATGGGTATAAATATAAAACAAATAATAAATAATAAAAATAATAATAATAAAAGTATACTAACAGTCTATTGTTAAGCGACCGAATAATGTGACAAAGCAAGAAATAGGAGACCGGGATTGCTTAGATCTATTTCTTTTAAGTTGGTTTATATTTAGGTTTTGATACTACTTGAAATGAAGAAATAGAAAATACTCATCGAATACTCGTTATGATACGTGATTGAGCATCTACAACAAATAAACTAAATTATGCTTACCGAAAATAAGAAATATCATCCTTTTTCATAGCTTTTTATATGTTATTTTTGCATTTTTTTTAACAGAATACTTGGACGTCGTAACGGAAGGTGCGACAAAACTACACTGAATACAACGAGCGCCAAACTGTTTTAGCACTCATTTACTGCGGCCGTTTTTAAGAGCGATGCTATGCGTCTTTAATTTTCTACAGATCAATATTTACCGTCCATACTATCCCGATGGTGAAGTATCGAATTCTTAATTTCTATCATCTCTATGGACCACATAAGTTACAAGTTGATTTGATCAATTGTTACCATAATTTTCGTGTATCCTCCTTTTTCTGCCGTTGGCGCATACATTCGGTTATTTATATGCAATCGATTATATATTATAAATAATCGTGTCGATTCTGACTCATCGTATGTAAATGCTTGATTCGTTACAGGTTCTCGCTCAATCGGCTATATAAATTGGGCTTAACGGGATGTTGACGCATCGACATATATTTATAACAATTCACAAATAATAATTATCCTAAACATTTATCTTTTTTTTGGAACTTAACAATTAGAGCTCGTCATGTTATCCTCTAAAAATGAAAAAGAAAAAAAGTTAAATCTGTTTTACACATCTTGCAAAAAGGAAATAAATAACTAAAATACAGTCTTTTATCGATTAAAATTCCATCTATCGTTAAAACAATACAGCACTCAATTAATTTTTATATTTCGTCAGCAAACATAATATTTTCAGGTATTGGTCAATGAACCGATAGGAAATGAATATATTCTCTGTATTATTACGTCACTGAGATCGTCACCCGACGTCGAACTGTGGAACCGGGATGGAAATGGGCCATGCTCGACATTCGAATAAATACGCCGGGGGAACGAACCGGGATATTGTCTCGGCGTCGGCGCGACCGGAAACTGCGCTCGCGTCCACGTTAATAGCTTTTCTCGGGACGAATGCGAAGTTTGCATTTTCGTCAGGCGTCGAGTAAAAAGTCGTGTGCACACAGATAGGTGTACTGTTTACAGTAGCGATCACTGTTATATCATCTCGAGCTGAAGTTACATTGAAAACCATAATGCGACCGTATTTGTATTGAGTTATGGCAATAGTTGAAGTAATTTTTTGTCTTAATACTTGTATTATTTAATGAGTATTTGTAGGTATGAATAATTATCAAAAATACTCCTTTAAAACCCGCCGCATCGCGTTGTCAAGTACCTATTTAGCGGTTGAAAATACTCGCTGAGGAATAGCACCCTGGCGAGGTAGTCTACACCTAACTTAGGATATTGAGTTCAATTCCAGGATAATCATTTAATTGTAAAATAACGAGAAACGAATAAATTATTATTGTCATACTTAATATATTTAATTTATGCTCAACCCCAGGGTCTGGCGTATGGAACAAATGGAACTTAATACATTTATTTATTATTTCACATCGTAATTCACAATGCAAATATATTCGTTAACGTCATAAACTCCGGTCACGCGTACAAATCTTGGCTCGATTCAGCATCGTGTGTATACGAGAAATGAGCAAAAACCTTTTTGAAGAGATGCCGCCAGATCGATATCCACAAAGGGAATTCCCGCGGGACGTGATGGCGGCGGCTTCGTTTAAATTTAAAAACACAATTTACCGAGGAATTCCATGCTTTGAATTGCATTAAGTGTAAACAATAAAACGTTAGCGAGCGTATCGGGCGCGCGTCGCGACGGAAGTGCCAGATAAACAATCTTTTGTAGATAAAAAGCGGGGAAAAAAAACGGACCATAAATCGTAGAGTACGCGGTGCGCGGGAACGCTCCATCTCCAGAACTGTCAAAGCGGCAGGAGAGCGGCTTATACAAGGTTTATGGGCAAACTGCATCGGGAAACAATCGCCCATTTAAACCGGCGACGTCGAGTTATTTTTGTCGCGGCCGTGAACGTTCGGGATTGAGCTCAGAGTAGTTACGCTATAAATTGGCTAATTATATTATAAATTATCAAAGTCTAATCTATTTAGAAAATGACAACGAATTATGATTTGTTCGGTATTCAGTTAAAAATCACTGAACGCATCGCTATGGGATTTCGATTATTCGACGGGAAATAGTTTATAGATGATTATTAGCTATGGTTTTTGTGACATTTTAAATTCCATACCTTACATTACATAACATACATTAATTTTTCTTTGTTATTTATTATCATAGTCCATACGAAAGTGTATTCATTTCTTTGTACTCTTTTGCGAAATAACACAGCGACGGATCGATATAATTTTTCGCATAGAAATAATTTATGTTGCGGTGAGCGATATAAGTTATCTTTTATCTCGAGAAACTGGTAAATTTCTTGGACAGCGATTAAAATTAAAATGACTCCTAAGATACCTTTTGTTTATTAAAAATATAAAGTTCCAGTAGGATTCAAAATTAGTATAAAAAGAGTACATTCCACGTGTTGTAAAATACAGGACAAATTATAGATAAAATGAACGATCGGTAAAATGCAAATGATCGTAACAAAAATAGAAGCACTTGCGAGATTATTATTGAAAAGGGGATCGCTTGATACAAGAAAAAAATTATCGAATAAATAAATTGTTTTTGACGTGCATTTAGGTAGAGCTGCAGGCGAAAAATAAAAAAGGATTAAAAAGTATATTGCTGTGATTTGAATAAAACTCTTTTGTTTATTTTTGTTTACCATACAGTATGGAAAACAACGAGAAAGCTAGTTTATTGTTTTTCTACCTCTGCCTAACAGGAGTCCTCAGGAAAATTTATGATTAGCGAGTGACATATGTCAAGTTTACATTAACTAAAAGGGATTCGACCATTTAGTTCCCATTTCACCGACCAAAGTTAAAAATTAACAGGTTGTTAAAACAATATTATGAACGATTAATTTGCCCGTTAATTGTTAAGATTGATTGGCAAAACGGTCTTAACATTAAAAAAAATATATTAACAGTCCCACTAGTCGTATAGTGTCGAACTCGAAATCGAGCTCGGAGTTACGAACGAGGACAACACTCGTCCGACGACCAAGCGAGCGAAGCTGTCGCTATCGATATTAAATATCGATGCTAAGCAACACATCGATATTAAGTAACGAAGTCGATAATATCGAATCGATCAATAATCACTGCCGGTGCGATATTCCCGACTTGCCGGCTATATCCAATGCGGTGTCCGGACATCGGCGTAATAAACATTTCAGGATTTCGAAATTATAAAACACTTATTTTCGGCGCGCGAGTTCGGTCGTCCGCGATCTAATTAAAAAACCGAACGCTTCCGGCGGCCGTCACGTGACGCCGCCCGCCCGCCGCGCTCTGTGCGCGCAATCGGCGCGATATTTGTATTTGGAATTCGAAATTCACCATTTTAACTCGTAAGTTATGGTTTCCTTTGCGGAAGGCATCGTTGATTGCTTGCGAATGTCTTGTTTTTTATCAGGGACATTAATAATATTCTGCTGATAGTTAATAAATAATAAAGATTGTATAAATTAAAACAATATACTTAACGACAGCATGCAAAATATCATAGACAAAGATTTCACATTTCTACCGCTCTAGACTTCTTGTTCGCGGGTTTGTTTTAATTTGGTACACGGCTGTCGTCACTTCCGGTGACCATAAATTATTATTTCATCCAACTCGGCCGCCGCCGCCGACGCTGACGAGATGGTGTGCGATACGACATTTGTCCACATTTAATTTTGTAAACGATTCTTGGAAATGCGTCTAGTTTATGGGTATGTATGGGCTTGATACATATATATATATAATTTTTATTGCCTGCTGTGTTCGTAAAATAACGACCATGTTGGTATTTTATGTTGTGAATGATATTTAATGTCGTTCAATATACGTTTAGGGAATTTGTGGTTTCGTCTCATGGTTTCATTTTTTTACTGACGTCTCTATCATTTTGCTACTATACTAGCTCTTGCTTGCGGTTTCATCTGGGTAGATATTAATGAATTCCTTCGTTTTTTCTTCGACTACTTGTAAATCATGATTTCGATCACGGTCCTGTTCTCGATTCCTAACCCGATCTCGGTCTCTGTTCCAAAACCGATTTTCCTTTCAATTATCAATCAATTATCACGGTTTCACCTTTGATTCAATCCCAACCAAATTATCTTAAAGAGACGCTATACTTATGCAACAAAAATACAAGAATTGACATTGCAATATATGAAATACTTTCATTTGTTGAAACGAGTTGTGCGTCACCTATTGTATCTTGATGATAATATTATGTCAATTTTACAACTTTCTTTTGTAGGTCAAAATTAAAATACAGTTTTTTGTGAAAAATCTCTATGGACGCGCGCAGCTACTTACTAAATTTTCGTCGCAAAAAACTAATTCTGATTTCGAGGTTTAGTTTGTGAGGATAAATAGAATAGTAAAAAAAGGTATTATTTTTATACAACTTATAAGAAGTAATTATTATTTAGTGTAAATAAAACAATCATTTTTGGTAAATAAAAAAATATTTATGCAAATTCAAAAATGTATGATTTATTTATTTATTTACTATTTTCTGTGTCGCTAAAAATAGTATTTTTTTTTAATTTCCAAACTTTACACCGTAAAGTATTATGAATGTGAACAACAACATTTATGGAGTAAAGTATCAGTTCTCAGAAATTCAAGTACTATATAAATATCTGTATTTTTACCACATATTCATTACTGCTCTGTTTATTTTCACAACACTTGATTACGTTAGACGACTGACTCATACGTCATTGCGCACCACTCGGAAAAACCTTAAACCGTACAAACTTCGTGGTGTCGATATCAGACTTTCCTAACGCGCCAAAAGGAGTTCGACTTTAAAAACTTCGGTCAAATACATCATACGACATATCAAATGGACGGGTTTGATATACAAAAAGCGAATATAACTCCCTGGTCTACGAAATCAGCGAGTCTAAAGCTTTGGAAAAACTTCAAAATGTAGCACTTCGCTTACAGTTTACAGAAAAGCTTAAATGAAAATAATCAGTCCGTAAATTCCGCCGGGTTAAACATTCAAGGATAACGGAAATCCTTGAAATTAATAAGTAATCTTGAAACTACGTAGGTATTATCAATTTGGAATCCTGAATTGTTTTAAGTGTAGTTATTGTTATAAAATAGAAATATGCCGCTAAGCTGATAGTTAACCACATTTATTGGGAAATTTATCCATTATTAAATGATTAGTATTTATATCTAACGTAAAGTTATCCGTTACCATGGACCTATATACTATTTACTTATTTGGCCATTAGCGAAATTAAATAAGATTTTGTTGTGATTTCAAATAAGAATACGTCCAGCCCATCGTATATGTCAATAGCACTCGTTTATTATCGTCGTATAGTGCTGAATAGGCGCCAACGCGCGATAACTAGACCAAATTCTTTCCCGCCAATTTAGTCGCCGCTGTCATTCCAGCGCCGTCATATTTTTTATAGATACCGAAATAAGTAGGAAAAAATAGTGACAGAATATACATGCACACACAAAAAAAAAGACATTTTTATTAGCCATGACACTTTCGCAATTAAAAAGCAAACTCAATCGGTACACATTTCCGTCTATGGTCTCACGACATATACTTCTTCTTTTTTTTTAATTTCCCAACGAGTCCATTCCAAATTCAAACATAACAACCGGACCGAAGCCTCCCAGCCGGCGTGGCGTGCGGACGGCGGCGCGCGTATCGCGGCCCGAAGGCCGTGCAATCTGCCGCGGCCCACGCCGTCCGGGCCACCTCGCCGATAAGCTTATCTTAAACCGTCCGCCGCTCCGGCCGCCGCGGGCGCCGCGGGATAAACTCTAGATTCGACCGGCGCGTTGTAACAATTGTTCATGCAGATGCGCGTGCGTTTTCAGCTGGATTAAAGAGTGTTCAATATGCGCGCGAAATGAATATGGTACATCTGTTGTTCCGTCCGACCGACGCCCTTATCCGGAGTTCAGTTTTACTTGGGAATTGATTACTATTTTTTAATGTTAGTCCATAAAATAAAAACGTATGCTAATTGTACTCCCGCACCTAGGATTTCGTACCGAAACGAAGTGATATTTGATATTGCACTAGGTGCAAATTGAACGGGTGTCGTCTGATATCTTGTAAATTTTAAATGTCATCAAAAATAATAACGGTATAAATAGATACATATACGTCGGAATGATACCGAATTTGTATACGTGCCCTTGTGAACCGGTGGTTAATTGCATTGTTGCTATTGACAACCTAAAACTGTGTTATTTAGAAAACTTATGAAAATACTTTGTTAAATAATAATTTAACAAACTGAAATCATTTACAGAACTTCCATTAATGTAAGTTTATTCCATTTTTAAAGTACACGCTGGAAAAGTTATAGAGGAATACACAATTTACGATTTTGGAGGCTGTAATCAACCGCAAAATAAACAAGTGACAGAAAAAAAAACAGCTTTAATACATTTTTGAAGACGTATCCAATAACACCCCGCCAATGTTGGGGCGCAAAAAATATATGTCTCTCTTCAAATTTAGGTATTGAACATTGCCCGTAATTTACGTTTATACAATTTCATTCGAATCAATGAAAAGGGAAGGGTGTTTTAAGGCTGCGACGGACGGTGGACATGTCCGACGGTCCAGACGTGACGAGATCAGGAGGGTTCCTTTTTTTTTTTGCCTACGACTACAGAGCCCTAAAACCGATACATATTCATTTGTATCTTATCGAAGTCTTATCGATTGCGGATCGTTTTTCTGAAAAACCATTAAAGTCCAGTAGTTTTAATTTTACTCATTTATTAGAGAATTTCTTTTGTACATCACTCGGTATTATATTTCACTAATGACCATAAATTTTGTTCCACAAATTTTTTCAGTTTATTAGATAATAGCGTTACCAGTACGCAATACTTATCTAATATTGGTATGTTACAATAATCTAGAATTACGAGGATATTATAAAATAGGTTAAAAAAAAAACGCTTCTCGCCACTGTTAATTTTCTACATCAATGAAAACATATCACCAAACCTTAGACGTTATAAATCGAATAGTATCAGACAAGGGAGTCTATTCTTAGCCGCAGTCTGTATATTTTCATCGAAATTATCGAACCCCGGAAAGTTTAAAAGGTCTTGGGGGTCGATAAAAACTATTGCATATTAAAAACGACCGGTTCAAATAGAAAACGTTAGTTAACGAAGAAGACGTCGCAATCATTAAAAGGAGCAGCAGCTTTAAGCAGCTGTAAAGCATTACTATCGCGACGGCTTGCCGAAGGCTCCTCGCCGCCCGAGGTGGCCGGCTAATAACCGGCGACGAGGCCTCCTCGCCCCGGGACCGGGTAAATATTTGTTTTTGCGGAAGGATTCCTATGAGGGGGCCGGGGAATTAGGAGGGGGGGGAGCGGCGGCGCGCGAATACGGCGATTAATTGAATTCGGCGTTTGAAGGTGCCGCCGGCGGGCCTCGTCGTCGGCGCCTTCAAACGCGCACGCCGCAGCGCCATCTCGCCGTAACTGGATACTTATATTGGAGGCGTTCGCGATTCCCGCCCTGGAACAGGAGGCGAAGGGTGAGAAACCCTTTGGCGTGATCTATTGTTTGGCGCTCGCGGATTTTTTTGTGGTAACTTTGAGAGTGTCGGTCTGAAAGGCGCGAAGGTTGTTGAGATCATTATTAGTACTTTTTTTTATGTGTTGCGATCAGGTTATAAAATGAAACGTGAAATAACCTCACAGCGATTGCGATGTAAGAGCACGTCGCTGTAATGTAACAACTGGCCGACAATCCTCCATCGTACTGACATAAATTATTAAGGCCTTTGTTTAAAAATAAACATGCTTTTATCGTGAACAATATTCCGACATAACTGGATCCCCTATCTCGCCTAACTAAACATACGAATAGCCGGCCGATAACATATCTCTTCGAGTACGGTCACATAAAAAAAAAATAACAAACCAAAACTAAAAATTTAATATGCCATGAAAGATTATCAGTTCATTGTATAGGGAAAAATTAAAAAGGGCAATAAAGCCTTATCACCATAGAGGTCGTACACAATTGGGTCTTCAGGGCCTTTTGTGAGCTCGCGCTGACCCGTGTTCCGTTATATAAATCCAATAACATTGACAAACAAATCGTGATTTGGCATCGGAGAACGAAGGGCGCAGCGCGCGGGTAAATGAAGTCGGGAAGGGTCCTGTTATAGGTGCCCTTATTTAAGGGGTTATTGAAGTAGAAGCGGCCCTCGAGACCTCGCCGAGGGCCCCTCGACAATGACCCTCGCTTGCTCTTTTCCCGCCTCCCTTTACGTTTTTGGGACGATCTTACCTGTGCTTTATTGAGTTGAGAGTGTATTAAGATTTTTTTTTTTTTGTGGAACATAAAGTGGGAATTTTTTTTCGTTAAGTATTAAATTTCCAATGAAAGTGCAAAATTAAATGGTAAACCCTAAATTGTTATTATCTATGTAGATATTCGACCAACAAATTTTAGATACGTAATGACAGAAGAAAGCGTGTAGTTAAATTTCGTTTATTGTTTGTTAGATATCATATTTTTGAGAAAAAAAATGATTCTAGGCGATATAGTAGTCATTGTGATACACTTTGAAAAAGTGACGAAATCTTCAATACTTTTGGGTCAATATCAAATGACGACAATTTCTCATAACGTTTAGCAGGAAAATTAAACATTCTTTTAATACGTATTTTTCAACTCAAATGTGCATGTATGATATAATAAAAAAACACAAACAATAAACGATTTCTAAAAAAAGGGCCCTTTTATTCTGTTTTAGTACTTTTTAGTATAACCCCTAATACAAACAATAATAAAAACACACGTGTTTTATGTACTTATAAACTGCTCTTGATAAAAGAGACGCACGTGATATAAAGAAATAGGAAAACGCGATATTCCTTTTTAAACACAATTGTCTTGTAAATCTTAACTTGAGCTCAACTTCCAATCTGTCACCCGACAATAACTCATGAGCACCACTAAACGACTGCATGGCACAATCGATAAATTATTACCCAATACAAACATGATAAATACATCTGTTCTTCTCGGATACACAATTTGTGCCGTATATTCAAATACGGCGTCTCTTTCGTGCGCCCTTTGTTCCAATATTCGTAATTCGAAATTTGAAAAGGACACGCACGTGCGCAGGAGTGCGTATCGTGTTGCGCCGGAAGTTCACCGGTACAAGTAGAATGGCTACCGGATGTGGCTTCTCGACGCGACGCGTATTTTTTCGATATCTAAGGGAACCCAATATTCTCCTTGTCATCCATTGTGATCGATCGCCAATAATTATAAGATAGAATTTAAACTATAATGTGAATCGTTGCACTGAAACTTACACCATTAATATATTTCTTTAATATGCTTTTATTGTAATAAAAAATATATGTTAAATTTTCAAAACTTACTACATTTCGTTGTTTGCTTTTAACTTTCTTTAAGAAATCAACAAAAATAGATATTAGTATATATAACACATATAATAGTAAATAGCTATACTATATACAGTTATAATTGAAATTAATTTATTGAACTGTATGTAGTGATGTCGTTGTTTTATATTATTATAGCTTGCCTGATGAAGTTGACACACTCAATTAGCGTAGCGTTGAAAATAATGAAAATTTAACAAGTGACTTTAATTGTCCAAGTACGCAATAATTAATCACATATTAGATAAACACGGAAGATACCAGAAACACATTAAAAGATAAAGTTTTTGAGTGCGACAACACAATGAGATCTGTCTGAGAAAACAGAAAATGCATAATTTCTTCCAGGTGATACAACATGTGCTGGTGACGTCACTATTTTGGTAAAAAGGATATCACTATTTAAATATGTATAAGTTGTGATCTTGTTTTCCACATAATTGTAATTCAGTCGTAGGCCAGCGCTGTAAATAATGTATAAATAACAAACTAATATGAAACGGAAATTACTAAATTACATCCAAAACCACAAACAATACAGTTAAAGATATGCCGAACTCATTTCTGTCTTAGCTTTAATCGTTTTGATTCAACACTTCATGTTTTATATCCATGTACATGTTGCAGGTGTTAAGTTTGGTTATCTTTTAATAATTCCCATGTTCATGGCCCCCAGTAAAGATTTTTTTTTTGTTGACTTGCTGTTTACTTGAATCCACTTCAAAAATGAGTTCCACAAAACAATAATTGTTATGAAGACGATACTAAATACAAAACGACAATTTGTGTCCGTGGTTTTCTTTGCACACGGAAACCTTAAAATATAATAATTCACTTTTCCACGTAACCTTTTGTAAAAGGTTAGTCGTAACCACGATCTAAAAAAATCCAGTCCTAAGCAATAATCGGAAAACGCACGATAGGCTTAATCCACGCAGACAGAGCCGCGGGCAACAGCTAATATATATATGTTTATTTTCATGCGGTGAAAGTGGAAAGCCAGTTCGATCCCAAATTTTCGGGTAATTCCAAAATCTCCACAATTTTTGTTGCAGAGCGACTACCTTCGCATTAACGATTTTGACAGAACGTCATTAGATCGATCGGTTTCCAAAACATTTCAGTCGTGGTATTCTTCAATTCTTTACTTTACCGGATAGTGGGAAAACTTAAGTGAGCGGTAACGTGACCAGTTTATAATACTCAAATCAGTTAGGGAATTTTCGAATAATTGGTGAATATTATAATACACAAAAAATAGGCGCTGGATTTACAACACATTCTTCTTTTTCGAAGCAGGTTAAAAAGTTACCACAGGTTAGAATTTGAACTCAACCTATTCGCTAGTAAGTAAGCTCCACATTGACCACTAAACTAATTGAACACACCGGTACCCCGGGAAATTAAACAACCTACATTCTATGCATTTTCTTTTTGCAAATGAACCGTTTTCCGAGAAATTTTAAAGACTTCAGATTTTCGTTGATATTTCCCTAAACTACGAACAAGGCCGTATATTCCGTGTATTTTTGATAAGGCGCGGGATGCGTTTGACAAACAAATTATTTATTTATTCGGAGAGAAGAGGCTGCGACAGACGAACGAACAAACAAACAAACACCGGAGCGATTCTATAAGGTTTCGGTTTTTTCATGAGACCTGTAGAATTCTAAAAATGTACAGGCCTAATAGTGTTAGCATTCGACATACGTATGATTACTGTATTCTAAAATTGCAACATTTCAATAGCTGTGGCATCACGCGTACCAGCGCCTGGTGGTGATCGATGTTAGTCTATATGTAACGTTCAAAAAAAAAGTACATTTCTCGTTTTATTTCTGAATGAATAATTGGACGTCCATGTGCAGGAAGAGATTAAATCATATAAAATATAGTAGTTTTTATATCTCGAAATATAATATTTGCGTTACATTATTTATTGCTGACATCAATTTTATTGTGTGATGTCGAGGATGTGTAGCTTAAGACAATTTAATAACAAATACGACATTTTAACGCGTTCCTGCTCCGTTCAGCTTTTTAACTACAGGGTTTTGATATTGTTTCGGTATTCGACCAGAGAAAAAGCCTTTATATGATTGATTTGTATCTGCCGCTTGTAGGGACAACGCCAAAAGAATGGGATTGTCTTCAGTCAGGGGGGAGCGGATTGCGTTCATTACCCTCCCGATTCGTGACTGCGTGCATTAACATGCAGCATGCAGCCCACGGCTGACCCTCGAATTTGCTGTTACAGCACAAATCATCTTCCAGCGAATTGAATATTGACTCGAGAGGACTAACAGATATTGACCACATAAGCGAGCGTTAAAATTTTAGTCATATTAATCGCCAATGCACTGCACGTTACAGACAAGCACCTGATAAGGAATTTAGTTAAGTGAATACTTACACATTAGAACGATTTATAACGAATGGAGAAGAATATTACAAGAGACCGGCGACGAAGAGTTTGGTGTTGCATCGGGGAGATCGCATCAGAGACCAGATGACCGCTGAGGAGGTAAGGTTGTGGCGACCAGATACCGCGGATGTGGCACGCGGGACGACTACCTGTCGGGTCGTTCACGACGACTCGATACGGAAGTGTCGGGAAGTGGCTTACCCTTGCCCTTACTGCCCTTACCTTTTACAGTTATACAAGAAACAAGCTTTCATAGAGCGCTGGTAGGTGGCGCCGCGACGGTATGTGGAGATTGTGACCAGGTATTCTTTAGAAACATTTCAAGATGTATCACTACATAGGGATGGGCGAGGGTACGTCGACGACACCTATAGTCGATTTTTGAAGTTAAATATTTGTGTTTTAGTCTTTTATTACACATATTCAGCTGTGAGTGCATAAAAGCTGAAACGAACACATTGAAAATCCGTTTTTTTTTTACATCTATATCATTATTTAATATATTAACAATTGCTATAAGACAGGAAACAAACGTCAATTCTAGAGTCAATAAAAGACATAAAAATATACGAATGCAAATATATAAATATAAAATGGCAAACTAACCTGATGACAAAAAATAATCAGGTTAGTTAATTAACTAATTTAAAGGCGTATTATTCCATAAAGCTGTAGATAGAGGAAACAGGTGTTGATGAATATTGAACAGCAGTATATTTTTCGAAGGAAGTCCAAAAATCTATGTTTGCGGCTATTAAAATAATAAAGATAAGCAAAATAAAAAAAAAATGTGACAATAGTTTTCGTAGACAAGAGTTTGGATCAAACCCTTTCACAAATACGCTACCATAACACAAATATTAGATAAATCGAATTCGTTAATTCTTTTACACACTTCAACATTTTTTTTATATAGGGTTTATAAGGGGCAAACGAGCATGCGAGCTATCGGAAAGTAGATGGTCACCGCCGCCCATGGACAATAGCAACCCAAGAGGAGACACTTGTGTGTCGTCGACAATCAACCGAGCGATTGATTGCGGATGCTTCCTAACACAATTCCGATGAAGGATATTATATCGTGACATCAGATGGAGTAAATGATCGATATTGAGAGAACGCAGAAGAGAGCGATCCCTATCTCGGTCGGTGTTGACGGGATGTCTTAAGGCTTGCGAGAGTCTATCCGGCGATGAATGGCGCTCCGAAGCCTGAACGGGCGCAGCCCGAAGATGTGCCCGCTCAGCTTGCCGCGTTGTTTTACTAATCTCACTAAAATTGAACATTGGCGTAATTTTTTGACATGATCACAAATTTACCAATAGGTAAAAAATATGTAGACGTTTCCATCTTAATTCCAAATATATAATAAATAGTATGAAAAAAATTCATATGGCCCGGGCAATGTCCGAAAACTGTTCAAAATGAAAAATATAATATTTGCACTTATGTTTCGTTTCTGTCAATGCGAGGAAATTTTTAAAGCTTAAATTGAAAAAAAAAAGGGAAATATATTTTAATCACATGCGCGCACGTTGGTCTAAAAATCATAAAACTCATCGAATCAGAGGTCATAAAATCAATTTTAATTACTTCTCAACTTAGATTTCGAGTTGTTTTCCGGTCACGCTTTTAAATGCATATTTCGTTTGCGAAATTATGTGCGATTAACATTTTTACCTCAGAAACGGGTGGAAATAGCGCGATATACAGGTAATTAGTGTCAATTAGTTACTTAGCGAAAGCAGTAAGTTGCGATGGCAGATTTTAGATACGGAATATTGACAAAAGGTAACAGTCGCCTTCACGAAGTAGACTTAATTTCAATAACGAATCGAGGATAAAACGTAAATATGAAAGGGCGACATAATTATAGATTACTGTAAATTATTATTATCATACTGATGAAAATAAAAAAGATAAAAACCTGTTGTGAAAAAAAATCTAGATAGAATTATTTTATTTACCATATACAAATTAGAACATCATTGTCAGATGTTTCTAATATAAAGTAGAATACTTTACAAATGGCACGTTTCTAATGAACACAAGCGTAAATAAAATTAAAATAAAGGTATTGTATTTTAAGCGAGCGACAAACGAGTCCGGGTCAGATTGGTTCATAATGTACCAACATTCGGAAGCTGTGACCAAATTTGGTGAACCGGATAATTCTTAAAGTTGTTCTGGTGCCGGTCGGTTAGAAGCGGGAATTCACGGAGGCACAAACTATACTTTGTATTTGACACGACTTGTAAAGATTGTGCAATACAGGTTTATTATTTATTACATGGTACGTAATAAATAATGAAGGTTAGAGAGTGGCGTATGGTTGTCATGGATGTATAAATATTCAGACTATAAGTACTGTCAGATAAATAAATGGAACAATATAATACTTTCAGTTAAGTTGTGCTTAGTATGATCGAGTGAGTCACTTGTACGGATTTATAATACATAAATTAATGTTAAGTACAAAACAGTGTTTCGAATGGAGAAATTTCGTTTCTGAATTCCTTCATCATGAAAAATCAAATTTCTGTAAATAATGATATGAATAAGAGAACCATTGAAATATTACTTGCAATTTAAGAATCAAACTTTACTTTGTTCGCATAATTAACTTTTCAAAAAACACATAAAGCTGCCGAAGAGCGATACGGAATAAAAGTCTCATTAATGACATAATTGGATATTTTAATAAATGATTGTATTAGCAGCGTTTTTAATTTTGTATAACTCGATAAGCATGTCGCAGTAACAAAAGCTTCTGACATATTGAAAAGTTATCAGTACGACCACAACAGTATCGCTATCGCGAATATCGACGCCGTTCGTTGCGCCAGCGCAGCGGATGTGCTGTCGTATTGCGGCAACCGAGCACATTATACGAGTCGGTACTCGCGCTTTAATTAATACCAATGCAGTTACAAAACATCCAATACTGTATTTTTGTGTTGACCTTCAAGGATCGGCAAATATTTAGGTTCGACCAATGCGAAATACGTTTTGCAAATATACAATATATAGACATTGGTTGTGAAACAATGATATTACAGCAGTATCAATGAATTATTATCAAAATGAAAAACATAAATTCTTCGTTTTATAGTTTGTAATATTGAGCATCAATGACCCGATGTGGTACGTAATTCACACCAACTTAATTGATTGCTGAACAAATGAAGATAAGCAGAAAATAACAAGTAAAAATTTTCCATCTACTCTTCCTCATGGCAGAAAATGATGACGAAATTTATCACTATTTAAAATAAAATTCATTCTTATTTTAAAGACTTTCAGTTCAATAATCGTTGCTTTTAATTATAAAAAAATTGTCAACTACACCACTTTAATACAATTAATTTTGGGACATAGCAATCGGTCTGCTGTTATCTACAATTTTCAAGAAATTCTAGTGTTGTTTGACTGTATAAGATTAGTGTATTAAGAAAATTAGCGGTTTTACCCACTGGAATTACTGATTTTTCACCTGCACAATGTCGTCAGTTTTATACCACCCACCGCGAAGTGGACTATGAATATCGATATCGTTTCCCAATTCATCCGCGCGTTCTTCACGCGTTAGAACCAAAAGGGTCGGTCGATTGCAGAAGTTCATAAACTTTGCTCCGTTTGGATAGCATGAATGGCACGACATTGCCCTTCTCGTATTCGCTTATGCATTAAAAGCCATTTAATATAAATCTTATATTTATATAGAAAATTAAATGATGAATATTCACCACGCCAGAGCAAAACGGCATCCAGATCCGACTCGTCCCGGACGCGCGGGCTCGGGTTCAAAAACATAGCTTATCCGCAGTCGATGTCGTCCATATTGATAAAGTCCTATTGATCCATGAGAATAGACGAAGACTCGCAGTATATATCGCACTTTATTTTAAACGAATTTGCACTATAATACTTTTAATTATGTTTAAAGACAACCTCGTAACTAAAACTAATTGAACCGTTCAATTCGTAACTGTTGGATCAAACATTGAAGAAAATATGAAAATACTAAAGCGAAGACAATTTTCACATTTCAGTCGTAAAACATTGGATCCAGGAGTTCGATGCGAGCGGCGCACAATCGACGGCACGGCGTCAGAACATGTGTTGAAACGGCGCAGGCGTCTGCCGAGGCCTCAGCCCGCGCTCGAGCGGAAAAAGTGGAGGGTGCACTGGGAGGGGGCATCGCAAGAGAAAGAGAAACGTAATTAGTTTAGGCGACCGGCTGCGGGTGTACGACCAGCTCACAGCTTGCAAATTGAGATACGGTAAGACAAAGTACAATTAGGTTCAGAAAATCTTAGGATTTTTAGAAGCTAATTTCAATTTGCTTTCGAGACGATTGCGAAACTGAGCACTTTTCCTTATGTCGATAACAAGGGTCACCATGTTCAAGGGTCATGGAGAGAGGAGATCGAACGAATGGGGATTTGTAGAGGGAAAAGGGCAAAGTTGTAAACCTGGACAACAATTATATACTCCGTTAACGTTAACGTAGATGAGAACACTTCCATAGCCAATGAACTTACAAGGCTGTTTATTTTTTTTCTGTATGTAATAACAACATTTAAAAGAACCTACTTGACAAAGGTTTCGAGCCAAGTCAAAACCGGCAGTCATTGAAAATATTAGAAACATAAGCTGCGAGGTATTTAGTAAAGACAAATAATGAAGAATATTTTCCCTCTCCCAAAGTGAGCGCGGTGTTGTGTTTTAACATTTTCAATGGTTGGTATTCATTGAAGTCGGACGTGGCCTTGACGGGCTCAATTTGGGGGTATTAGATTTTACATTACAATACATTACGGGTTGTGCAAGTGAGATGCGTTCGATGCACGGAGGCCACCCGTGAACGTATGGCGTATTACGCAAATGCGTGCGGACACGGCACGCAATCTGATCACTGAACCGTCCTTTCGAGATTATGGTGCGCCGTAAACTATAATAAAATTATTGTCTCTTTTGAAATATGCGCATTTAGAAAGTGATAGCAGTATTTTTAGTATGAAAATGAAACAAAATTGACGCACGTTCCCATTCAAAATTATCAACAGTTTTCTTTACCTCCTATAACTTATATGGATAATCGTCAGACGAATAATAAATACAAGATCATTATGTAAATAAACTATGAAAAGCAAATAAATAAATCGCATTTAAATTTATTTTTAAGCTTTCAGAATAATTTTCAAATGACAAACGTCAATTTGTATTTTCTGTAGTTATCTCGCTAATAATCCAATAATTAAAATGAATTGAAAGGTAACGATGAAATTGAAATATAAAAAAAGAAAAACATTTGAAATAACAATATGAAAACGCTACGTCGGGGTCGCGCAGGCGCGGGGCGGCCGGGCCGTCTGAAAGAGAGCGGAAAAACTGCGTCAAGGCCGCTCCTTGTGGCGCCGCTCTCCGGCGATTTGCCGCTTTTTGCGGACACGCGTGTGCGTCTATGGTCTACGATCTATGGTCGTGTCTATATAGGTCGTATGAGTTATCAAAATTGTATTTCACATAATTTAAAAAAAACTATATAAGTAAGACGTCAAAACTAGATAATTGTACACTAGACAATAGTTCATAGGTGAAATGAGAGCTTTTCTAATACACTTTGTACTTATATGAATTAAGTAGGTATATAAATTTACCATAGAGCAGCATTTATATAATTTTTGGGTTCGAAATATTTTAATTCCAGTTCTTAAAGATGATTCGATATTAAATCAAGTAAATCCAAGATGGCGACATATGAAGTTAAAAATTACTCACACAAAAAGAAACAACTGTATATGGATTTTCACAAAAGTTAAAATACGGGCTTATATTGTACCTTATTTATCATAATATTTTTTTATAGAATCGGAATCAGTTATTACTAAGTGCGGTTAGTTGGAGTCGGAACCAAGAACGCAATAGAAATGAGAACTTAGAACGGGACTTGAATTGAAACAGAGAACGCAATAGCGATCAGAACCGGGATCATCCAAAAGCGGGACCAGAATCGAAATCGAGAAACTCAGAAACTCAGAACGGAAATCGGGATCGAAAGATAGCAAAGATTCAAATTAAAATTGATAACGAGATCTGAATCAGGATTAAGAGCGAGATTTTCAAGTAAAACTAAAATCGACATGAAAGATGAAAAAGTTTATGCTATGTCTAGGTGTGCGCACAAAACAGTGGACAAAACTATAATATGGTATATTTTCTTAAATTCCCAAGGAATTTATACGAGAATATTCCTCTTCCAAAAAATAATCTTCAAAACATCTATTCGCCATTACTGGTTGTAAGTACAGTTATATCGATTTTTTTTTAATTCTATCATAGAATTGTAAATGGCCCGTTTTTTAAAAACTTGGGATGAAACCGTGCCTGATGTTTGAATAAACCTAAGAGAAAACAGTGATTTTAAACATCTTCTACCGTCGTGTCTACCGGTATATGTTTTTTCGTGTCTTCGTAGCTAATTGTCGAACATATCACATTGCATGTGTAAGCGATCTATGCAAGTACCAAGCAACAAATGTGCGATGTTATAAACCATGCGACGTGTCGGCGTTGGGCTCATTAAAATAAAATATATTTAGCGGATGATGGAGTTGTTAATATTTATTAAGGCCGCGTCGTTGACTCACCGGCCCGTCGCCACGAAAAGACCATCACGTCACTGCGGCTGTTCTTTGCAGGCGAGAGGGACTTCAGCGTCGCGCGGTACGTGCGTCTCGCACATAAATAATTTCATTAAAAGCATTATAAAATTCGCGCAAGGCACGATCGGGTCGCTGGAGCGGCTGGCTGGATGTGGCGACGCGAAGAATATGAGATAATAAAGAAATTGCACTAATATCACAACAGTAATGTCTTTTTTTTTTCGTAAAATATATCAGCGACATAAAGAGCTGAATTCTCGCGACATCTATTGGCATCGTAAAATAATGAAAAATTAACGCTGTAAGAAAATTTTTGCTCCTGTGTGAACTCAATCGTTAAGTTCAAAGTCCATTCCCTAATCATCGTAATCGATTCTAGATTATTATGAAGATGCATAAACAGTACTAAGTGTAGGCGCCTATGTCGGAAACCCTCTTTTATCCACCTGCGACAGAAAGGGTCATGTATTTTACTGGTCGTATATTGTCTGAGAGGTTTGTTACCTCGGACAGCCTAAACTACTACTAGCCTAAACAGAAATATAATTTCGACCAAATAAATATAAAATTGGGTTGTGAATTGTGCTCAAAGGAAAAATACGAAAAAGAAACTAGTCGTCGAAGCGATGAGTGTGGTTAAAAATACTGCATGGCCAGCAGCATTCAAACAGGACTAACTAACTAGAGATCGGAAAACTGCGTATTGGTGTCAAAATTAAATACGATGACCACACACCTGATCTATGACGTATCATCAAATGTGATCAGTAATGCGTCTTCAAAGAACGACTTCGAGGAGCTGACAGAATCGCTGGAACCATTAGTTTATATCGATATTGTCGCGAGGGGTGCTACTGAACACAAACTTCGAGGATGCTTTTGTAAAAGCATTATTACACTTTGGTAAGCCCATTTTTGAGAAAAAGTAAGTTCAATATTTTATATTGACGCGACTTAAATCGTTCTATGACTTTTTCTTAGGTGAATTGAATTTTACGAAACAGTGAATGCCACAGAGCATAAGTTACGTTCTGTAGTTGATCCTAAATCACATAAGTAATTATGTCCTTATCGTAACAGCATGAGACGGCTGTACTCTTAACGTCATCGTAATGATGTGCACATTTATTTTTCAGCAAATCTACTATAGTAACGGTGATTTAATGAATGGTTTTTAACATCATTGAATTCCAGAAATTGGAGCAAAAGAAGAATTTCAGCTCATGATTTTAGATATGAAAATTTTCTTGTTTCAGGCTTTTCGATTATTTATTTGCGTTATCGGGTTCTAGTTTTTTTTTTTACCTCTTCAATACACAATCGAAGCGCGTATTATATATAGCGATGTCCACATTCATTTCGGCCGAGCCGTTGACATGGAAGCGGGACGCGAAAACGGAGCTGTCATTTTCTGCTGGACCGCGCGCGCACGCAATTCATCACGGACGAACGCCGCGACGGAGGGGCGAGACCGTAGCGGGCGTCGCGCGCGCACCGCCCGCGGCGTGCCGCGAGTGGACACCCCGGCCGGCCGTTAATTTATTATTTCAGCGCGCGAGTCCGGCTTCACGGTCGAAACATCCCGTCGCCGATGATTTACAGCGCGATAAACAGCGAGTTTTATATCTAATGGAAATGAGCTTTTATCCGTGAGCATGCGCAGACCCCGACTACCCCCGATTGTAAATTTGATTAATTATTGTCCGCCGGCGCGGCCGTCTCCACGCTTTAACGGCCCTCCGCCGCCGATCGATTCGTTGCATCGCGTATCGACACGGTTTTGTGGAGTCGAACAATCACCTACGGATCGACTACTCGTCGACGTGCCTCGTTGTGTCGCGAAAGCGCTGAAATGCCATCGTCATGTGGTATAAATAAATCTCCTATCTCTTCAATCATAGACTATTCCTCTACTATAGGGAGGATTTGAGGCCGTGTTTGTAATATACAAGAGACTTCATTTCGCTGCTATATTAATATACGATCAAAACGATTATTTTGTTATTTGTGTATCCGCTCAAATGTCGGTGAAGCGGGAAGCCTTAAGTTCGAAGCTTCTAGCGGCGATTGGATATTATTAAAAGTTGTAATGACTGTTTCATGTCTCGTATCGTTTAAGCGATGAAATTTTAATTAATATTTTTAACATTCGACTTTAAAAAATTCACACCGACGTTCGACGAGTAGGTGCCCGATCTTTTCCACGAATCGTGTCCCCGAGATATTTGAAAAGCCAATATAAAGATAAAAATTCCGAAAGGAACCCCGCGGTCGCTCCTTAACAGTGTCAGAGTATCAAGTTATCGGGTTAAATTGTAGTCTAATGGGCGCGCCCGAGTCGACGATAGCGCCCTCTTTATCTTTACGCGTCGTCCGCCACTCTCGGGGGGTTTTTACCGCGCGTATTTATGTTCGGTACAACACTTCGGGAGGAATTAATATTATTTTTATTCGATCGCATTTGTTAGCACTCAATGCTGAGAATTGTATTGTGGTGTTTGTTGAACGAAACCTCGCGGCGGGGTCGGCGTACTAAAGTACGTTACACATTCGTGTTTTTAATGCGAAAACTTTTTCTGTCAATTTTTAATATAGAGAAAAGTATTCGCTGTCTGTTAAGGTACAATATAAAAAGTATTCAAAATGAAATTGCTTTAATATGTTATACAACATAAATGTTTAAAATGTTATACAACAGTTTTTAAATAAATATCGCAGCCGTCATTGAGAGCTGAGATTGTTTTGCACATTGTAGAATTTTTTTTTTAATAATTATTATGTAGAAGGCCGATTGGAATTTTCGGTATTCAAACCACAATTATACTTCGACCGTAATATAACTTTGAAATTGCTAAATGAATAGTATACGAAATTTATCTATGAAAAATAGATACCAGAGATTAAAAACAAACTTTACTTTTCGTAAATCGAGTCTGCGGCCCACGATCTGTACTCCGCACGAGGAGCCCTATTCTTCAACTACGTACATAAATATTTGAAAAAACCAAACGGCATTGCTTACCTTAAATATGCACGCTTTAGGTTGTGCATTTTGAACAGCCAATAGGAGTAATTATACTGATGTATACACCCTTGCGCATGCGCAGCTGATTGTTTCGAGGTTCACTTTTACAGATAGTGTTGTATAGACGGTGATATTGTTTTCTGTATTGAATACACGAACATAATCCATAGTCACGGAGTAAAAGGACTTTAGCTACAATTTTTCATTATAAAAACAATATATTCTCACAAAATATTACAAAGTACCTTCAAAGGCAACATAAGAAATATTTGTGAATTTTGGTATGTTGTTGCGTAGTCCGCTTAATTCAAGTGAAAAATCTATTTTGCAATTAAACCAAGTAGTGCGTTCTTGTATACAATGTTATCGCAATGCTATAATTATAAAGGTTACTGTTGTACTTTTAGCAATTGTACTTTTTTCTTACTAATTTGCGAGGCACAGCACGGAGAAATTTCGCTCGTCACGAGGTAGTTCTATGAAAATGATTCAAATATTGAACTACCTCGTGACACGGGAGGCATTTATGGAAGTAAATAGAATCTATTTGCATTAAGGCTTTGAGTATCCTGGATGTTCTTATGGTAGCATTCTTGACACGTGACCGCCTGCTTATTCTTTACGATTAGCGGCTATTCACAAATGACCTGTCACGAGTTTCGTTTCACTTTTGGAGCCCTCGCATTCCAGCCACAGACGACCACACTTGTGTGACACCTCCGCCCCTGGTGTGCGTCACATATATTCCAATTTTAACTTTAGAAACTATTAAATTAGAACAGCGCTTCCAAAGTGATTTCCATATATCTATCTAAACTCATATTTCAATTTATTGAAAATAAAATAAAAAGTTTTTAGATAAATTTTATCGGCTATAATAATCCAAAATTTTAAGAGTATTTACAAAGCACGTCACTGTCCAAAGGCGCAGCGAAAGTTTTTCGATGCTGGGACATTTAAAATTTTATCATTTTAGACTTATACATGTGACGTCACGTAGCTTATGTTTCGTCCCCCCATCCTTTGTCACACGATGTCAAACTTTGTTGACCCGCTCCCGCCCTTTAAAAGGTGTGACGTAATTTATGGACGGTGCTCAGTGCGTTAAGCGTTTTGATCTATTGTAGCATTTTCAGCATTATCATATGCTATTATACACCAAGATATGGCAAAAACCGAGATGAAAAGTCAGAATGTGACCGTTCATGTTACATTAAACAGTACCGACCTGTGTTGTTGTTGTTGTTGTAGTGGTGCGCGGGCGGCGGCAGGTAGTCGGGCAGCTCCGGCAGGCACACGTTGCTCTCGTACATGTTAGGGGGCACGTTCGCCAGCAGCGATCGGTCCTTCTCCACGTCTGTTGTGGCAACATAAAACATAGGTCATTTCTATGTTTTGAGCTGTATATGTATATATCGATGAGCGGTATGATGGTTTATGTTGTATATTGTGAGGTTTGTGAGTCACAAAAGTTTGAGAGTCACAAAAGTTTGGGAGTCAGTCAAATTAAAAAAGAAAATGTGTTAAATGTCAGAAATCAAATCTAAAATGTTTGGTAATAGAAAAGACACGAAGAATATTCATGAATATTTCAAAGTTTCTAAAAAAAATCCTTTAAAGTTAATTAATTTATAGATATGTTAAAGTCCAGTCGTAATAATGAAACTTTATTGATTATAGTTAATACGATTGATATAAATAATTGATAAAAAATAAAATGCCTGTAGTCGGTATACGGAGAAAGTTTTACGTGACAACGACTTTGAATGGTAAAATCATTTTAATGTGAATATTCATTCGTATAGTAGGAAGAAGGATGAAATAATAGTAACAATTTAAAACATTTATTTATACAAAGAATTATATTTAAAACATTAATTTATACAAAGAATCTCGCACTGAATTTCATATTAACAAAATTTTATTTTTACCTTTACACATACATACGTATTTATATACAAATATACATACAATAACTTTGCAATACATGTAAGCTATGCACTAATTCTCCCTCTGCGAGCGCGCAGACCGATCATAGTTGAGTGGGAGAGAGACGCAAGGCATTCGCGGGCCTCTCTCGTTCGGTGACTCATCGTTACGTTACCGAGCGTTACACTTTTTCATAAGTGACTCCCAGCCGCAACCTAATTTAAGACGTTGTCACGTCAAAATATGCAAGAGAATTACTAATGGAATTTTGTTTTACAAACTTCATGCGCTCTGACGAAAGTAGATTGAATTTATAAAATCGGTCAATTCCCAGTGTTTGCAATAAGTGTTTAACATAAACAGCGAGACATATCGCTGATTGCTGAGCGATTTCTCGATTTAGGTAAAACTACATTGTTTATCGGCGCCCATCGCAATCAACTGTAGTTAGGTATCGACTCGATTAGTGTTTGCCGTTTTCAAGGACGTCCAATGCAGCAGCATTCTCTAACACGACGACCGCCCGGCCGCCGTAAGACAATATCTGATTCACGTCGTCCAATTACGGCGAGTTAACAAACACAAGCGTTTAACGTCAATGAAAACGGAAACAGGATGTGCCGCGCTCATACCACGAATTAGGTTAAATTTAGACGGACTAGCCGAGTTATGGACTGTAATTGTCGCGGCGTCGGTGCCGCGGACTCGTGCGCATCGCTCGTCGTTCGTTCTCTCTTCGATTTGAATATGTTACGCATGTTGTTTGCGTTCGTTTGCTACGTTCGAATGTATCGTTGTCGTTACGGTCTTGGAACGTTGAAAGAATTTGAATTCTGTTTTGAAACATATTGTCAGAGACAATAGAGTGCACAGCACGAAATGTTTCGGCTTAGAATTCGCATTAAGCTAAAAGTGTATAAATAAATTATCTAGAAGTTTAAGTGGTACATGCCATATGCTATTGTACTACAACATTCAGAGAACATACAAAAATTCCTAGTTTCACATCCATGCATTTTTTTTATTATTTCAAATTGAGCTGTTTCCACCTTGAGCTTTTGAAATTTCGTTTGTTTTATGAAAATAAATTAAAACAACCAATTTTGTTCGTTATAACAAACTGTTTTCTTTAACTTGGAGGGATATTTCTTACTATCTCTAAATAGTTCTGTTAAATTAGACACATAGTGCATTTGATGTATCTGTAGATGTCATTTTACCTAATATTTCATGAAAGTCATAAATTACGTGAATATGAATTAAGCACGGATTTGCCATTCAATGCAGTCTTATAAGAATTAATTGATATTTCTCGGAAAACACATTTCATTATATGAGATTAGTATCGATAGAGGTGTTTAAGTGGCAATGACAACAGTAAGCATAATTGGTGTGATCGCTTAAGCCAACACTACAGAGACCGTCGAGACATCGATATATAATATAAAATGCTTTTTATAATCTATTCAATAAACAAACACGAGGGTCCTGATGATGCGCCAGGTGCTTATTCAAAATTCAAGTTTCTACTTCCGACGGTTTCTTAGAGATGAACACCGTAAGTCATATTGTAAAAGTGTCGTTTTCTCCTTTATCGGGTCACGTATGGAGACCTCTTGTGAAATAATGGGATTTTGGAGAGCGCTGATCAGTTCTTTTTAATAATTATTTCAATAATTTAAACAAATTTAGTCGACATTTTATCCGATCTTAGCATAGTATGAGTATGGCATGCTTAAGTTAGATATATATATATATATATATATATATATATATATATATATATATATAGAGAGAGAGAGAGAGAAAGAGAGAGAGAGAGAGAGAGAGAAATGGTGATGTCAGGGAACTCTATGGTTTAAAAGCCATGTTGAAGGCGTTTGGACATCTGAAAAGCATGCATGATAGTAGACTGACGAAGGAAATTATCCAAGAGCAAATGCGTGTGATGGAAGCAGGGGCAAGAGCGACTTAAAAATTCCATGCGGATTGTGTCGGTAGCATATTGAAGAAGTTCAAATTTGGAGCACGCGAAACTGACGAGCTTGCACGTAACTATTGATGGATGTCAGTGAAGCGAAGAGGCACGGTCCGTACTAAAGGTTTCTGTGATTTCTGCCAACCCCTCTGGGAAATAGACCATAATTTATAACAAAATAATAATAATATCGTCGAACAGATTTAATCTGATAGATTGATTTATCTGCTGTAGATGCGTCTATATCCGAAGCTTATACACTTTATTGGCTACGGTCAGTGGTTACCTTTCTGTAATATCTCGAGGTGCTCCCAGAGGATGTCGCCCATGAAGGCGGGCGCGCGCGCCACGAACGCGTCTCGGCCCATCGCGCAGATGTCCTTGCCCTGCAGCCGCGCGAACTGCTGAAGCGCCACGCCCTCCAGCGAGAACTCGCGCGTCGCCCAGCGCAGCCACGCCGCCACCGCCGCCTCGCTCCACTGGCGCGGGTCTGCACACGTTAGGACTAGGTGAACTGGATGTTACTCGAGATTTGGTCGATGAAGTAAGGCATTGAGTTTGATAAGTGAGCGATTTTTATTACTTACAACATATTTTAATCTTTAGTGTGCAATATTGAAATAGGAGAAATAGAATACCAATGATATCAAACTGTTCAAAATCCATGTGCCTCTTTAATCCTGTGCCGCCATAATCCTCTTTAGATATATGTTGCCAAATTTGGATCGAGTTTGGTATTGATATTTTGAACCCGTACTTAAACGTATGTGTAACTATTTGCTGCAAAAATGATTTAAAATATGACAATCTTAAGCTATTTCTAGAACGGTTTTGACCTAATTTTAATGTAATCCTTAATTAGGTACATCCCTTTATTCCACCTGATTAGTGAAAAATATACGACGGAGTTATCAAAAATATAAAGGTTCTATGTCTAAAGTATTTATTATATCATCACTGCATCCTTATACAGTTTTACATAAACTAAAAATGTTTCAGATAGAGAAGTTTTGATTGCACGAATTCATCGACGAGAATTAAACGACGACGAGAGAGAATTATAATGATGTCAGATGCCGTACCTTCACTGGTGCTTTAATTTAACGCTTGTAATGACAAAAATACCAATAGAAGAAGAATAAGGACGGACAGAATTACAAGCCGAGTGTCCGTCCTCAAAGTCGAGGCGGCCGGCGGGGGCGCGTCGGCCGCGTCGCGCTCTTTCCCAACAACGGAACTTGCCTCAGCGCGCGTCCGCCCGGACGTGCGCCGGCCTTCACGCCGAAATGCATGTGTGCATTATGTGGCTATTGCATATCATTTCAAGGAGATCTAACCTTTTATTTTTATGAATATTAATAAGCGCCGCGCACGCAGACAACCGTTCCATTTATAACTGTATAAGTAAAAGGATATATTTTGGAACGATTAATATTTGAACGGCACGGTTAGACTGAGTTTGCAAAGTTAAAAACATTTTTTTTTCTTACATACTTAAAGTTTAAATTTTTTCGCGGAAACGTTAATAGAACTTTGATATAAATGAATCAATAAAAACCATTTTCGCAATAGACTGTTGCAATAATTAGTAGTGAACTTTAGGATGGTAATTTCTAACTAATCGTTAATTGCTATATATTATCATCTGTTACCAAAGGTGATTTAAGTTAAACGAATTTTCCTACAATTTTGTATACCTGACTATGTGTGAAAAGGTTCTAACCGAAACGTTTTATTTTGATAAAGGTTTCCTATTTCAGTTTATATAAATAGGTGAATTCCATGAAAAAGCAAACGAGATAAAGTAAAATTATTATCGTTGCTTTATATAGCGCCATTTCGTACAAGTCTGAGGAAATCACGTCGTTGCCATGTCGTTGATTCTCAACAACGAATAGCACTACATAATATAAACTACGGTTAACATTAACGGTAAATAAAGTACGTAGGTGTGTTACACATAATATGTACATTTTTCCTAACTCGAATACGAAAGACGCCGGATATCGGTCGACTGATTGCCCGGGTGCCGGCAACCAATGAGCACACGAAAACTGCAACTATTACTAACAAGCTACGTCCGTTGTGGAGAA
Organism: Eumeta japonica; assembly: GCA_005406025.1. Lineage (NCBI taxonomy): Eukaryota > Metazoa > Arthropoda > Insecta > Lepidoptera > Psychidae > Eumeta > Eumeta japonica. Next base: position 225,023 of record BGZK01000568.1, read on the forward strand.
TGACAATTGCACTATCCATCACTATAGTTGCATATAAATCGAAACATACCGTAAGCACTTTCATGTGGCCTTGTGTGCATACAGCACACAGCGTCTCATGTATGGCAAGCGTGGGAATATATATCGGTGAATTATTACCGAGAATTCATTTCTTTTCAAACATATATCGTTCGAGCAATGAACAAAATTCAAATTTGCACGCAAACAAACCTTCGGAATCGCATACAACGCGTTTCCGGCGTACGCGAGTCGACCGCCCGCCCGCCGCCGCGGCCGCCTCTCGCTAGCCGACGGCCGACAGCGCCCCCGCGCACAGGATCGCCGAGGTTCGTAACTCGCGATTGCGTAGAACCGAGCTTTGTGCGCGAGAGTCGTGTGAGTTTTTTGCTCTGCCGGCCGTCGCGTTCGTCACGACCTTCGACGAACTCGCCGCGCCCTTCCCCGCCGCCCCGCGGACGCAGAAGCGTGAAAAGCTAAACCTTAAAATCAAGATTTGCAGAAACGTTACGTTTCAACGTGACTTTCGTTAATATGTGTATTTTTTAATTGTCACCGTCGGATTTCGATATGAAACTGGATTTTAAAAAATGACACGCTTTTTTGTAACATCTGAATATTAACTTACTGTACGTTTGTTTCTGTGATAATTCATTTTCTTCAAATGTATAAATTTGAAGAACTAATAAAAAGTTACGCTATAATCATTAACTTTTACATTCTCGGCGCAGTTCCCGATTTCGACGAGTCTCGACCTAGATCCTGACTCGGGTCCCGCTCGCAATCCCTCGACTCGGCTCTGATAGAATTATCGTTGAAGCATTCTCAACGAAAACGGGTACTCATATTAAATGATTTTATTTTAAAACGATCCTGTTTTTAATCCCGACGCTGCTCGCGATTGTAATTGCGGACAGGTGTTGATCTTGATTCTCCCTTTCGTACGAAAATGTCTTAAAAAAAAACTTCTTAATATTCTCCAAATTATCAATTTTTTTTATGGACAACTTTTCCGTTTTCATTTCTTTAAAATTTTATTCGGACTTTTAGAAACATTAAAAAATATGCGAAATCGGCCAAGGCCTTCTCGAGCGAAGCGCTCACCGAAGAAACTGCATTTAATTTTTGTTTATACAGATCGCTAGCTTTCCGGCCGCGGCTTCTCCCGTATGGACATAGAACGTTTTCCTTCATCTTTTAAATGGAAAGACCTTGATGTCAATCCCAATTTCGTCCTCGTTTTAAAAATTTTGATTCCGATACTGCGTTACTATCCCGGTTACGCTCTTGATTGTAACCGGGATCCGACACTGGGTTCCGACCGCGGTCCAGTTCTAAATTTCGGTCCCGGTCCTGGATCTCGATTCTCCTCCCCATCCCGTTTTCGATTTGGATACAGCTCACGATTCCAATAAAGTCTAAATTTTGTTCTAAGCCATCCAAAAACGCTTTAAAACCCGTTCAGTAATTTCAGAAATGTGCGCGAACGCAAATGGTAAATAAATTGTAGTTTTCCCTTAGCTATATCATATTTCTTTTATTGTATTCTCTCCATTTTCATATATCAATAACCTTTAACGTACAGACACACTACGTTCCACTCTTTTATTATATGTATAGATAATATGGAGTCTGTTCAACATAGTATACAGCTCTGTACATGTATATTCATACACACGCGATGCTAACATACGAAAACAATTGCAAAGGACTCGCTCGTAACAATCGACGCGTGACGTCTGGAAACGTGTTTTGCGCCGCGCGTTACGTTATCTGCGGGCATCGCGAGTCGTTTTTCCACGGCCGCGGCTATAAGTAGTCGGGTCTTAATTGGACCGGGTGGAAAGTTGCATCGGCGCAGGACCCGTTTCTTATCTGCATTTCTGTTATCAGCGGTTGCCATTGTGTCGCGTGGGGTGTCGCCGTATACGACCAACCGTCGTCGGGCCGTTCGTAGCGATGCTACCGCGAGTTGCGGTTTTACGTTTTCGTAACTGGTAATATACTAATTTGACGGATTGAACATGGAGACGTGTCTCGTTGACACGTTGACGCGTACGTATTATTAAAACACGACATCTCCCTGTTCGTCTGTCCGCCCGTTTGTGGTTCTTAGCTCGAGAACCACTAGTTCGATTTACGTGATTGTGACTGTAATATGGAAATACGTTATCGATTAATACTGGCATTCACTTTCGCTCTATCGCTGTGATTGTGTGGATTTCAATCAATTTAGTACATGTGGGCATTGAGATTGATAAAATACGACACCGTTACTTGAAATGTAAGATATAGCCCGTGTGTTAGTTTGTATAAAATGTAAGCTATTGTCAGTCTGCTTATAAATATGAGCAATAGATTATGCTAACAAATTATGTGTAAATGATAGAAAAAATATTTTGACCATTTTTATATTTTATTTTGCCTTAAGCATGTTAGGCATTGCATCACAGCATTTCACTTAACGGGGTTCTGTCCGCATTTGTCGGTTCTTTTTAAAACTTCTTACGCTCTAGTGGATGTGACTGCATTTTCCTGAGGATGTGCCTGGTTGGCATGAAACGTACGTTGAAATTAACAATGTAACGATTAGCGGACTAATTATAAATTAACACTTGTTTAGGTGTTCGATATCTGTCAATCCTCTCGAATCAATACCCAATCAATTCTTTGGATAGAGATTCGTAGTGGAGAGGCAGATTCGAAGGTCAGCGGTGGGTTGCATGCTGCATGTTGCAGGCAAGCGACTACTATGGATTTGCGCGAATTAAACCTCACACAACAGAATGAATTGCAATATGTTTTTTAAAAAATAAAATAAACAATTAATTTTTTAAAAACATATTGCAATTTTTACATTGCAAAAATATAAAATATTGTCACCCTAACATAAGAAATTAGACTAGTGTCAAGTTATAGACTAAGAGATGACTGCAACAAAGCCTATTTGCTGAAGGTATTAAATGCAGGATTTTTTTTTGTGTGAGGCAGCGAAGTACAAATGTATGTATATGTGCACGGATATGTAAAAAGTAGCTCTTTAATATTACGAGCACATTCTCATTGATGGAGTCAAAGATATTAGAAGAAAGAAAAAGAAGAATTGCGAATTTGAGGTGTGCTCTTCTTTAGGGACGTAATCTACTTACTTTATTCTGAATATAAATTAGAAAATATATGTGAATGTAATAAATGAAAATTCTTGGCCACTTTATGAATTAAACGCCATGCGATACATTACCTCTCGCAGGTCCAACTCTCTGGTAAGTAGAATTTAATAATTGACTTATTCGAGTCATAGAACACATAGACGAAATTAACTTGAAATTAAAATTTGTCTTCTGTAACAAAGAAATATTGAACGTCTCAACCCTTGTGCCCACAACTCCGTGACGGCTTCATTTGAATTTTTGACCTGAAGAATGAGGCATCGCGACTTATTAACTTGGTTAATTTATAAATTAAAATGAGGTGCCATAGAGTTGTGATCGAGTGAAAATTAAGTTTCATTAATAACTCTATTTATAGATGAAGCACGAATAAATTGTAATTATTGTCAATTTTTGTATTTGATACATGTAGATGATAGTATAAATTGTGATCGAAAGTAATTAAAAAAAAAACATATTATTCACCCGTATCAGTGTTACATATAAGATTGTTCTACCGTCTGTCCTCATGTCAACCGAATTAGAACAAACGTGGTATACACTCGATACATCGGTTCTTGTACGGTCGGCTCCTCGACTATCAAGCAAACGCACGGCCTGTCAACCGGTTTTTAGCCGTCAGCCCATCGAACGCCGGCTCGTAGGGCGGCGTTTACCCGGCCCGGCCGCTTTGCATTCCTAATGGCTGTAATATCGGTGCCTATTGATTACACGATCGTTAAACGGTCGCTTAAGTTTGTCTGTAGGCATACGGTTTTGTACGCATGTACGCTTTTGTCTGTAGGCATACGGTTTTGTACGCCTGTACGCTTTTGTCTGTAGGCATACGGTTTTGTACGCCTGTACGCTTTCACATTGTCGAACTCGCTGCATATCGTTTTGAGTACATTTTCGAAATTCTATCTTGTTGTTCGGTTACTTTTGTTGTCTGTCAGTTTTAGCCCAGTATCCCGTTTACGAGTCGTGGCGAGGAACGCCACAGTGGTACGTGGGTCAATCTGAAAGTTTGTCCCACGAAAATCAAAAGCTGAAATGAACAGAAAGTTGCTTTTATTATTATGGTTTTCCAAAATAGTGTCCGTCGAGATCAATACATTAATGCGTTCGATGGAACCACCGAGAGAAACACTTTGCCCAAACGCACTTTGCCCACTCACACTTTGCCCACTCGCACTTTGCCCATCGCCCACTCACACTTTGTCCACTCACACTTCTGCCCACCTCACTTCTGCCCACTCGTACTTCTTTGTTTCGCACTTTTGCTCTGCTCACACTTTTGCCCACCTCTGCACTTTGCCCACTCGCACTTTGCTCTCTCGCACTTTGCCCACTCACACTTTGCCCACTCGCATCTCTGGCTCCATCGCACTTTGCTCTCTCGCACTTTGCCCACTCACACTTTGCCCACTCGCACTTTGCTCCACTTCCGCACTTTGTTCTCTGACTCCTGCCCACCTCTGCACTTGTCCCTCTCGACTTTGCCCACTGCACTTTGCCCACCTGCACTTTTGCCCACTCGCACTTTTGCTCTCTGCTGCTCCACTCCACATCTTTGGTAATTTCGCACTTTCGTGACCCTTGCCCACTCCACACTTCTGTCCACCTTTTGCATCCGTTCCTGACTCTCAGACTTTTGTCCAACTGCACTTTTGCTTACCTCGTGATCTCTGTCTAATTCCACTTTTTGTGCTCTTCTCGTGACCTTGTTTCTGCACTTTGCCCACTGCACTTCTTGCCCCACTGACTTTGCTCTCTCGTGACCCTTTGCTCCACTCACATCTTTGCTCCACTCTGCACTTGTCTAACCAGCACTTTTGTTTCTCTTGCACTTTGTTCCCACTCCACACTTTGTTTCTCAGACCCTTGCCCACTGCACTTTGCTCCACTCTGGAACCTTTGTCCACTCAGACTTTTGTTCTCTCAGCTTTGTCTACCCTTGGGGCTCCTTTATTCACCTTCCGTGACCCTTGTTTCTAGACCCTGCTCCACCCACACTTTGCCACTCAGACTTTTTGTCGTCAGACCTCTCTTTGTTCCTCTGTGACTCTTGGCTGCAGACCTTGTCTACCTGTGACCCTTTGGCTCCACTCCTTGCACTTTGCCACTCAGACTCTTTGTTCCTCCTGTGACCCTTTGCTCCACCTGCACTTTGTCTACTCTCTGCACTCTGTCTAACTCGTGACCCTTTGGCTCCACTCAGACCTCTTTGTCCATCTCAGACCCTTTTGAGCCTTCTCTGCACTTTGTTCCCAGACTTTGTCTGACTCGTGACCCTTGTTTCTCTGCACTTTGCTCCACCTGTGACTTTGTCACCTGCACTTTGCTCCACTGCACTTTGGTCTGACTCGACACTGTTCACCTGTGACCTTTGCACTTCGTGACTTCAGACCCTTTGTTCCTCTCAGCACTTTGTTTCTTCCTCAGACCCTTTGCTCCACTGCATCTTGCCCACTGCACCATCCTCCACCCTGCTCCACTCACACTGCTCCACTCGCACTTTGCTCACTACACTTTGCTCCACTCTGCACTTTGCAGCGGCTCACTCACACTTTGCCCATTCGCATTTTGTCCACTCACACTTAGTCGCTTCGACCGCCTTTCTATACGCAGCCACTACTACTTCCGCGTCCGTAAACCCCTTTCCTAGAAGTTTTTCATTTATTCTAGGAAATAAATGTAAGTTGCATGGTGCAAGATCGGATCTGTAAGGCGGGTGAGCCAGGATTTCTATACCGGTATGTGGTGAGGCGTTGTCTAGATGAGGGGGAATCCTACTGCGAAGTCGTTTTTCCAGAACATTTTCTAAAACAAGACGCAAGCAATCGTTAGTGTAGCAGTCTGCAGTGACTGCCTTTTAACTTCTAAAACAGTTGTTGCATATTGACCTGTCATTCCGAAGAAAGAGGCCATCACATTTTTTTCGACGCTTCGGCCTCGTTTCATTCTCGATAAGAAACATCCATTGAACAGAATGTCTTTTCACGAAATAACTTACACAGATAGCAGGAAAGTGAGAGAAAAAATGTTCTACATCAGTAATAATACTCATTTTATAAAAGTTAGTATAATTATTTGATCATTGGTTATTTTCCACAGCCAATCTTATCAGGATTAAATAACTCTCTGAAAAATAGCGATTTGACTTAAAGGACTTTAGTTATATGTAAAGTATATAGGACATTATACATATTATTGGATTCGCAAAGCCGTAGGTAATAAATAAGGGCAACGATCGGATTAAAATTTATATTCACAGTCCATTTACTAAAAGAAAATAAAGGAACAATGTCTCACGAACATAGAACAGCCTAGCTCTTAATTTGTATAATAGCAGTCTACAATACAGCAGCATTATGTATACGTAAAAAGAAGAGATTTATTATTTTAGGAACAGTCTTGTAAAATTAATTCTAGTCTGGCCTGGTCTGTCCTAATATAGTCTAGTAACCTAATAGAAGCTGTCATCTGCTTAAAACTCTTAAAACTCTACTTACAACATTTATTGTGCGAAAAATTAAAATTTTCTGTATTAATTCATAATAAATGTACAAAAAGGTATTCGAGTTCGAGTACCTGTTCTGGGGTAGCGGTGATGTAGGCACAAATTAAAAAGCTCTCCTAGTGGCGAATCACATACTTCATACGTATATCTCAACCGAATTTATTTTATATTTCGCTATCTATTTTCATTCTCCTAGCGATTATATACATTAACATTTACTTTCTTTATACTTTCTGCAATGAGGTTTCTATTAATCCTTTAATTTCCTATTTCTACGTTTGTATATTTAACCATTGATGAGTTCCGATATATCGGTCGCAGAGCTTTAGTTATTTTTCCTCTTAATATCATTCAGATAGACTGTTAGGATGACGTTACGTATCGATTTCAAAACGCTGTCGATGCGTTAAGAGACAGGGCCGCGAGGGCAGGCGCGCGCGGCCGGAAGCGCGAATAGACGCGGCGCAGACGCACGCGTTTCCGGCGCGCGGCCGACGAACTCGCCACCTGCCCGCTCGTCCGAATGTCGCTGCATATGCTGCGATCCCGTGCAGCGATTTACGCATTGATCATCCGGATTCGATGCCCGAATAAAGTACTAGATATATTGGAAAAAAATTGATAGTAAAGCACTCTTTAGGTATTAATAGTAGCAGTTCACAAATTATTTTTGAAGTTAAACTTCTGTATAATCGTTGTGATTTGAAACGAGATGAAACGAAAATACGTTACGGCAGAGACAGACACATAAACATATAGGACTAAGCCGGCAATAGATTGAAATATAAAACATTCGTAGCCTCCCCACTCTCGTCTACTAAGCATTGTTCTTTTGCGTGCACCTGCACATTGACGAGTTAAAGCGTAAGAGCAAGCGTCGGTGTGTATCTGTATTGCGCACTGTCTAATATGTTTTACTTGTTAGTACATACGTGTAGGCCTACACATTGCGAAGCCTTGGGAGAAGGCATCATATAGTGAGTACAGTACAGTAGGCACATTTATATTGCACTTGAATATTTTCTAATATCTCTAATCCCTTTTTAAGTACGAAGTTCTACTTTAATATTTTCTATTCAAAAAATTTTATTCTTATTTCTTAGTGCTCATAGATTACATATATAACTTTCATTTAAATATAAAATCACTCTATACTTGATAAATATAAAAAAAATAAACTTGATAATTAACCTGCTCCTGGTACTCTATATTCATCTCATTCTCTCGTAGGTTACTTTTTAAAAGTTTCACTTCTACTACCATGTGTGAATTGCACATAAACAGTTTTTTTTTATTTCATCCTTATTAGAGGAGGATGTAATCTAATGGAGTGAAAAAAATACTCACATACCATTAAGCTTTAGACACAAAAAACCGGCTAAGATAGAAGTCGGCCTCTAGCATTCAGGGTGCCGTACCTATCAAAGAACGGAATGATGTGAAATTCATAATCGCTTCAAGATTAAATCGCGTGGGTAGATATCGTATCACTGTTTGCAAATTAAAAAAAAAAATAAACTGTATTTAATGGAACATATGCTAAGGGATACCTAAGAAATATGAAAACAGATTTTATTTAAAATGATTTCCCTCAATTTATTTGTAAAGCTTCTTTTACTTGTGGTTTACGGTTCAGGAGTTAAAGAGGATGCACATACGAAATTAATGTTTTTGGGAATCAAAAGGAAAACTTACTTAAGAACCTTTATTGAAATTTTAAATACCTATCCAAAGACAATCCACACAATTAAATGCGTGAAAAAGAATTCGGTCCGACGATTCACATAAGACACCTATCTGATCAAGCACATCAGGATCGATGAAAAAATAGCGCAGATATAAGGCTGTGATAAACTGACGGAAGGACAGACGAACTAGACGAAACTATAAGGGTCCCTTTTTGAACTAGGAACCGCGGAACCATAAAAGCTAAAGTACGTTTAAATATTTTCGCTAGTCTTCACTAAGAACGCATACAGCTCAATTCGCATTAACTGTTTTTTTTCAACATCCTTCTTATCTACTCGAGAAACGCACAAAAGATCACAGCGATACGCCAGACGGTACGGCTAATGGTTTTACTTAGCGCGAACGGTGTCGTACAAGAGGTGCGCGCGCGGCGCGAGCGCCCGCCCGGCTGTCCGTCCATTGGCATATGCAGATTTATGCGTACATTGTGTCGTGTGCACCTTAAAGCTAACGCCCTTTCGTGGAGTCTCGGCCTCAACGAAAATCATTGTCACCGTTCCAGTCACTATTACTACCTCTGTAGACCATACTTCTTATGTGGTGTTGAATTTAAACACTATTCAAGAATATAATACCACAAAATAAATATAATGCTTATATTTATGCGCCCATAACTATGGATTAAAACTAGGGATCTAGGTATATAAATACTGCAAGGATGAGCTTTAATAAACGATTAATTTAAAGCGATTTCTACCTCGAAATGTTATTGGTACCCCCTAATTAATATGTAAGGTTACATTTTAACTCCGAATTTTAAGTGAGTTCCTTAGCTATTTATTACCGAAAATGATCATTCCGTGGAGCTGTGGCAAAGGGCTTGTGTAAAGGGCGATAAGGGCTGGATGAATAAGTTTGATTTTCATTTTCGAATCGTCAACCAACGGACAAAAAATTTTAAAGGAGATTTCCATTTTTGATCCATCGTCCAAATTGAAAAAGCAGGTAGAGATCAACACCGAATATATAACGTAACATAAAAATGTTTTGATTGTAGGAATGAAAATTTGAACGTTAAAAATATCAACTATTTCGTAGGACGTGTCTAAAATCTAAAACTTCAAGACCTACCATCTGTTTTTGTGCGCTGACAAGGGATTAACGAATGTAATTGCCATTGTATTTAAATTTTTTCAAATCGGTACTTCATGAACCACATACGATATTGTTCATACATACCTATGTATGTATCAAATGACTTAACATTCAGTATTAATATACAGTATGCGTTAAATTGTTCATTATTATATTAGCTTTCCACATACATAGAATGTATCTTCATCTTTTATGTTGATCGATTTTGCTGTGGACTCTAACCTCCTCGGTCTCGTTCTCAATTTCGGCCTCGATTCCGATTTTCGATAATTGTGACCCCGTCACGTTTTCAGTTCTATTCCGCTACAGGCCACCGGCCCGATTAGGAAGAAGCTAGGGCAAAAACTAGTATCTATATAAAATATAGCCTGTGAAGGCAAAGTTTTCTATGACTTAAAGAATCTTTAGAATCCTTGTGTGTCGTTCGGTTCGATAATACTACTGTGCGGCTGAACTCGAGAACACATGCTAAAATAGATTGAAAATAAAGAACCTTTTCCATTAAAAAGCCATTCAGATGTACCTATTTTCATGGTGTTCAGTCAAACGGTGTTGAAGTCTAGAGATTACAGAAACTTACATACATTTTTAAGAATACAGGTCTTGTGCAATTAGGCGAAACATGTAAAATACTGTGTGACCACGATACCTTTGGGCACGCCGAGGCGCAGTTGCTCCTTCTCCCAAGAGGCGAAGGTGGCCTTCAGCGCCTCGGCCATCTTCTTGTTGGTGCCCGGCGTCAGCGGCGGCACCTGCGACGGGATGTCTGCAAAGAAACATAGCTCTTATTGGTGCATCGTGATCGAGGAACGACACCGAGTATAATAATAGCTGCATACATAATTTATATGACCTGATGAGTCACGAGTGTGTATAGATATTAGCTTTCTCCTGCAACCGGAATGGAAATAGATCAATGGCGGACGAACTATGAAAGCTTTAAAGTTAATAAAATCTTTAAAGCTTTCACGGAATATGAAAAAAAAGCAATAATAATTCATTGTTATGAATTTTTCTTAGTTTACTGTTTTAATTTTTTTTCTGTCTAATATTCGAGACAGTTGAGATTTAACGTAAACACATTTCAATGAGTTCGAATAAGGTAACAAGAAATATCAAACGCAAATGTATGTATTTCAACAAACATCATTCGACACTCTATAGAATACAGAAACGTAAATAGATAAACCATGAAACTCGATCGATTTGTTAATGCTCTCCGATCTCAGAGTGTAGTATATATCTAAAATTTTTATAGCGAAAATCGATAAGAATTGAGAAAGTTCTTCCAAAGTGGACAAGAATTAAGAAAGTTCTTCCATAAAACGTTATAAGATATGTACCCATGTTTTTAAACGTGTCCGACAGTGTTTCACACTTTCGGCAGCGGCATGTTTTTTTTCTTATTTTATCTTATCGAATACCTAGAAATTTATTGAATCTATTCCATCGCGTTCAATATCGGACGCATTAGTTAGTTGGGCTGCGGCACGGCAGAAGAGAGGATCTCGTGTGAGAATGCGAGAGCCGAACGCAAGTACAGTACGGCATATCTCGGTGTTATTTGGCCGGAGCAAACGGAACGCATCGGGCTTAAACAAGCGTAAAACGAGATGAAATGGAACTCGGCCAGCCGGCGCAGCGCGCTAGATACAGATGTATCAAGTTCGACGTACAATCGTCTAGAATATAGCGATGTATGAGGAGACGGTTTACCGGCTTTTTTATGGCTGTGGTAATGTTACCGTACGTTTAGTAGAAGTTTTTGTTGTGTTACCGTAACAGCTTCGAACGATTTACACGTGTTTGTTTTTTTGGTTAAGGTAATGTCACCAAACGTGCTACAAACGCTTTAATGTTACGGTAATGTTACCAAAAGTGTTATATGAGTTTTTCATTTTTATCGTTATGTTATTAAAAGTAATGTAGACGTTCGTGATACTACTAAATGCATTATAAACGTTTTTGTTGTTATATGTATCCATACATTCTGGTTCAAGATATGTTTCGTCTTAAGATGTTTTGTATTGTTATTAAATGGATTTTATGGAACATCACAGTTTTTCCCAACTATTCATACATGCCTTATATCTTGATTTTATTCCTAAGGAGTTGTTTTCATTAAAAATTTTCAAGCAGTTTATAAAAAAAAATATCAAATATTACATCGGACGTTAATAATATTTTTTTCATTGCCTCTATAAATTACAATAATTTACACTTGTTAGATTAACTACTAACAAACAATCGAAATTTACAAATGAGCATTTTTTGTTAACGCGGCCCTTAATCTTTTTACGACATTCATATGATATGATAATACGTGCATACCACTAAGAATGAAGTACTAATTAATTGCAGTTTGCGTATGCTTAAAAATGTTCTGTTGAACATATCCTTAAGCAGACTTATCAAATATATTTTACGATATATTTTAGAGTTTCACTCGCAATATTACTATTTTATTTTTAATCTGTGATTAATATAATTATGCTTTTAGAGTCATAACGTCGATTATTCTATCCGCGCTGATTGTACAACCAAAGCGCCTCCATTCATAATAAGCTGGCCCTGCGCCGGTCACCTCCGCCGGCGGGCGTGTGTGGACGTCCGTGCGCGTGTCCGCGCGCGCGCGTGTGTGCCCACGCGCACCTGCCGACCAGTTCTGAGATGCGGAGATTTGTACGCCTCTCCCACGGTCGCCGCCGCTCGGTGTATCGGCCCTCATTGTGATCTCATTATTCCGACCAATAAATCTGTTGGCCGTGCCTTAAGAGCGTCGAAACTGTAAAACCGCTTTAAATGAAAGTGTAGGCGATGTATAAGTTGGCAATGCGTGTCTGTTGCGTGAGAGAAGGAAGTTCGGTTGGCACGCAGAACAGAAGTTCTGTGTTCAATTCTGAACAGCAATAAGTAAAGTCAATCAATCAAAAATCATCTGAAAAAGCTTTTCAAAAAAGATATTCAATATTGGAAAGAGTTATATCAATTTAGAATTAAGTGCTGCTATCTGAATAAAAAAAAGTTAAATAATTTTATTGTTTTTATTATTCAACTTCAAACTTCAGAGCTAGCGTATGGACAAAAAGTGATGTTGAATGTGACAAGCCAAATGACCATTATCATCAAACTGTTAATTGATCTACTGTTGCGCACACGCTTCTCCTGTTTAAGACGATACTGTCTAATAGCTAAATTGGGTAGACTGATGACCGCCGTGTCAGCCCCGCCGACTTCTCAATTAGTTCGGTGGACAGACCTTTTAAAATATTAGATTTAACAATTTCCTAATGCTCTTGCAGAAAAAAATTGTAACTGATTTTATGCTGATACTACCTATCATAATATTACTAGGTGCACGGTTGCTGACTATGTGTGTCTATTACTTTATTTTTGAAGAGATAATTTTTGCAGTACCGTCGTCAATTAAAATTAGATGAAACGAAAAAGCGTCACTAGAAAAAAACAAACACAAATATCTACATAATTCAGTCTGTAAGAGAATGAGATACAATGTGAAATGAGATGGAATGCCTGCGAGAGAATAAAATAAAATATGAGATGAGATAAAATGCGCGAGAGAAAGAGATATGTGCGCCTGCGTATTATTATTTGTTGAAATTTCAAACGTAGAGTCTGAATAATAAAATGAGAAATAAGTCTTAAACTATCAAGTTTAAGACTTATTTCCCATTATAACATCGGTATCAACCGATGTTATAATAAATAATCCCTATATTTATTTCACTCCTGCGCATTCGTCTCACTGTTTCGCAGTTTACTTTTTGAAAGTTTCACTTCTATTGCGTGTGAAAAGCACTCATGTTACTTTGTTGTTTTTCTTTTTATAAAACATCTGTTTGGCGCGGCCATCTGGAGTAATTTGATTTTTCAGCGTCCACCTGAAAAACAAGCTGTGACCCTGACTGCAGAGTTTAGCTGAAGTGATCACCCTCTCGATCTCTTGTTTTTGTGATTTATGAGCAACAAAGCCAAGACAATCATTATGTTGTGTTTTAAAGCGACCGCAGAAAATGTTGAAATTTTTTTATTTATGTTTTATTCATCGTTCTGGTCCAAATGCGAGGTTCCATTTATTTATTTTAACATTGCACGTATATAAAATATGTAGACGTGAATCGACCGACTAGGGACTGCGCTCTTAATGCGCCGCGTTATCACAACCTCCGACGTACGTACTTGTACTTTCGTGTTAAGTTCTTACGTGTTAGACGCGTGATTAATATGTGTTTTCTTTTTGTGTGGAAGATTTAATATCGGTGTTAGAGGTCGGAATGGAGCTCCGTTGAAACGTGAATGGGTCGGCTTATGAACACGTCGCTGATTGTTAGTTAGCGCTAACTTACAAGACTGTTAGTGATATTTATCCAAATTATTCATCAGGGATAAAAATCGAGGGGCAGCACTGCGGTAGCGTCGAAATAGTGTTTTGGTTGTAATATGTTTTTATTAAATTTGAGTCTATTTTACTATTACAGGCTAAGTATTAATAAAAAAATGGGTGCGAGTACTTATATATGCACGCGCGTGAGAAGTTATACTTCTTTGGTATCGTTAAAAAATAATTTTTAACTGCATGCAAATAATTAATTACAATAATTAATTATTAAATAATTAATTTAATAATAAATTTAAAAATTAAATTTGAATTTATTAATTTTTTAAATATTTATTATTTTTTTAATTTTTATCAATAAGTTTTCATTAAATTTGTCCATTTCTATTTATAAATATTTATGATTTATTCAATTTAATAATAAATATTAAAAATGAATATTTTAATTTGATGTTCGATTTTAATTTTTATCACAATTTTTTTATCAAATGTTTTATTAAATTTATTTCTTTATTTTGTAAATATTAAATAACCAATAATAAATATTTAATATTAATAATTTAATAATATGTAGTATTAATTATTTTAAATAATAACATTTTAATTTATATCAATAAATAATACATACGGATAGTTAACCTCAATTATATAGGAGCACTTAAAAAAGTGTATAAGCACAATTTTTTTCACTAATATTTACGAATAGTAAAAACTTGGCCCATAAGGGGATTGAACCCGCGACCTTCGCGTTATTAGCACGACGCTCTAACCAACTGAGCTAATGGGCTCTTTTAATGTCGTACGAAAATCGTACGAAAAATAAATAAAAAACCTGTTAATTTTGTGTTACACTGATGCGCGCGCATCTTAAAATTTCACTCTCATCATTTTTCATAACGCGCCTAAAGAAGTATTACTTCAAAAAGAGTAGAAAATAAGAAAATAGAAGGATTTCGTCAATAAATCTAATTTTTTAAGAACAACCGATTCGCCTTATAATTTAATATTATATATATACATGCAAATGGATTGGTAGCAATTTCATTGTAGGTATAAGAAAATATTCCTTCGCGAGAACCTTCATCACAAGCTACGTAGTAAAAGAGGCTTAGATTTAGAAAAGAACATGAGAATGAAGAAAAACTGATTTTCTTTTAATCACAAAATTCGTTTAAATCCCTCTATTGCTCTATAGGTTCACGTCGAATTTTATAAGTACGGGATGCGTTTTTAAATTTTATCGTTGGCAGTTGGCAGAACGCAGCGGACGTTAATTATACGGCGTGCGCAGCGGCTCACGTGACTTACTCGTCCCGGCCGGCGCGGGCGCAGGTGCTCCGCAATAGCTGCTTACGCGCATAAAAGTCAAGCTAACTGATTATTATTGCTTATGTTAATTTCTTTGTTAAACCGTCGCGGAGTTACGTTAACATAAATAAACGTAATCTTTTATTTCGGAAATCAACAAACGTCTACTTCCATGTATTACTTACTGCTCCTGTAAAGGGTATCTAATAGAAGATAAATTAACATAACAAAGTTCCTATGGTTTTCCTTTGAATATGCCTAATAGAAAATCTGCCACAATATTACAGTAGAAGCAGGTTTTCTATTATATTCTAACTACTATATGTTTACAAAAAATACATTTCAAAAATTACCAGCGTAACTCGTTAAATTACCAGATAGATAATACAAACTAATATGTAGTAAGACAAATTCAGTCCACTATGCTAGATTTTCGGTATGAAATATAGTATAAGATGTGAGAAATTACTATGATTAAAGCCTCGTTTTCGACCTCCTTTTAAACCATATTTTAACAGAGACTTTTACGGGTTAGTTCCAAGATAAAATTGTTTCAAAAGTGATTTTTTGTTAAAAATTAGTTTAAAGGGAGGCTGTGGAAGAAACTCTAAAAGTTTTGCATTGCTTACTACACAAAGAGAAAGTGTTTTTGAGCCGTGATGTCACATTTTACTGATGTGCACAACACTATATAAAAACAATCCTAGATTCAATTTCGTCTCTTCTTCGTTAAACAACTGTTTTGTATGTTGTTTTACTCATCTGAATAGAGATTAGTGATGTTTTTGATCAATACATACAACAGACAACATAATATGAGCAACTAATTGTGTTAAAAAAAATCTCACATTAGTTTGTATGATTTGACATTGTAGACAATCATACAACTGGCATTGTTTTGTTTGAAGTTATATGCTTCTTAAAAATGTATAATTTTTCATCAAGACAATTGTGATAAATATATAGAGAATCGAATATTTAATGATCTTCGAGGGTTCATTAATGAATAACTGAACTGTTAAATGCTAAAAGGCATCGTCCAGAGGGAATGCGGCCGGCAGCGCCCCCTCGCGGGCAAAAACGCCGGCGGGGGTGAGTTTCGTTTCCGTAATTAAAGCAAGAAATGGCCGGCGGGGCTATTCTGGTTTAATCGGCGCGCCGATATTCGAAGCTTCCGCCGCGACTGATACTTCGCGAACCGGCCCATTAAAATTCGTATTGCGTCATTTTAAATACTACCCACGGCGAATAGTACAACACAGAGTACATCGATTTGCGGCTTTTGTTTTCTTTTTTTTTGCCTCGGTACGTTGACACGAACATTCACTTCACACGTCATCGACGTCACGGGAATGAAGAACAGGTGTAAAGTTAGAGATCGGAAATGGCAACCGGTTTATAATTCGATCTAAGAAAGGATTCATGAAAAGGAAGCGCATGAGTTCGAAACTATTTTAAGGTGTAGTTTGCGAGACAATATAAAAATCAACGATATAAGAAAAGAAGTTAAACGGAACTTAAGCAGTTCTAGAACGAATAAGAAACAACAGACGCAAGATAATGCCTTTATTTCCAAAAATAATAAAAGTAGGAGGAAGTAACTTCATAAAGCGTTTTAATATTTTACAAATACGCCTTACGCTTATTTAAGAATAATACTTTTATTAATATATGGATAGCAATAGAATGTAAAAGGAGTTAATTACAATGTTAATCGTATTAGAATGAAAAAAGTATAATAAAGTTTAATACGGCTTTTATATTAATTTACAAATCTTTTACTTTTGGAGTTCCGTAATTAAAAAAGGAAAAATGGAACCCTTACTATTTTGTCCATCCTTCAGTCTGTCTGTTAAGGGGAATTTATAGAAAAATGAAGGTGAAATTAGTATCAAGTACTAAGATCTATATACTATGGGTATGCAAATAATTGAAGCTTCAACTATGTTAATGCAATCAAATCATTTTGAAACATTGCGATATTCGTAAGCTCACTCGTCAAATTCTACAGGATGCTTGTTGTTGACCTGGAATCATAATATTCAGCAAAAAACAAGATGTAAGAACACAAATAAAAAGTTTTAATCATATCATACGATAAAAAAAAAATGTACGGAACTTTCAGAGCGCTGATCATACTGGCGCTTGTCCTACTTTTTTATGAGAGATGTGACTAGCATGTACGTAACAAATAGGCGGACGGAGCATTACTCATCAGCGGCTGAAGCATTGCATGTCGACGAACTACGCATGTTGAGTGGT
Source organism: Eumeta japonica (assembly GCA_005406025.1). Taxonomy (NCBI): domain Eukaryota; kingdom Metazoa; phylum Arthropoda; class Insecta; order Lepidoptera; family Psychidae; genus Eumeta; species Eumeta japonica. Next base: position 242,463 of record BGZK01000568.1, read on the forward strand.
CGGGGACCGGCGATCTAAAAGGAACGTTTTGCCCAACTTTCCAGATGAAATAAAATGTATTTTGTAAAAAAGTCCAACTTTTTTTATACTTTTGGAACGAAGTTCCTTACGGCGGGCTTGGAGGAGATAGAGATTTTGCTGCGCCACCGAACTGAAAAAAATGTGATAGTAAAACCGTAAGAAAAAGTCCGTGGAATAAAACCATAAGAATAAGAAAAAGTCCGTGGAATAAAACCGTTAAATGAGACGTGCGCAGGCGCGACAGTCGTATATTTTTAGATATGTCGTTATTTTACTGTGCGTTTATTGGCGCAAGGTGACGCGAGCTCGGCGAACGGCGAGCGCTGATTGGTGGATCACACCGGGCACGGCTGGCATGAGGCCGCGCGACTTGTTTACGACTTCGCGCGATTACCGAGAATCGGTCGGGGTTATTTTCCATTAACAAATATATGTCGGTAAAATATAAGAAATAAATCATAATAATCGTAAATTTTTTCGAAAATAGAATTAACAATAAGAACAGAAAATGAAGAACAGATAGTAAGGAGTAAATGTCATAATTCCACTACAACGATCACCAAACGATTTAAGTAGCATCTTATAATAAAACATATTCCTGTCAGAACACTTAAAGTACATTATATTTTTTTTTTTTTGCAAATTGTGTCGATTCTACATTAGCCGAAGGAACTTCGTTCCTACCTGGTATCCCACGACACCACTCGTTTTTTAATATTTAATTCTAGAAGATGAAAAGGAGAATATTAGACATAACATCAATCGAGTGAGACTGACAGCGTAATGACAATCGATAAATATAAGCGCGAATGTGTGTTTGCGGTTCGTATATTGTATTACAGCGAGCCGAATCACTTTGTGCGAAATTAATTTTTTTATCGTTTAACTGTACCCCTGTCCGTCTATTTTTACAAGTAATCTTTATTTGCATTATTTATGGTATAGTAAATAATGTGCATAGCTACATGATTTACAATCGTCAGCAAAAAGCCGTGAAGTTCGTAAACGCCTGCAAAACCTTTGTATGTGGCGTTGACGATCACGATATGCTAAATATAGAAGCAGTCACAACAAAAGCAAACACAATACATCGCGACGCCGTGAAATGTATCGTGTCGTCAGCGTACAGAATTTATAATGGGGGTCTATTCCAACGTCGAGGTGCGGAATTCGATAAACGGCAAAGTGCGACTCAGGGTTGAGTATGGACGGTTTTGTGCCTCGAAAATTTGTGATAATACACCACGTGATATATGTGTTGTTTCTTCTATTTTAACGTAACCCAATGGAAACGGTCGATATAAGGAATGGAATTGTATCTAGATAAATAAGCCTGATGTTGACTATCTATCGCTGAAATCTGCAACTGTTTTTTACTATAATATGTCACTTTGTTTTAAGATAAATAAAACTTGTTACATCCTATTTCCGACATTATGAAACACAACGTTTGAGTTCGCCTGTCCATCCGTTCAAAAAACTTACAGTTCGAGAAACAGTGGTCTGATTCATTCTTCGTTTAATATGAAAACATATATGTCAAATAGCCAGTTTTTAGTACAGATTTGGTGGCGATATGTAACCTAGAAAATTGTTGTTAATTATTTTGATGCATCATCTAGGAAGGAAATCGAAGCGCGGCGTTGGCATGTTAAACGCAAAAGTGGCGATGCATAGGAACATGTGGGTGTATTAACACTAGCTTTATCCCCACATCTCCGCCCGCGTACACTTCCATGGTCCCATTTTCAGCGGATACATTACATCGAGAGTCATACAACCTACGTAATGGATGATCGACATGCCGGGCGTAACCGGAACCAATATATAGCGGGACTTGGAGTCGAGAACGCAACATTGAAAGAGGAATAGTTCGGAAGCGACCATTAAAGGATTACCTTATTACGACGTAGGCGGTGCCCGGAAAAGAGCTAGTAAATATATATTTGTGTGTACGTGTCTTGTAGCGACATATATGCGACGGCATTCAAAAGAGAGGTTGGATCGGGTTGGCTCGCCTGAGAGTACTCCCAAGTATATAGTACAATTTATGACACCCAAAACCTGTCTCGCGTTTGACGCCGTGTTTATTGAATTGGTTAATTTTGCAATTCAAATTATTGAGCCTTGCGAAGTGTCGATATAATATCTATTTCAAATATCATATTGAAACTTCAATATATGTTATTTTGTTGTCACGATTGACTTTTATAAGTGAATAAAAATATAATGTATTATACAATAATAATGGTTTAAAATTGTGCAATACTGGTAATAATTAAAAAGATAACTGTTTCTTTTTATGGATTCGGCATATGAGTGAACTCAATCTACATAATATATCTCTTGGACGGTGAACTTCAGAACATTGGTTTGTAATCGAATGGGAAATTAATTCGCGTCATATATTATCAAATTTTATTAAATGAAATATATCACCACCTTCACGATGGGAATTCAAATTTTGCGCGAGTGTTCGATTAGAATAATATTGTATCACCATCAACATCATCACCATCAGCACATCGACGTTTGTTGTGGATTTTCGTAGTAGGTGATAATCCACTAAAGATGGCGCTGCTCATATTAACCATAGATTATAATAATACGAAATATTATCTCGCTTTAACGAAGTATCGTATTCCAGTCGTTCGAATACAACATCTCCACATAACGTTTGTGGCGCAGTGGCACGCTTAGGTGATTTCAAAATTTTCTCTCGGCGAACAGGATATACTTCTTCATTGGCCACGAAACAGCTTCTCTTTCTCTTCACCATATTTGCGACTCCGTGTGAAAAACGCATCCGACCCCGGCATTTGCCGACAAATGAATACGGTCCATTGTAGGCCATCGAGCTTACATGGTCTCTCGGCCCATACAACGAATCGTCGCACTCCACTGCCGCTACAATCTTCATACACACAGACTATCAGCTTTACGAACTTCGTCGTTCTCCATCTCTCGGTTCTGGCTCACCGCGAACCGTAACGGATTCAGCTCATCGATCCCGGTTCAGCGTGAACCACAGCGAACACCCATGTTCATACTGCGGACATCCTACACCACGGCAAGTGTCAATTCAAGTGTTATCCAATGATCTATGAAATGGAGTTATTTATTTTAAATTTGATTCGAGTATCGAAATTTTCTTCCGGCGGACAACAAATATATCGTTCGCCGTGGTTGACTTTCCTTTCGCATTACGATTCAACTTACCTCCACAATCTCCACAATGATGTGCTACAATAGAAGTAGTAGAAGTGATCTTATGGTGGAGAGGAATAGTTTCTGCCAGTACTCCTTGGTAACCATCGAGTTATGGTCTAATAGTTTGTCATATGTCAACAGTGACTACGGTCTGACGACGACATCGAAGGTGGCCCATTGAGACTCTTCAAGGGTTCCCAGTAAACTCGTCTAGAGCAGCTCGCCTTCCGCGTTGTGGTGGGCTCTCTGTAGTCACCAGCGTTTCACGATGGATTTAGAAGGCAATAACTACTAGAACTTAAATGTTGTAGTACCATAGTTTGGTTTCGTTTAATCTGTGAAGAGCTCTTTTTTATGACATCGTTTTGTCATATTTCCTTCATTATTACCCTCCTTCAATATCATTATTTCAAATCGAAAAGACTACATTTTAAACTCACTGATATATTTAAATAAATATACTTCGGGCGTATCTTACGTTGAATATTTCAATTACAAATATTTCTTTAGGTGGCTTTCACCGAGACGTTTAATAGGTTTTGGTTGTAAATATCCTCTTTAATGTGTAATACTTGAGATAAAAACAATATATATACGCTTCCATTTTTTTTAACGACTTTCCATCAAACCATACCCAAAAAAAGCAGTCATGAGCACTACCGACAGAAATTAAAAAAAGAAGACATATACACACAGCACTGACGTACAGGGACTGAAGATGCGTACTAATAAGACAAATATTGGTATATATACAGTATAAATACAGTCGTGTGCATACTTGTCGGCCTGTATTACGTGTACTACCTGTGCGTGCACGAGTGATTATATGTATCTATACATTGATTGCTGGCTGAAGCGCAATACGTCATATGTATAGTTACAGATGTAATGTTAACGTTACATGTCACGTGACCATGTCGCTCACGGCTTACATGAAATTACCTCCCATCCAAACCTGCATATAGAAGTTGGCATTTTGGAAAAAAATGCGTCTTATCATACCGGTTTTTATGTACGGGATCATCGAGCGCGGGTGGTGTAACAACAATACACGTTGCAATGAACCCCGTACGTGAGGCGCCTCTGCAACGACGTAGGCATTTAGCGAACGTCGTAAAACCTAAGTCCTGTCGCGAATCATTCACGGCGGGAGTGCACGATGTTTGCACGGCTAGGTGCCTACCACCGCCGCGTCACGCGCCAAAACAGCGGCGGCGGCGCGCCGTGAATAATTGTGAACGGGCGTTTGCGACGGCGCACCGGACGCGCGGCTGCCGCGAAACCTATCTGCTGGGACGAAGTTACGAGGGTATGCAGCCGAAATGTTTACAGGACAACGCACGAAACATTGTCGCTGTGAAGTTCGTCACGAAACCGTCGCAATGGCGTAAAATAGGAACGCGACGGAAAAGGAAGAAGGTTCGGGGAGCGTAATACCTGCGCAGTATATCGTTCGTAGCCAATTCAGAGCGGCAAAGTTTCGTGCATTTTACTGTATTATAAATACCGTCGCCGTTATGTTTTACTAAACGGGCGAATAAAGGTATCTGAGAGTGCAGTAACATTTTTAATTTATTATTTATAACAAGTAGTGTAATATTGAGATGATGAATTTGTATTACTACGGAAAGCTAAATTGTGAAATTTATTTTTGACAAGCACGCAATAATAGTATATTCTATTGTATTGCAAAATTAGTAGAATCGAATGCTGTGTTTATAATTATTATGTTTTTGTTTTGACTTAAGTTTATTTTTTATTTATTATTCAAATTGAATTTATGAGATTTTTTCACGCCGAAACTTCGAAACACCGTACTTTCGATGATTATTTGCTTTGTAACAGATGAAATACATATGATTATTGTTCATATGTGTAGTATTCACGGTTGATTGTGTTAATATAGCGTGGTGAACATTATAATTGCGATATAAATAAATAATATTTGCATAACTTCGGCCACAAAATGTTTATTGGGTTAGTTTCCATAATTATGTATATCATTTCACGAGCTTGTCAACGTTAAAATTTGATATTTCTCATTTTCAAACCAACAAATAACATAATTGGATAATTAATGAATTTTTGAACGGCCGGTGCGCGCGCGCCGCTGACGTCACGCACCGCGCCGACTGTATGCCGCCGCGAACAATGGGCACCACGGCGCGGGAAGCTTTTGTTACAACTGCCACTGCGTATGCACATTCGCTGACACACACCTGTGTAGATATTTTGACAGCGTAAGTTCACTGTATAAGGTTAGCACAATAGGGTCTTATTCTAATAGAGGGCAGATAGACATTTCATATCTCATTCATTATTTTCGAATGAAAACGATTTGAAAGACATAATAATAGCTTTAGATACACTTAAATTCACTTTGAAGTATTAACAGTAAAATGCTTAAAGAGTTTGTTAATTTCGAAAATTAACTAACGAAACGTGCGAATATAACAGTCGTTTAAAAGCAAAATTTACAGTACTTCAGTGACATTTAAAGCACTAGTTATTCTTTGTTTCCTACAATCGGGAGTTCTTAAGCGTGTCACAGTATTACCGGTTATGTGTACTAATTTATTCATATACTAGTTGTGCCTGCGACATCGTACGCGCAGAATTTCTTGTTAAAAATCAAAAACTTTTCCGTTAGGCGATTTTGATGAAATAAAATCTAGATGTTACCGCAAGTAACGACCGATTAACTCGAGGAAATCCCATGAAAATTCGTACAGTAGTTTGAGAGATCTGTTCAAATAGACAGACGAAGTTTTTAAAAATAATTCTTATTGCATTCTGCCACACTCCCCACAACACTCACAATTAGTCATAATTCAATGTATATACTTATAGTCTCATTGTAAGTTTTGATTATTACCTAATTTTTTTTTAAATCATAAAAAGTACTCCAATATTTATATTAAAAATCGGTTTGAAAGCGTATCCTAATAGTCTGCGTCCATGACTAAGTTTAATGTTTAGTTACTATTGCTAACAATAATTTAGAACATTTCTAAATAGAAAATCGATTTAAAACAAACTACAAGGCTGGGAGAAACCACTAGACAATCTCAGATATGAAATTGTATTCTCGCAAATCATTTTTTCGTGATTTTTACAGCGATATAAATAGAATTAGAAATGGAATTCTTTGAAGCGATATCCATTCAATCTCTAACATTTTATTACTGTATTTTTCTCCACAATGAAATTTTACCAAACGTTTAAAATGGTGTTAAAGGCAGGAATTAGAATGCACCAAGTGGCAAGGAAGGTCCCCTTGCACTCATGCTCGCCGCGGCCTGCACATGTTCATGCACCGGACGCGTTGCAAGGGAGCGTTCCATGCAGCAGGTGTAAAATTTATATCACTTTAGCCCTATGACATTCTATGCTAAACTCTGCGAATTCAATTATTCTATTACGATGATGGCATTTTAAAATCTAGTAATCTTTGAATTGAAAACAATAATTTTAAACATATATGCGAAGTTATATAGATCGTTATTGAGTTGTAAAACTGTATGTAATGTGAGAGTAATAAAGTTATACTTAGATGTAAAAAATATCATGAGATATGTGAAAATTTATCTATGGCATTAATCGCTTTATGATTACTGTTAAATATAGAAACTTGTGTGACACTTTTAATGGCGGATCGCACCAAAAGAAAAGCACGCAATTCGTAAACATTAACCGTAAAATTTGACAGATTATCCATACATTAACGGTCAAATTTGACTATTAATTTAGCAATCAGCGGTTTTATCTTTTGGCGTAACTCGCCGCAAGATTCCTTAATTAATCTATTTCCATAATAAGTTTTATTCATTCATTCGGATCACAAAGCGCGCCGTTTTATAACTAACGAGCTTATACATAATTACACACGCTTTTATTAGATAAGCTTACAAAAACCTTTATAAGAACCATTCACGTGACTAAGCATACGGTTTACATGAAGTACAAAGCTTACACTTTTAGATGCTTCCACACGAGCATTGGTTTAGATTATTGCCTTTGAGTGTTTTGGTGATCATTCCTGACCTGATCAAATTGATATTTTGTGCAATAGCTTTGCACATTTGTGTACAACAGACAAAAAAAAAAATGCGAATTTGTGTCAAACGGTACTTATTTATTCCGGTTCGTTTGTTTATCTGGGTGAATCTTATGACGAGCAGAATTGGACGATGCTTTCGGACAGTTAATGGAATTCTGCAGTGATCGATATAAACATATTTGAAATTTTGTTAGTTTCAATTGATTCAAAGAAAAAATCCATCAACAAAATAAAATGATCATTCCAGCAAAAAGTTTGTGCAATCATGCGCATTATTTAGTATTGGAAATTAGAACTTGATTAGAAATATTTATTTTAGTGTAATTATTTTCTAATATTTAGAACTAAATCGTTAAAAAAAAGGAGATTGAAGCGATAAATGTCATATCGATCAATGTGTTCAACTTCTACAACATAGGTTAAAATCGTTGTAAAGAAAGAAATAAACTTTTTCGCTACTAGTTGTAGAATAAAGTATCATGACAAAAGGGTTACTGTAATACATTTATCCTTATATATAGAAGGGTCCTTATAGTCGTTGTACGAGCACTAACTTCGTGAGAACCTTAATTATTTCTGTACGTTCTTAAAAATCCACCCCCATGCGTATGCGCAGCCATCCGTACAGAGCACTTTTATGCAGAAAAGCGTTAACTTTTGAAAGCTTTTACGCCCGTCCGAATCAGTCATCTATGAAATTACAGCTGTGAGTTAATGCGAACGTGTACTTAGGGGCTGTACGAAAATTAATGATGCCGTTTTAAGTATTTTGTTGTTGAGTAACTGCTTATATAAATGGTACCTTTTGAAATAAAATATAATAGACATAAGCTGGTTTCCTATAAATTTTATTTAAGGGAATTCTAAAATTAGTCTGAAAATGAAACTTTGATTCAAACTTATTTTTAAATAAAAGTATTGTAGCATTTATATGATTATCACAAAGTACTAACTTGTTTTACAGAACATGTGTATGTATACATACGATACATTATTACAGGAATATAGAATGTTGTCGTATCTACAACAAAGAGTGAAATTAGCTGTTTTCCACTGAATTACTGCGACTTTTACAAACAAATCTGAATATTTGTATATGTATATTACAAATTTATTCACACCGGTAACGCGTATCAGACCAAATGAAACGGGATATGGATTGGCATGTGTAATTATTGTGACTATGTAATGACACAGAATGCTTAATTATAAAATATATATGTAAATAACGTAATTGATTGTGATTTAGATATGTCGTCAACGATTTCGGGTGTCACGTATCGTGAATATCCGATTCAGAAATGTCTTCCATCGAGCGTCCTCGTACATCGGACATCTACAGCGAGACAGATTCACAGAAACCACTTCGACAAATGATACAACGGCCGTTCCAGATAGTTCTGTGCCGCCGGCGCGGGCGGCGCGGGCGCATCATCTCATTGAGCGCGCACCGGATGGGCCAATCATCGCCGTGAATGGACTGCCCCCGCGGGCCCCGCGCACGCCGCGGCGCCGGCTTCTGTGCGCGGCAACTACGACTACTGGATGTGTACTGTACACGACGTGTTAGAAAGAGTTGTTTGACTGCTTACTGGATACAGTTAGATAATGATTTTAGTACTCTACGACCATCTCTGAAGCAGATTAGACTACAGATTACTGACAAATAGATTCAATTTTTTAGAAATATATGTTACATCTTTTAATATATATATTTGAAAAGGTTATACATTTTAACTTACAGTTATACAAATTACATTTACATTTATAATATTATATTCAAACGATACATAATCTCGCACGCACGTTGAACTCTTTTGTTCTTAATACACTAACACGATTTAATATAATAAATTATTTGTCATAAACACATACGCGTGACAAAACCCAAGGTGCTCATATTTAATATTTAAGTCTCCAAAAGACTATACCAAGAAAAGAAATTACATACATGTTATGTCCGACATTCATTGAAATTTTTAATTAACACTTCAAATTTGGGATTTTATCATCAAAATGAAATAAAAATTGAATGGGAATTCCCCGCATATAAAAGTTGTTGTTACACGACCGAATAATAACTTCAGGTAGTACACGTGTAAAGTTCGATGTTCCATTCTCCGTCAGGTGATCTATTTATTAATTATTTATTTATTATATTCAACAACATATTATTATACCAACATATTATTATACCAAAACTAACACTGTTCAGTTTGTGTTATAATGTCATGTGCACAGAAGTTATATGTATATGTGTGTGTGTGTGTGTGTGTGTGCGTGTATGTATGTAAAGGTTTTTCTGTATCCTGAAAAAGGCAACAAATTACAACCATGCACATATGGACCGACTGTGACGTAGATATATAACGACGTGGTTATTAGCGCTTCATCTATTACTTTCACATATTTCATGTTTTTTTTCATAACTAATATCACTTATTCTACATATAAATATCTAACTTTTAAATGTACTTTTGTTGTACGTGAAAAAAATCTAAATTATGATATGGAACAGAAGGATACCGTAAGAAGAATAGAACAACGCCGTCTAGTCGGTCACGAAGTACGACTGTACAGTTATAGTTGGCGTCGCGCATGCGCTTAGCGATATCGGACACTCGACCGGTGGCCGGTAACGATGTCATAGAGGGCCGTCTAGGCGTCTGACGCCTGATCGGCCGGACGGGTGTCCAAAACTGCGTAGTCAAAAGAGGCGACAATGCGGTCGCTTTTCAGCGAACTCGCAGCGATTTACTATTGGTGTTGCAACATGAAAAATTCTGAAATCTGAGGCACCTTATGTACATTTTAAGAATTAAAAATAAATACCAGATAAAACAAAAAGTCACGTATTCAAACAAGATAGAAAAAATCTTAACATAGGTTTCCGCCTATTTCTGCAAGGGGCAGACAGAAACCACAGATCCACATTTGACGCGATATTTAGATACTTTTTTTAGGATTTCCGATGGTTCACTCCCCCTTCATCAGATAATCCATATCCTTTCTGAAAGTTACTATAACCCATTCTATCAGATATCCTATTCTTTTGTAAAAATACGACAACACACTAGTGACTCCTTCGCTATAATCACCTACGGTGGCTTGGATGCTCGATGCCCCTTAATATGTTATGAAAAAAACTGATATTCATCGACAGTTCCGTGAAAGTTTGTCGAAATTTAAAGTACAATGATGGATATGTTTGTAAATAGAACGAGATACCTCGTGAGGATATTTTAGAAAGTTAGTTCAATATGAAATACGTACATACATACAAAAAATGAATAGGACAATGCAGAAGGTATTTCACTTGTAACTATTAGCACAGCACTTGTATTATGTGCGCGTGCGACGCGCATCTACATATCCTACTTCGTAATACTATAACTTTCGTATATACGTGTTCGAGCTGCAGCTCAATATATTAATTTAAAACGATTCAGGTTGTATCGTCGTGACGGGAAAGTTACGTCAGAAGTTTGACCATGACGTAATTTTGACGTCATCGCGATACAGATTCGATCGTACTAGTTAGCATGATCGAGCCGCTGGTCCTTTTGGTCGTCAAATATCATCTCCGACCGCCCCTCTCGTAACAGCGTGCTCGCGCGCACCGGCGCCGGCGGCCGCTTCGGCGTCGTCGCTTTCGAGGCCACCGGAGCGTGCCGAGCGATGCAACATAATGTATGATTACGGCAATTAACCGTTTGTCGTGTACAAGACGCGCGCTCTCAGCGATCGTGTTTGTGTACGAAACGACTCTGCGTAATCATAATTCAGGTTGAACGTTACCGTTTGTAAAATTATTATATTTTTTAGTATCTCCAGGGAGGCATTCGGATTTCCATCGAAGGAGATGTTTCAAATCCGGTCTGTATACTGTACATCTTTTACAAAATCAAAAATCTAAAAAATAACAGAGAAATATTAAAATCGAAATTTTTGCGCCTTTTTTTTAGTATGAAGCGATTTTGTATCTTGAAGAAAGACGGGTGACGTGAGTACGTCACTGCGAGTTCGTTTCGGAACATGGTGGTAAAATACATGTCCAAAATGCATATGAAATGACACAGTTATATGTATATTATCGAGACCAAATATACAAATGATGGGTTTCACGTATTTTGTCTCGACGAAATATATAAATAATGATGATAACCATGGTTGACGGATGATGACCAGCGGCAAAGGTCAAAATATAATAATACGCCGTTGACGCCATCTTTATTTTTTTAGGTTTTAGCATTGCCTATAACGTACGCGTTTAATGTTTTTATACAAAAAAAAAGCTAAGTTAAAATATTCCAAAATTCGTAGATTCGTGAAACGTTTCCTTCTTGAACGAATTCGAAGTACGAGTTTGTAATAAATGCACAAAACACACGAAATTTTAAAAGTATTAGTCTAAGTAACAAGGTGAAAATGGTGAAAAATAGAGATACTGGTTCTAAAAATATGTGCAATAGCTTATTAGATCCGATGTGTAGAAAAATGTATCGAAAGCGTTTATTAGCAAATGAGAAATTGCAAAAGTTATAAACAATTAAAGATGAAAAAAAAAGAGGAACTTTGTTTATCGCCGATATCTCGTAAACTATCAATATTTAAGAAATTTGAAATAAAGGTCCTTAAAAAAGAGGAAAATTCCTATAAAAAAAAACCCTTAACTCCCCCAACTCTCCCTTCATTATTTATAATTGTAATTTAACGCTAAAAATGGGCATCCGCGCGGCATTTTAAGGTAACGCTCACGGCACCAAAATCGAGTATGTCACACCAATTAATTTTTTTAAGGTATTAAATATCAGTTTAATAATTTGAATAAATTATGGTCTATTCAGGAAACTAAAAAAAATATTACCGTTGGAAATGAAACTTAAAGTCGATTTTATAACAAGTTAGACAATTGGTGAATAATAAAGTTTTCTCCAACTTTCGTCTTCATTGTCCATTAAAAAAATGTTAAAATAATTGAAATGATTATTTTTAGCTTCGTGAAGCTTTTCTTATATACATGCTTAACAAGAACAAGCCATAAAACTTGAAAAAAAAAACTCAATACTTTGTTTATAATTTTTTTTTAAATTAAAGCAAAACTGAATAATCAAGATAATATTGTAAAAGTTCGTCATCCGTGGACGCTGCTCAAGCTACTACGTTCTGTTATACATATTCATAACGGTCAAAACTAAGCTGTACGCTTTAAGCGATGAAATTTCTGTCTTAATTGAAACAGAAATCGCTCGTTGCACAAATGGAGGAAATCATTATATGCCCACGCACTCTCATTTCCCAGGTTTTTAAGGTCAAAATTTGAATTTCAATACCTAGTAAATATGGAGCTATAGATAGAGAATTCGACAGTGGAATAGTTGCCGAAAACAAAAATATTAAAAGAAATAGGTGTTCACTTACGATTATGTGTCGACTCATATAGTCGAAAACGTGTCGACTCATTTAAGTTGTAATTCTTAGAAAATAAATATTAGTACGGAATCATAATTACACGAGGCCGACGCGCTCTTACCAGTTTTATGCCAATAAATAAAATATATACAAAGACGTAAAAATACCGTATTATATAGATATGCGTTTTACTGCTACACCGGTTGTTTGTTTAGAGAGTACATTTAGAAATGAGAGCATCAATGAGGAGCTGCAATGTTTATAAAGCTATAAAAGCTATTTGAAATCGAAGTTATAACCCAGAAATGTCATGTTCGCTACGCGTCGATGATCTTATTGAAGTCCAGAGATCTGTAATAATAGCATGTTGTCTATGACGACTCTTATCGAACGTTATTTTGGAAAAATAAAATATGCAACAAAATAACTAAATCGTAGGTACATATATAGATTAACTAAAAAAATAACAATAATTTAAAAAATAATAATTTCGTAAGTTTAATTCATAAATGTCTATAGTTTAATAGTTGATAATTTTATTGGAGGTTTAGTTGAAATGAAAATTGTTACTCGTATTGTTTCAGTTTTGCTGTTAAAGTTTTGGGATAAAGGAACGTTCAGACAATATATTATGATGGCCTTGAAGTGTCAATTCAATACTAGTAGAAAAGTGCGCTCGTGCGTGATCAGTATAACAAACTTCTGAAACTGGTTTCAATTCTTAAAATGTCATTTTTTAAGAAAAAGGAGAACTCATCAGTAAGTTGATTTTTTAGGGTTTCGTACGGCAAAAGCGAAAGCGTTATAGTTTTGTCATGTCCATGCGTGCGTCCGTCCGTTCGTCCGTATATTACAGGTATTTTACTCAAAAACTACAAGATTCATATTGATGAAATACGGCGTATGGGTGTCTTGTATAAGCTACCACTCAGTTTGGTAGTTAAATAACAAAAATAAATATCTATAAGGGGGCACTCCATACAAGTAACAAAAGCTGAAAAAATTTTTTTCAGTAAACGTCAACGTGTGGTACATATTTAGACAGTCCTTTCAAAAAGGCTTCCATTGTGTTTTCTAAGCAACTTTTTTGATTAAGTGAATATTTTTGGAAATAATCGCTCCAAAACTAGCATAAATTGTGCCCTCCCCACTTTATTATTAAACCGTATGTCTAAAAAACGTTTAAAAATTACAAAGGTGAAGTTTAATACTATCAACGACAATAATTTTCAACGTGATCAAATATACTGTTTTTGAGTTATTGCCTAAAAACTGCGCTTCTCAATAAAAGGATGTAACTGCCGTGAAGACACGCTATTTTGCTGATAAAAGTGCTTATACCTCCTCTGTACGGGAAACATGTTTTAATAACGCACTTTTTTCATTTGTTGTGCATTTTTTCGTAGTAACAGGCTACGGAACTCTATACCGAGCATGGTCCGACATGCTCTTGGCCGGTTTTTTTTTTTTTATTTGACTTCAGTTTGCAAATTTAAATTTTCTATTAAATACGGTTTCCTTTGCGGTATAAGTCCAACGAGGAAGTCGTCAGACATTTCAATCAGAAAAAATTACGAACGCCCATCTCATATAATTTTGCGTTCTCTGACGAAAAATAAATTAAATCTAAACGTATATCTCTCACTGCAAAACAGCGAAAGCAATACTAACGCCGTGCAGTAATTAATCGATGCAGATAAAAATGTTTTAATAAGAAACAACATTAAGCCGTGGGTCCAAGACGTGGTCATCACTTCGTTGATGAACTGTTAAAAGTTGCGGGAGGATTCAAACAACAGCGACACAGAAAAACAACGGCAGCTTAGAGTTGTTCGACTACGCGCGTACAACAAATGTGCGATGTGATAATACGGAAAATGAACGTGTTTTCTTTTTCGCTAACGTCACGCCGCGTTCACATTCGGGACAAGTGCACGCGAAACCGCCCGCGGTTGCGGCAACCCGCGGCGCGATCCTTGGCGACGTGCGGCGCACGCGATCGCGTACGTGGCGCGCGCGCACGGCGCAGAGGAGACTGGTGAGCGAACAAACAGTTTGGATTTGTTATCAATGATTGAAATCAATATTTTATACGGGGATATGTTCTTCGTCTCGGCCGAGAGCTCCTGTTTACGCGTACCTCGCGAAAAGGAGACTAGTTGGGAAATCCGGCTACAGATCCGATTGACGCACTTTGTGACGGCGAAGCTGCTGTAATTTCATTTCTTACCGATAATCTTAGAAAAAAAGCTAGATCCGGTGTTAACTTTTTTCATAAGTACGATAGTTCTAAACTACAGGTTTTATTAGCTAGGCAACGAGACGACCCAAATTTAATAGACCACAATATATCTAATACTCCATGAATCAGGTAAAAAAAGAGAGATGGCT
This sequence comes from Eumeta japonica, assembly GCA_005406025.1. Taxonomy (NCBI): domain Eukaryota; kingdom Metazoa; phylum Arthropoda; class Insecta; order Lepidoptera; family Psychidae; genus Eumeta; species Eumeta japonica. Next base: position 257,557 of record BGZK01000568.1, read on the forward strand.
CGAAGTTTACAGTACTTGTTATGAAGTTTTACTTTATTTAGAGCCATCGCAATTTACAAAAATATTTGAACCTATACTATGACTACGACCCGTCTGGGCGGTCGATAAATACTCGACTCGTACCGTTGCACTTTGATAACTCTCGTTTCCTGTGTCATCGCTAAGCAATTAAGTAGTTATTGCTCGTAGTTTACAACAATGTAAAGGATGGGTAGACTAAGTAAATTTATATTCAAAATATCTTTATTCCATAGGTCATAATATAAACCCTGAAATACGTCATTATATGTAGTATGAATTTGCCACTCGTCTGGAAGGCAGTTATCCCCTAAAGAAGAACAAGCAAAAATCTTTTCTTATTTACTTTCTAACAGTCGCGTACGAGTACAAAAGCACTTACATCCATGGATGTTTGTCCTCTGAATCACCGGAAATTTTATAACAGCATTTTTTTTGTTAAATGCCTACCTAATTATTTAATGAAGGCCCTAAGTGCGTATAATACAATAAGTAAGAGTAAAGTACAGCACATGTACAGGGACCCTATAGGGCATGCGCCGCACAGCGACCTATGTCACGTATACGTACCTCTAGGTTTATTGAAAGGTTTCATCATGACTTTGACTCCCATGCCTGCGCCGGCCGCCGTCGCCGTGCTGTGGTGTGCCGCGGGCTCTATGTTGATGAAGCCCCCTAAAGGCCGCGAGACACTTGTTCCTCCTTCGTTGAAGCCCCCTAAAGGCTGCGAGACACTTGTTCCTCCTTCGTTGTCCCTCTCTTAAAACGTTTACCTCCCTCCTCTTACGGCTCTCGCAAGGAGAACCCTCTGGACCCTCCGCGGGCGCCGGAACCTTATCTACTACTATATCGATGTGTCTGTACAGGCGACGGATTGATTTAAATAAGATCATGGGATATCACAAGGCTGTTCGTCCGTTTCCACTGTATCAGTCTAAACACTCTTCGCTGTTTTTCATTTTGAATACGGCTATTATTTCGTCACGTCACCGTCGGAAAGCTCATAGTTGCCCGTTCACTGTTCATTGTTCGCACACTTCGTTAAACACCTGACAAAGGAACGTTTTGTTCGATGATTTTGCACTTGATACTGAGGTGAGATGTTATCTGTACAGTTCTATATATTCAAGTATAATATGTACGCTTCTGCGTTAAAACTTTTATACCTTTATTGTTACTTATTTATGATAATTTTAAATTTAAATTATTAGTAGCAATAATTACAATATTGAATTTTAATTATAAACTATATCACGAATCACATAAATCTTTGTTCATCAAATATTTAGAACAGATTTTAGGAATGTTAGTTTACGTTACGACACAAAGAAAATTAGTTTAGCTTTAATTTTTGTGTTATTAAATTTAAGAACATTGTTGGAAATAATTTTGTTGTATATGAACCGTTGTATCCGCTGCGCCGTTGCTGACGTTTTTCCGTTTAATATCGAAAGCGTCTACAAATATTTGTGAATGCACATTCCCACAGGTGCGCCGCGATCCGATAACCGGCTTCCGGCCCGCTACCCCATTTAATGCGCAGAACACCCCCGCGCCCGGCGCCCAGCTCTATTCCGCCCCTCTTCCACTCCCGCACCCCTCCTCTCTTGCACTCCCTCCGTATACCCTCATTTGCACCCCTACGGATACTTTCCCACAATAACTGTCATGCCATGGCTATTGTTATTGACAATTAAAAATATGTAACGATTTTTTTTTTATTAAAAAAATGGATTCAGTCAGTTTTACAAAAGGAAATACAGCGTGGTTAAGATAATTATGCACCAGTATTAATTTTCGCTTTGTTATTAGGACAAAGAACAATTTTTGACTCTCAAGATCGACCGATTCGAATCTTTATTTCCTTTTGGATTCTATATCATCATGTGCGGTTCCGTTATAAGTAAACGTGAAAACGAAATGGGAACCAACACAACTGACTTGCGCCCATATCCGTTCCATATCGATTGCTCTATATGCGTTAAATTCGTACCTACATCCACATTTAGATCCATACCCACCCTCGTGTTTGCATCAACAGTCAATATGTAACTTCCATCATGGTTCAGGTCAGAACTGGTACTAATCAATACTCTTTCCAATACCATTCTTGTTTGCGATCTAGTAACTTTACTATGATGAGAATATATCTTTATCAAATCCAAAATATAATGTAGAATGAGGTCTTAATAAAAAACATTTTTTAAAAGACCAAAATCACAAACCTACTTTGAAATCTAGTAATCCTTTTCGTTGAAATAGATTTTTGACGTAAAAACGTCTTCAAAATTGTTTTCACAATGGGGAGCAATTCAGAAAACTGATGATAACAAAGTCGGAGGATACAGTTTGATGCTGCAGCTACATATCTATAATCTAAATCTAAAATTTGATTACACCACTCGATAGCTAAAGGGTCGAAGAATTCGTTAAGATTAGTAAAGACTGTGAAGCATCGCGCGCAACAGAAGGAGAAGAGGCTATATTTTGAGGTCGTTTTGCTACGACATAAAATTTCTTTTTTCATATAAATTTTGACTCAGAAAATTACGATCTTCGTTTGATTTTCAATCGTCAGCTCTTGTCAAACTGTTTATATACGCAATCAATAGATCTTGTAAATATCTATCGATTGAGTATATAAAATATTAGTGAGAAAAAGTTATAGAAAATATATATAGAATTAAAGTAAAAACTTGCAATAAATAATGCAATATCAGCCTACAATTGCCGAAAAGTTAAATCCAAATACAGAGATTGAAAACAGCTTCTCAATAACAATGCAGGGATTACAGATTGCAGATAACGGCCGGGAATGTAAAAAAAATGAAGGCGTCCGAGCAGATCAACGACGGCGCCAGTACACCTGCGTCTGGGGCGATTGAGGCTATGCAAGTGTATAACGTACTCGCTTTTATATCAACGATGGACTGTATAAACATCGATTATGTGCAAAGACCGATTTTAAAGACAAATTTAGCAGCAGCTAATGCACGATTTACAATTTTGTTTATAACTATACGAAATTCGAAGAACTTCTTAATATTCAAAAACAATTATATATGTAGTTCACTCAAAGAAAATATTATCGGTGTCGTATGCGTATTCACGTAACATATACAGCCGTGTTCACAACAGCCAAATTCCGATTTTCGAAGTGAAACTTTTTGTATGAGGACTTTGAAATTCTGATCGGCAACCTTTTTGTGTGATGGAAAGTGGTGAAGATAAACGATGTAATAGGATAGGATAGGATAGAGTGGGAGAAATGTCACGCTTGCCTTAGAGTAGTGTCGGGTAACGGAGCAGAGTTAGACATATGCTCTTCTCAATTTCTTTCTTTCTCGTTGTCCGTGGTTGCGGGTGCTGCGTTCAGGCGGCGTGGCGATCACCGAGTTCAACTGTTCTTCGTTACTACTTTGAAAGAAACCGATGTCGTTTTTGATGCAATGTGTACAATAATTTTAGAGAAAACTGACTATTTAATTCTATGGCTATAAACTTTTGGTGTTACCGTGTTTAGCATTTTGCTTTAGAAAAGAAATATAGTATTTTTTCGGAGTTTAAAGTACAAGATTAAAAATGTACTTAATCTGCATTATTTACTGAAATAATGTGTCACCAGAGAGCTATAGTAGTTCCACCTATCGACTATCATTGAAACTAGATGAAATAATTTTATAGGTGATATTCATTTGATACGGAAATAATAATATAGTCGTTAGAGGTCGCTGAAAGTCCTTTCTAAAACTTTAATTGTGTAGCTATAAGTATAGCTAATTGTTCTCAGACTACAATATAAGACAACAGGTATACGAAATACATGTGCCTATCAATAGTATAAAATATAAATTATTATTTTTCCTTAACTTTCTTAAGTACAAAATTGTATTTAAATTTGTCTAATCAATAAATTTCATTCTTGTTTCGTACTGCTCATAAATCACGTGTATAACCTCATTAAAATATAAAATAACTTTCAAATTTGTTAAAAATATTATAAAAAAAAAAGTAAGCAGTACAACATTATAAAAAAATAAACATTATAAAAAAACTTAGATTTTTTGTATATCTCAAAGAAATTCAAATATAGATAAATTATAAACGATTAATTTGGAAAATGCATTTCGACATAAAACCCTATTAAAACTGAATAATAATATTCTACATAAATGCAATATCTCTATAATAATTTGGGTATTAGTAAAAAAGCATTGGGGTAAGTGTTGTTTTTTCAGATCTCTTATTTGAATGTGTTTTTGTACTTTTCCCATAATGACATGTCTTACTGATAGAACCTCTCAGTAAGACATGTCATTATGGGAAAAATGAATACACGTATTATAAAACAGAATTATTTTGTCTGTCTGCCTGTTTATGCGCTTATCTAGTTATGTACATGGTTTACATGAGACTAGACTAGACTTGCATTATTCTTTTCTTTAGTATAGAAATACGTCACCCGACTAAGTTTTAGTATACATCTGGTTATAACAAGTAATATAAAATATAAACAGCAACGATGTCTAAAGAAAAATCGTGGTGCTGCGCCAGCGACCGCCGCGTAAGTTACGGATCATAACTTACGGTATTTATACATCACTTTATGTGTGCACACACGCTAAACATTAATATTAACTTTAGTTTTCGCCTCACGGCTCTGGCCGCATGGCCTTATGATAAATTCATTCATATTCTACGATACATTTTCAGTAAACAATTATATCGCGGGACGAATAATCGATATAATGCTTGATCGGTATAAGGAACAAGATGATCAATGGAAGCGATCGCGATCAAGAGCGCCAATTGGATTGAAGCGTGATTGAAAAATCACGAAAATTAGGAAAACTCGAAATACAAGCTCTACGGCCATTCGGACGTAGGAGCGGCCGAAAGCTAGTTTAATTATGTTACAACTACAATTATCACCGCATTAGAGGACATATATACAGATAGATAGACAGATGGACATAGACAGACAGACAGAACGGTATCTGCCATAGACGTATAGACAGAGGTTGTTGAAATTGAAAAAGATGTTTTGTGTTTCTAATTAATTTCTAATTAATAATACATAATTCTTCATACACGACAACTTACGTCAATATATTAATTCTCTATAAATGGTCTACATTCGCCGGTTAACCTTTCAATTGCCGGCACGTAACGTTTTTATCGTGGCGATTAACAATAAAGTTAACTGAAATGTTTACATTAAACAAACAATTAGATACATAACCCCACATCTAACATCCTCACAATACAAACTAATAAACCGTAGTTCACGGGTTAAGCGACTAAAAACATGTTCATTATGTTTTAATAACTCAATTCGTTGTAAAGGGTCGCAATAACTATGGTGTACTTGAGATAGGGTTGTTTTTTTTTTTTTTGTTTATAAAAGCTCTTCGAAACTTTTGTAATTACAGAGCGGTAATGTTACGATGTTCCCACGTCTGTTATGTTAAATTTCTGAGAAGAAAAAGTTATTCGAAATAATTAATTGGGTAAACAGTAATTATGAAATTATTACAATATTGATGAATGCTTGTTTTTTTTATTTAGGTACCTAAAAGTTTACTGGACACCAATGCCAAGCTTCTTAATATAAAACGACATTCCTTTTTTTTGTGATATAAAATTTGCCTCATTTTGGGATACGCATAACGGAATATATATTGTTGATTTATTCGTATCAAAATCCAAAATATAATGTGTCATCGGCGTATACGTAGTCGTCACTAATTCGCGACACACGGTCTTGTAAATTTTCCGTATCCCAAACAGATTTATCGTATTTTCTTTTTTATATCAGTCTATGTTATATCAAAATTTTACCTTAGGCTTAGTCACTCATCACGAATATATCGACGTTGAAGTTAGCTTTTAGACCATATTCATGAGAAATCTTTTAAGTTTTGCCGTGTCAAATTTGGCTACATCGCGAAAACGGGTCGACTTAATCGGTGAGGTTACAGGTTAGGTTAGCTATACCCTCGTAGCAAGCGGATGTAAAGAAGCAAGCTTTCGCTGTTGCCTTTCCTCCGGTGCGTAAGAGTTACGGTCGCTCACCCCCCCTCTATCAGATATCTCATTCTTACCCGGGAGGCCGGTAACGGACTGCGGGCTAGCACGACGCCTCAGACAAGTTTCTCTATAGGACTGTCCCTTTCATTCATTATGTTGCGCGAGAAGGACAGTCTTATAGAGAGACCCTCGTCTAGGGTGTCGTGCTAGGCACGCTGGTTGCGTGCGTCCATGGGCGGCGATGATCTCTGGTAGCTCGGAAGTTCGGTCGTCCCTCGAAAATGCTTAAAAAAAACGACCTTACACTATAGTTGAAGACGCATCCCCGCCGTGTACGAGTCCTAGGTTCGATTATGGATCGGTGAACGCACACGTAATTCCGGAGTAATTTAACACGTCCGACATTTGTCCCGCTGCAAACAATACAGTCTCCTAAGTGCTTATATGAGACTGTCCAGGCGTAGTTTTCACGCGCCGGGCGGCGGGCGGGCCCGGCGGCCCATATGCACTCAATCTAACTTACTTAGCCGCGATGGGGGCGTCGAATTGCCTTCAATAAAAATCACATTTGGACAGCGAGCGACAAACTATCTATATACCCTAATAGGCGCGGCTACGTGTAAGCGCTGTTATTACATAACTGTACAAATTTGAGCGTGATCTGTTACCGTCACGTATGAATCGGGGTCGTCTGTTAAATTGGAAGTATAAGTCTTGGCCGAAGCTCTGCTCGATTGTAATGCAGTTAGCGAAGCTAAACTTCCTGACGGTTACACGCGCTCGAGACTAAGCTTCGAAAAACTGTATGTTTCTTCACTGATTTATTTAATTTTACGGCACACATGCGTACATAGATAGCTGCCGGGAATTTCTTGTCAATGGGTACGACATGGAGAAAAGAGATAGACAAGTGAGCTGAGAGTACATCCTTGACAAACAGAGAAATATATGTTTAGAAAAATGTGATCTTCATTCTCGTAATCATCCTTCATTTTTGATCGCTCCCTCGATTGTACCGCATATGCATGATAAATCATCAGGATATAACGTCGTGTCTAACGCACGTCGAGCGTTTTACGGCCGGTGATTTTATTAAACAGCAATCGGTGCCCTTTGTGGGAGCTGGCGCATCGGAGGCGCCGCCGCCCGGCCTGTATTGGACGACAATGGCCGCACGCCGAGCCGGCCCCGGACGTCAGCAAACTCGTATCGGAGCTCTACTAGTTCCTATTATATACGATTCACTAATTTGATAATAATTTATAGTAGGTATACGAGTGCTTCAATCATACATGTACCTAAAAGGGCCGCAATGATATAGAATTGATTGGATGTGATGAACGAATTAATCCGTTCGAATCAATTTTGGGATGAAGATAGGAAATTTAACATGTTCGTCTGTTTGTTAATATTTGCCTCTTCAATAATTAACATTGTAAACATCGCTTTGCAATTAAAAGTAGATTAGATAAGTTATTGTACGAGCAGTTTCCTTAACAAAATGCACATTTCGGTTATTTTTTAATACGTGTGATTGATTGAGTGATTGAGACAAATGGATGAAGAAATGTTACGATTTTTTTTTTATGTTAGGAAGCGATGATACGGAATAAAAGTTTGCACCAAACGTAACAGTGACTCTTTATCGCCTTTCTTCTGTCCGAAATGCGATTAAACGTCTCGACTTTTTGCTCGTCCCTAAAGCATAGCATACTCTGATTCCCGTTCGAAACTATTCGGTGATAATTTTCCCGCTCGTCTCGATGGAGAGGAACAAATCTCGAGCCTGAAATCTCAAAAGGGAAAATCGGGTAATTGATCAGCGACGCGCGGTCGGCGAGAGGTCGACGGGTCGCGCGCCGGCCCCGGCTAATTGCGTCGCCCCGCCGGCGCCCGCATCTCGCTTGTAGCCGACTGGGCATAATTAAATTTCGGTTTTATTAATGCGTTTCACGGGGCACCGAGTTCGTGCACGCGGCGCTTACATTGTAAACAGAATGTTGCGCCCGTCGCGCCACAGACGGACGGCGGATGTGTCAATTTTTTTTTTCATACTAAGGGTCACTTACAAGTAAACCCGTCGAATAATGAACACATCGCAGTTTCCGGCTTTAAGTGCTACGTCGATATCGAACATAGCAATTTTTTAAGTAAAGAACATCTTATTGTAGGTTCATAATTATAAGAAGATTACCTACAGGTATTGTTTAAGGTAGCCCATAGACGTGGTCGGTCAGTAGAGTATCTGTGGTCAGATATATTACGCCGTCACAACCTCAGCGACGCTTACGCCGTCCAAGAACGTTATGTGAATCGTGTAATTCTAGCGCGTGAGACAATGGCGGGCAGATTCGTAAATTCCCGCGTCGAGGAGCCGATGCCACAATGCGCCTTCGCGGAAACACAACGCGCATGCGCATACTAGCGAATACAATGCAAACGCCGAACACGCCGAGTGCACGTGCGCCGGCGCGACGTTCTCGTCGGCTACGCCCATTCGTCTGTATTCTACGCCCGATGAGGAAAATTGAAAATAAACAATAAAAAACTACAGTGTAGGGTGACAGAAAATGCAGGTCGAAGCCTAATTGAAGAAAAAACACTGCTTTTGTTATGTGAATTCTGCCATATATATTTATATCATGCAATTTATACATATATATATTTCGTATTAATAATTTTTATCCGTCGTAAACGATGTCTTATTTGGACTTCTTAATTTAAATATTAATTGAAAAGGATGTAGTTAACGATTTCAATAATCGTAGGATAATATGTTAATTAATATAAACTGTTATTAAGACCAAGAATGAAGTAAATATGAACGCGTATATATGGCCTTTTTCAGCCTTTTATATATGGTCTTTTTAAGAATTTTACAGCTCTGCCTGTAGTTATTACTGTCACACGCATAGCTTTTATTTATTTCAAAATATTTAATATTCCTCTAATTATGTTAAAGATTTCAAGATGCTTGTCACCAGAAACTGTTTTCATGAATTTTACGGCCGAAACAGAAAGCAAATGACAATAAAACTGTAGATACGTTTTATTTGTTGGAATTTCGTGACGAATTTCCTTTAAAAAATCTAGACATATCTCAAATTCGAAATAATTAAACGATTTTTTATTTAAAACGAGCTCGCGGAACATTCTTCAACACGTTTATATATTTACGGCGGAATGTTTCAAAATCAGTAGTATTTAACTATAAATTTTAACTATTAAACATAATATTTACTTTAACATTTAGCGAAACTGTCAAATGCTATTGCTTCAAATATAACTTGTTTAAAGTTAAACAGACAGGTAGCTGTCAGTTACGATAGGCGCCTTATATATGATTCTTAATTTTATAAATATCGGAAGTTTCCGAAACGGATTACTAAGAAAAACTTCAATTATTAACTATTACTATAAATTATTATGAAACTAATTAAATTAAAACTAAAATATACGACTATGTATGCACCCTCAATATTAGAAATACCAAAATGGCGGATTTGAAAGTTAACTTAGCATTTGACGATGGCGCCATGCTCCTCCAACATTAACTTTAAAGTTACCGGTTAACCGTCAATTGTGAAGTTGAAGCAACATGTTTTGTCGTGTTTAGCTTTTAACTTTAACAGTTAGCAACTAATTACTGTAAATGAGAGTTTGAAGCACACCGCTGTTAGACAAGAATTTGAATAATATACCTAATCTGGAAGTGCTAAATAAATTATGGATGCGTCAATTCGTAAAAGCACGAAGGAATCGAAAACATTTATCGTTTTTATTATATAGTAATTTCGTTTTTATAACATGATCATAATTTTTAAAAATAATAACATTTTTTTTTTTCGGTTTTTTTCATTTATTTAACTTATTTGAATTTAAATTATTTGTGTTAAATCTATTATTATTTGAGCTAAATCTGTTAGTAGTTTTTTATTCTATATTACTATATAATAAACACATATACTATGCTGACGAAACGGCGTGAGGCGCTTGTCTAACGCGACCGAGTGATGTGATACATGATGTATCTACATAATTTTCCCCAGTTCGCTCGCCATGCTGCCCGCATTCAGAAGTTTTGTTTCAAATTTTGTCGTAATTATATTAATTAAATGAAGAAATATGTTCTTAGGAAACATTCGTATACATACACCTATACCTCGGAATAGTCGAGGTTCATCAGGCAATAGTCTACATAAAAAGCAAATTAATCGCTTATCTATGCTATAATGAAACCATAAAATAAATTATTCTCTTAATTTTTGGTACTCGATAACATTATTGAAGGATACGACAAATTTCAAATCTCTAAAGGCTGATTAATTATTGATATTGTACAATCGATGTAGGCAAAGGCGCGGGGGTATGACGACAATTAAAAAAAAAAACATATTACGTTCCACGCAGAAGCGGGACAATAAAAAGGTCATAACACAGAGCGGTCCGCGCAGACACCATCTCTATGAGATATGATCCCCGCAAGTGATTTGACCTCCGGCCCTCGATTAGTCGCAGCCAGCCGGCCCGCGCCGCACAGCACACACACACACACACACTGCGCACGCGCGTGTGACGTTTTTCGTGTCGCATGAGTGTTGCTCTCCCCTATTGTCTATGCGTTTCTGAGGTTGCGTCACATTTTGACGTTACTCACGACACGAAGCGGGTATTACTTTTTTTTCGCTAGTCCGTACGCGCGTTATGCAAATGGCGGTGAACGAATTTCGTCGGTTCTTTGAATAGATTAGGATCACGGTTAACGTTCGGACCGTATTTATTGCGCTATTGGCATTTTAAAAACGTCATCCGAGTCAGGAAATACGAGGTCGACCTCGACGCGGTTTCTAGATTGTGGAATACATATACGACACGAGAAGTCGACCGGTGTCGTCGTGTCGACTATCCAAAAGTTGTACACTGAGAGCGCAATATTAGGCTGATCGACAATTCTGGTGCGTATTGAGAAACGGTAAATTTTGAAAAAAACCACAACCTTCCAGTTTGCATATAAAACGGCCGACGTAGGGATGTCAGTGAAACGAAAAGGTAAGCTTCACGACTGTAATAAGACGCCAAAATAAACAATAACGTTTGTATTTTAACTGAAACTATGAAAATTTAATAAACATTTCCTCTAAATATGAGAGTATTGAATAATCTAATAAAATAGATACTCTAATATGCCAAGCATTCGAATATACAAAGGTCAAGTTTTAAAATTATCACAAATATTTTTTCTCGAATTTAAAGTTAACAAAAATGCATCGATAAACGAAGTAACTTTTCCTCAACTCGCAATTGCATATTAGAGTTAAGCCGTCGAAACGCATTAACAAGTTGTGTGAACAGTCATCGGCTTTTGCAAAACACACGACGCACCTAATTATGCATAATTGCACCGCCAAAGGGTACGACGCATTTTAAAGGCGAAACCGACCAACGGCAGCGACTGTCAGGCCACATGACCCGAGTGCGATAGAAATAAGTGATACGATTAAAAGGAAAAACGAAAATGTTCACGGCATCACTTTTGTGTGTAAATTAAGGATTTACATATAAGAGTCGGGTAAAAATGCCTTTCGCATTGTTTCAGTTTATGTTTTATATTGAATCAAACCTTAAACGGATCTTGGTACTGTATACGGTTGAACGTATGTAACTGGAATTAAAAAAAAATATCTAATCTAATTATTTTCGATTTTGAAAGTTTTGTCCAAAACCTGGTTTTGATCGACACTTGTTGCGAATTTTGTAATGAAAATATGATGGCAAACATTAATTTGTTGGTTATAATTAAGAAAAATAGGAATTTAATTAGAAGTTCAAGTTAAACCTTAACCTTGTATGATGTTACAGACAATACAATATACGAGTGTTTTTAAAAGAAAGTCTAAGAAGGTGTACAGTTAATAATTCAATACAGTAAATATTTCATAAGAAGTCTTCGACAAAACCGTAATTATCCCATACGTTTACGTTCTGTTAACGAATACAGAGTTTAGTATATACGTATGTTCACAGTGGGACAGTAATAAACAGGTAGGCGAAGGCTGGGCGGGCGCCGCGCTGGGCGGGCGGCTGGGCGGCGCCCGCGGACACTCCCACCGCCTCCGCGCCTACCGTGCGCCTGCGCGCTGCGAGATGAATCTATTTTACGTGATTTTATCATTGCCCAGTTGGAGACTTCTGACGCTAATTATCTTAACTTTTAACTTGACGAACCTGTCGGTTGCTATAGCCACAGATAAAACGAGTAACTATAATGAAGAACATTAAATAAGATTTATTTCACATCCAAAAAGTGATATTTTTAATGATTATTTTGATCTGAACAGGTTTTGATTAATTTTAAAGGTGAACACAATAAAATGTAAGATAAACTATAAACGCAAGTTCCTATTTAGCTTATCAAGTCACAGGACAACGAAGACGAACGGTTACGGCATACATTGAATTGTTTTATTCAAAGTGAAATAAGCAAAAAAATTAAAGATAAAATGAAATATTGGAGTTGCAATATGTAGTTGTTTTCTTACTCTACGTTTATTAAATAAGTTATCAGAAACATCAAGCACAAACGATATCAAAAATCATAAAGCAGCAACATTGCAACGTGCCTTGCAGGTGTGCGTTTTTTAACGGGATTTTTCCTTTCTCAAATTTAACGGTTTAATTATGAACTTCACCCAGATTTTTTTTATATCAATTATTTCATTTATGAATTTGTGTATGACAACCTCAATTCAAAATTGAACATAGGCAATCACGATATCACAGATTGACATTTTGAAAGCATTGAGTTTCAAATTGATATAGATCAAAGCCAAGATTTCTTTGTCCATTCAATCGATCTGTCCAATGCATTGTTGCGAAGGCGTTGGTTTGGACAGAAAAAATAAATAACTGTTTCGGACAAGACTTCGGAGTCGTTGATCACGTCACATGTTTCAGAAAATCGTACAAAAACCGAGCAATAACGAATAAGGAGTGCGGAAACACCTTGATTCTATCGAAACTTAGTTGGTGCAAACTGGTGTCTCTACGTCAGAGATGGCATATCGGCCACAAGTCTAGAAGTGTCGATGAGTTTATACCACATGTCTATGCAGGCGTTCAGAACGAAAATACCAAACCGCACCAACTGCAGACAGATACTCATGAGATGTGGAGATAATGATGCAGCCTTCACGAAAGTCGGTTCCGCTGGGCACTATTCTGAAAACTGCACAGCGTCTCTCGGTGCAATATACCTCAGTCTCTAAAGACAAAAGCTTTTGAAGAGTGCCCGTAGCCAGTACTGCCATACGGGTGCCGGTTACAATATCTTAACGCCCGGCGGCCGATTCTAAACCCTTGGTTAGCGCGCATCAGAGGTGTGATATTTATGTTACTGTTTGTGTAGAGATAGCATTTTTTATTACACTTTAAGAAACCACATATTTGTTCATGGTGTATTTATTGCATTTATACACTTATTTATAGCATCGAGAGGGGACGCCGAGATTCGACCGGCAGAACGAAAGAGGAATCTGTTGAAGAAGCACAGAAGAGACATACAGGTCACAAAATTGGCAAGTCAAAGTGCTTTGGGTATATCACTTGTCAATCGCAGAGCCGATAGCCGCTGCGAAAGAAAAAAATCCCGAACGGCGACCGCTAGAGCCACGCGTCGCAGCCTGCGACAGCCCGCCCGAGGTCGACCGAGGCCGGAGGAGGATTGTGGAACATCGCGAGTCAACTTTGATTCTAATACAAATGGTCCAGGAACGAACGTCGTTAACGTTCAGGAAAAAGTCTCCCTTTTCTCAGCCGCTCGGTCCCCTATTATAACACCAATACCGAAGAGTGTAACCAGTTTGGTAGATTTTTAAAAGCAAAGACAAAAATTGTCATTCGTTAATAAAATAATGTATTCAAAAGGCTTCATTGTATTTTAATAAAATCCCAGAACTAATTAAGACCTAATTCCGATAAATATTCAACGATTCGAAGTAAAGGGTGACCTTGCCCGTCTGCGTGCATAAATTTTCATGTTTTATAGCGACCGAAACATTTTCAGCGTTTTGTATGCAAATCACACGAAATAAGGTTAAGTTCAGTGTTATTTGTGCATAGAGGTTTCGATAACATCTAAAGTGGCGTTTGGTTCGAGAATAGAATTCCGTATATTTTTTTTTTTATGTTTTATTAGAAAAAAGAAAATCAATTAACGATATTAAAATGATGAACCGTAAAAATACCGTGTTCGAATTTAGGTGGCCGGTGTAAGTTATTTTACGAATATTTTTTTATTTATCAGTAACTAGTGTTAAATCTGGATTATTATTTAGTTATATTCGAAAAATTGTAATAGATAAATAAAATCTAATATAACATTAATTAAATGAAAAATATGTAATTTCATATTTTACGGGACTGCGTTAACACAAAAAAAAAAACAAAAGGTATATGTTCAACTATTCTGTGACATACGAATTCACTACGGAACCGTTAGAACATTTTTAATTGATCGCACTTAAAATTCACCACCAATTCTCAAGATACAATTGTCTTTCGTTGCTCTAACTTTCCTGTATATACCCGCAAACGACTGACCTAGAACATTCCTTAAATGTGAACAACGTCATGAATATGTCATCCTTAATTATAAAAAAGGACGTAAGCATGTCATGTTGAACATAAACAAACATACATACGATATTTTCTGGATTATTCTAATTAATTGAAATTTACAGATAATGTACATAACTAGACCTGGAAATTTCGAGAATAACAAGAGGATTTCTATTCTGTTATTTACTTGAAAGCAAGTTTATTCTGCTATTTTGTTATTGCATTGATAAGCGGAGTTCGTAATAATAGAATTACGATTTCAACTACCAGTTCACTAAAAATATATATAGAATATTTTAAAACAAACAATGATACAATTTAAAAATATACCTTTATGCAGTTTTATTTTTCGTAATGTAGAATTTGATATGATATTTCATTAATTTAATTTCTTTGATTCGCGAAGCATTGATCCACATTTATTTTTGAAAGTGTATTAATAACCAATATATTATCAGTGTTTGAACGCAAAAAAAACACCACTTTGAAAAATTGTCAGTTAAGATTAATGATAGCACACTGCAGTATAAAATATAGTCGAGCACTGTTTTGTAACATTCGCAAGAACAAGATAGCAAATTAAGAGGCTCGCTTAGACTTAGGTTTTATTCATATTTTATAGGTACAAAAAAGCGAACCCTATAGTAGTCGCGTATGATGTGTAACATCTGATTCCTCAACTTGGTAATAAGCAACATTAGAATTGTTAAGCGAAAAAAATGAGTCAGGTATTATTTGGAATAATTTTTCGTAACAAATAATATAATTTATTAATGAAAATAGTATTTTATATACATATTTAATTATCATTAAGACTAATGCAATTTTTTATAGTAGACCGTTATTTATGTTTAATGTGGGGGAGACCGTAGATAATAGATTTGTGACAACTGAAATATGAGACATATACTAGTAATTTCAAAGTATTTAAAAGCGTTGAAAAGTTGTATCATTAACAGTACCACTATTAAATTTTGATTAAGACTGTTAAAATTTCGATTTGTCTCCATTTTGAAGATGACTTCATCATTCAAAAAAGCTATGAGCGACTCAGCTTCTAGTGAATCGAAGTTTATGTTAAAATAAGCACTTAAAATCGTGAGCAGAGACTGATATTTTTTCAAAGAGCGGCACCACCTTCGTTTTATTGTAAAAGTACGAAATGCAGAAAATCTATTATTTTTTGTCATTATAACTTTTATTTTGAATACTCGAGCGTACAGTTTACAAATCGTGCAGTTGGCAACACTGACGGTGCCAACCTCTCGGAAAATGGGTCGGTACCATCTGATGGCCGACTCTAGTACCGCGCGCACTCATTGGTTAAATCAAATAGCGCGCGCTTCCCCGGCTTCCTTTTGCTCACTTCCGTCCCTTTTTACGTAATCATTCGCATAGATTGTACAAAAGCGAGAGGAAAGATATCACACATCACAAAATTTTTTTTTTGATTACCAAACTCGTAACTTGACTCCTAGTTATACATATAGATATTCGAGATAATTCTAACTCGTATAGCTGCATTATAACAGTGGCGAAGAAAACTGTCCGACTATCGTTAAGATTTCATTAGAACATATACCGAGATCAGGAAATAAAGCTGTGTTTATTTTTCGGCGGTGACCGGAAAGGGACGGCCGTAAAACCGAGTGGCGGCACCTGACGGCAGACGCAGGCGGCGAGATCCGCTGATGCTGGATGATCCTTCACGCTGTCGCTTTTTTTTTTTTTTAATGACGTCGTAGACAGATCGTATCGGTTAAAAAATTTAATACTTGGGGAACGGCAGACCATGCAAACGGAGATTATATATAAAAACAGTCTACATGAGATGAGTTCATGACGTAATTTAAAAACGAACATTTAATATGTACGCCGAAAATGCGCATGCATAAGAAGGACATTAAAAAAAAGAATTGTGGGTGCCCATAAATGTAACTAATAAAAAGAAGAAATATATATGATTATGCTGTAATTGGTATATTCACATTATTATATTTAAATTCTCTGTGAAATAATTTGTTGCAGTCCACAAATTATAAATTGTAGACTACGCTAAATCATAATAAATAATTATTTATTTAAATTAATATTTTTTTTGTTACAGCTTTTTATTTAAATTAGTAAAGACATTGTTATATATTTAACTTATAGTTATAATACGTTGCATTAGAGGTAACAAAAACATGATTTTCATTGTAGATGAAAAATTATATTAAAGCCGACATCTACAAAATATTCACAAATCATTATTCTGAATTTTTATTTAGTAAAGTTTCAAATAAAAAGCATCATTTTACAAAAATATTGATATTAAAATATGTTGTCGTCCAAAAGTCTTACATTCGCGTTATATATCGCGTTACATTTAAAAATGGCACTATTGTAATTTATCACGGAAAAAATAAAAATTAAACAAACACTATTAAAAAACCCCGACTGTGTAAGAGGGAGACGAAAAATTGAAAAACAAGCCAAAGTATATTACACTATTTCTGTATGTCGCATTAACCAAAAGTACTTATAAACATCTTTATATATAAACTTTTTATTTTAATTTTTTTCTTGCATCTAAATTTTTTTAATTAAATAAGTATAATTGAAACGATATAACTTCATACAAATCACTTTCATGATTTTTCAGTTCGCTGAACAAGACCCGCCTGCAGCGCCTCCCGTCCATTGACACTGTTTTATTTCGCCGAGATTGCGTCATAAAGAACATCTTTACTAAATAAAATAACTAATGTTAAATATGCTATTTTTGAAGATCTACGTTTGTTGTATGCAAAGGAAAATACATTATATATATCTGGTTTGGTGATACGTAAATTTGTAGTATAATTTTTAATACAGAGGAAAAAATTATAATGAAATTGAAACACAATAATAATAATAAGGAAAAGAGCTTTACTATTTCATTTTGAATACAAAGAGAAATTCCAAAACCAAAGCTTAACAATCATCGACATAAATATACTTCGAGTGATCGTGACCACATCGAGTGTTGTTAAATAATTCTAGAACTATTTTTATACCTAAGTGCTGATCACCGTCACCGTTAAAGCAAACGACAGATGTTATTTCAATCTACATCTACATACGAGTCAGAACGTATGCGGACCACGAGGACTACAACTGACGTCGTTTGAGGCAAAGACCAGCGTGCGTACTACTGCACGGGCTATCACTGTAAATCTTAAAGTTGTGGTGTCAAGTTTTATTTACCCTGTCGTCACCGTGTCGGTTACGACGGTCCGGGGCCGACGACTTAAGGTACTCTTCGCGGTACGGAGAGTTTGTGGTTTTAACTTGAGTTAAGGCAAAACTCATGGTTCACCCGACCATGTTTAGGATACGAACTGAGTATGGTCAGGTTTGGAGATAACATACTTGACCTTTCAAGCTCAAACCACGCTCGAGACCAACGTTCACCTCTATAGTAAGCAGCTTAAAGTGCTAGGTATATATTTATATTCACAATTTTTTATAAATTATATTAATTTTATATAAATATTTTTTTTATGAAATTGATGACTATTTTCCCGAAGGATAGACCGAAACCACCGATCTCCACATGGTAAAATCTTTGCACCGCATCTCTTGCTTCTCTGATTACCATCAACCTTTCATACAAACTCTTTATTTTGGACCCTTTAAATATGGCCTTTATTAGGTATGTCACCAATTTGAAATTTACCTGAACGACCCTTTTGCATCGCAAACTTTCGCTCTATAAGTTTGCTTTGTCTTTTCTAATTCATGTAGGCGCTAACACAACGTGGCATCGGACATATATTTTCAGTTAACTTACTCGGTTCTAATGATTATTTTCCGATGGTAACGTCAAAATAATTTGCCCGGCGAAGGCGGCCGGTCGTCCAGTGCGGCGGCTGAGTCAGCGACACGCTCGACCGCGCGCGGGAACGCGTCGCAACATGCGCCCGCGTCGCGAATGCAAACGCTCTTTGGTGAAATATACAAATGTATATCCAGATCGCCTCCACTTTTCTCTTTTGTATCACTTCATGTTTCGAGTGTAGGTAGTTTTTGAAACACACGGAGAAGGAAACGGAAGCATTCAGAAAATTCAATCCGTTTTTGGTCAACACCTGTTTCGTGTTTTTAACTTTAGACACGACGTTTCGTTGAAATACCTGTCTATTGAATTCTCAACAAATTAACGATCCCTTTTATAACATAAAGCTTAGTAAAATATCTAAATTTTGTATGCAAATAATGATATAAAGCCTATATGTTGCTCCAAGCTACGTTCATGTTACTAATGAGAACTCCATGAAAATTCGTATAATAGTTTTGAAGATTGGCGTGTTCAAACAGACAGACGTAGTACTTAAAGAGTCTTATTGTATTTTATTACAGTCCCTATATAACTGGTAATGTATTTTTGGCAAAGCAAATATTTTAGACACGAAAGTTCTAAAGTGTTATACCTGATGAAGAAGTTTTACGTAGGGCGATAACGTCACCTGGTAGTTTGATAATACAACATGATTAATGTCATATAAAAAATTAAAACTATTTATACAGAAAATCATTTATTGGTAGGCAAACCTTCAATTTTCAGAGATATTTCTCCATTTCTTTTTCTAGTCCTCAATTTCGATTGTAATGAACGATTATATTAGATGTCTTTAAAAAAATGTTCAACAACAACTTTAATAATTCTGATTCACGAATAATACCATCAGACACCTTAGAAACAAACATAGAAATTTCAGTGCCAATGTCTTGCAGACATGAAAGCACTTTTGTGGCCGACTGTACGAACTCACCGGGCGTCGAGTCGCAGGACTCGCGGGCGGGGGGCGCGGTGCGGCGGACGGCCGCAACGAAATGGGTTTACGCAAAACATGATTGATACCTCTTTGATACGCGAATTTTGTAACAATACACGTTAAATACGCCGTTAGTTACTGTTAAACGGCTGTTGTAATTGATGCGTTTCGCAAGGCGGGAACGATGTTATATCAGACAATTTTAATAGATACCTAGTTATTGCTGCCGATATGAGCCAGCAAAACAATTAACAACATAGCCATATTATATATTAGTCACTAAACAATAATACTTATTATTGAAAACAATACATAACATTTCACAGTGATCGATGGAGCGTAAGTCAGACTATTAGTTCCCATAGACTTTGTTTAAAAAAAAAAAAATTTTTTTTAAATAATCACAAACTAGACTTTCCCTGATTTTCATGTTGAAGTTATTTTTTTTTTAAAAAAGGAGGTTCTACATTCAACACTTGAAAACAACATTATTTACCCCAAGTACACACAATATTATACATGTATACAGTATGGACGTATTTGTTTGCACACAAATATTTTAAAACCATCAAACTGATTCTGTGAGTCTTTTATGTTTAGTCATTGCTTACTCATGGAGCGTTTATTTCCAGTTCAACGAAAACGAAAATTGTAAACATACCTGCATTTACAAAATGGTATCTACATTCAGCCTAGGCCTTGTAAACGGAACCTTGTAAACGGAACACTCATTATTGTAGAAAGAAATCGAAACTTCAGAATAGGAGTCGCGGAAAGAATCAGGGCATAACGTAGTACCCTATAGCATGTCAGTGTTAAAGTTGATACGCGAACTGCACCTGTATCCGCTGCGCCGGCGCAACAGGATGCATGCCCCCACCCTCACGCCTATTAATACACCAATCGCGTGTTTCAACCTTGACTTTTTGATATTTTGAAACAAATAAATTGCAAAGAATATTAAAAAAAAAAACCATAGCTACCTACATATTTTTTTGGCGTAATTAAAGAGAATAAAACGAAATCGTCGGATAACTCCACAGCAAAGCATTTAAGGACAAAAGTACAGTACAGAAACGACAAAGGATTGCTTTAACACAAACGAAATTTACAAAGATAACGCAGGACCTCGATCCTTGAAAGAACGAATGAACAGAAGAAAGAAAAAAAAAATAGCGAGTAGATGAATCATAAGGAATTGAGCGGGCGTAAGCGCAGAACCCCGGAGCCTTTGTTGCTGAATACGCGCACATAGAGGGCCATAATTACCGGAGTGTAACCCTAATGGCTCTGACAACGTTCTTATCTCTGGTATTGTTTAAGCTTTTTTCATTCCCACGCTCGGCCGACGGCCGGGTAAAGAACAAACTGATAACGGCGTCGTGGGCGCGTACCTGCGCGCCTCCGCTTTGGGAACCGAAGGCCCCTCGGATTTCGTGACGTACGGCGCGACATCTACGGCTTTCTATGAACCTCCAGAGGTCCTGGATACTGTAAGTCGGCAGTTAGGTTGAATACAAAATGAGAACGATCTCGCACGTACCTACACAAAGTTTGATTCGTGACAGTATGAAATGTAGTAACCATGGTAGGCTTCTATTTGTCTGTCCAGTAAGGCCGGATTGTTAGTAGGGATCGCTTACAAAGCAGTCATACTATTGGAAAGGACAAAGCGAGCACTGGGCAATGCCTGCGCGGTGTCACGATCGTTGGGCTCATCTATGCGTATGCTGCATGTCGAATTCTCAGAAAGTTACTCGAACACCACAGACGTTCACACGTTGCTGTTTTCGGATGCCCGACTCGCTTCGCCGACATCTATCGTTCGTTGACAAACGAAAGTGCTAGGCTGGAAGTACGTCATTTTGGAAATTCCATTTGAAAACTTACGTCAAGGAGGCTGTGCGAGATCAGGCTGAACGTTTATATGGTGTCATACGGAAAGTGTAATGATCACAGATGAACATGTCATTTGGCTATGGACAACTTAGTGGGCATAATTTTCACTTGGGTAGTGCGAACAGCCAAATCCAGAATTTATATTGACATTTAATTGAATAATACTTCGATACGACGAACGTGTTATATACGTATATTGTACATGTGTATATTTTTATTAAAGATAGGTTTGACGTCAAATATTTACGATCCTTTAATTGCACTGAAGCGTTGGTCTTTTAGTCTGATATTCATATTTAGTTACGTAGATACATTCGTAAAAATCTAGACATGTGTAATCTTTTTCAATGATGATACATAAATTTTCGAAAAAACAAAATACGAATATACTTAATATGAAACCAAAAAAATAAATAACGCATTTTGAAAAATAATATTTGATCAAAGACGTATATTACATAACATACATGATAGACTTCGGAGAATATTAAAGCAACTTGATAGCACAATATTTAAATATTTCCACTAATCTGTAACTCGTTTGGAGAGCAACTACTTTTTAACACGGACGACACTCTTGCGCAACATAATATTTCAATGTTGCCGAAACTAGTTCGCGCAAGTTAGCTCAATTTATATCTTTTTTTTTTAAATTTAAATTTTATAAAGTAGCACACATATTCGTTATATGGATTTTTATTCCTGGTTCCCGAAGGGGCATGTCGCCTCGTTCCTGATTTCCGACATACTTTGCTTTAGGTAATAACATGAGTAACGTCAAACCTAAACGTTAATAGCAAGAGCACCTGACACTGGACGTAAAAGCGTCTGTACATGTACGTAATTTAAGTATTTCGAGCTTCATCTGACATCCGAAACAGTAACAAGTGCAAAACCCACCGCACGGACCGCACCGCGACGGCGGCGGACCGCGGTGACGGGAGCCGAATCCATTATTCAATGACATACGGCAATTACCCATTTGATATGATACGGAGCATCGCACGGGCGTCGACGGCGGCGGCCCTCGCGATCATCACGGCGCGGCACTCACATACACGCACTGCCCGGTCGGCGCGCGGGGGCTCGGCGCGCACGCTGCCGACTTCGCATTTCAGCTATGACGGATCGAACGGGAACGCGTACAGTCACAGACTACGCGCAAGCCGACACGCGAGCGGCGCACGACTGCCGCCCGGCGCGGCTCGGTCCGCCGGTGGGCGGGCGCCGCCGCCGCGGCCGGAGGGGCGAAGCTCGCCACGCCGACGCCGTCGTCTCTCTTCGTGCGAGCTTACGAAAACTGAACGCTCGTCCGCCGGCCGCCGACGCCTCGTGGTGGTCTTCCAGTCTTTGATGGTGACGCGTCTTCGAGCGCGCAGACGGCGAGAGAGGAAGCCCCCGCGGCGCCCGGCGCGCGGCCCCCGGCGTCCGGGACCACCTGTTCGCTCCCGAGCGGATGAAGCGCGTTAGAAGGAGATGAAGTGTTATTTTTTTGGTGGCCCGCCGACCGGATGGCGGATAGAGGACGGCGAGCGCGGTTATGAATGAATGCTGCGTCTCGGTCGGGCGCGCGGCGGCGTCCCGCTCGCGCCGGTCGCGGCCGCGCGCGCCGGAAGCGAAAGGGACGGCGGCGGTGTAGTACACACCGCGCCGCGCCGGGGGCTCGGCTGAAGGGTCCGGGCTTTTTGTGATCCGAAACTGTACCGCGACTGTCACGCTCGTCCGCTCGAGATCCGCAAAGTGCTCGACTTACGGCGGCTCACGATTCGAGCCATCTCAAGTTTGCGCCGCACTCTCGGACCCGAGATCTTACCGGTGGAACGACCAAAATATTTATCACATTTGAAATATATCAAACGTTCTATAATGAATTATCTATACGGAGTCGTAGTTACGGGCCGAGGCGGAGGCGCCCGCCCGGCCCCCGCCCATAACTTACCGATATCGGCACGGCAGGTGTCTTCCTTGGAAACTTTAATAAGCTTAATTTAACAAGTTTAATTTCAAAAAATGATTAACGCAAACTCTTCATCATGGTAGTATATTTCATTATAGTAATTTTCATGATTTATTTGACGACATCTCGAAGTCTTAACCTATCGCGGTTAAACTGCCTTTTCCTTAGTAAATACCGGTACGATGAAAACGGTACGGAGAAGCGAGGAACCACGTCATTAACACGTATTTCAATAATAATTAATTCTGCCAAACACACCCTTACCCTACGTGGCTGGCGTATTAAACCTTTCACAGAAACTTAAGAACTATTCACAGTGAGCTCATTCTCCCTTTCTCCACTATCGGCATTGGATTCACGTGATGGACTGTGACTAGCACAATCGTACAGTTGACGTGATGCTTGTACATACTAAAACAACTATCAAAAGAGAACAATATATCGACATTATATCTGTAGCAGTCTGATGAACATGCTAGCAAGCAATATTTTTTGATTAATACAACATGTAAAAGTTACAAAAGTACTATTCCAAGCAGAATTCAGTACCATTATTTCGCCGCTCAGTGATGTAGCCGTAATATTACCAAACATAAAAGAGAACATGGTTTTATAACTGACGCATAATATTGTCAAAAAGGTTGTCTTGTGATGAAGAAATAATCAGCTCCTTAATTGTATCGCAGTTTATTATCACTAAGACTACAAGAGTTTCGAGTTTATTACATTAGATTGTTTGACATGAATACGTCTTTAAATTAGCTTCCGTAGTGCGAGGCAATTCAAAAGATTAATGATAATAAAATCGGGGGATAGAGTCTGATGTTGCAGCTACATATCTAGCATGTACATCCCAAATTTGATTATACTACTCGATAGCTAAAGGATCAAAAAAATTGTTACGTTTAGTGAGGACTATAAAGCATCGCGCGCAGTGGAACCTACATTTTGGGGTCTTTTTGCTGCGCCACAAAATTTATTTTTAGTATAATTTTTGTCTCTGAGAAGCTACGATCTTCGTTTGAGTTCCAATCGCCTGATCTAGTCAAAACTTATCGAGAGCATATATAAAATATTATTGAAAATAAGTTATAGAAAATACATATAGAGTTAAATTAAAAAAATTAAATAAAGAATGTAATATCGGCCTATAATCGTCAAAAAGTCAAATCAAAGTATAAAGATCGCATATGTTTGGAAAGATCTTTTCAAGAACAAACCAGGAATATTTATAAAACACTACATGACTGCCTGGGACGTGAAAGAATGAAGGCGTCGGAGCAGATCAACGACGGCGCCGGTACATCTGTGAATGGGGCGACCGAGGCTATGCAAGTGGATAATGGAATCGCTCCTATATCAACGCTTGACTGTATAGACATCGGTTACTTACAAACATCGATTATTAAAGACATATTTATCAGCAGTTTTACTACTACCTTTTTAACCACACGATATCCGAAAGACTTTTTAGTATTCAAAAATAATTATACATGTAATTTGGTCAAAGAAAATATTGTCTGTTACGTATCTACACCTATTCACGTAAAATACATGGCCGTGTCCACGACACAGCCAAACCCCGATTGTTTTATACGACACTTACAGAAGTTGTATAAATAATATCCAAATTATTGCCATATCTCAGGTGTCATGACGACAGACAGACGGACCTGGATGATTATGAGTTTACGCGGCTAGTGTTTTCGCATTAGGGATACGGCGAGAACGCGAGTCGGGGGTCCGTCCGCGACGTCGTGTGCGCATCGTTATCGGCGATGGGCGCGTCGGCAAACGGCCCGTGTCAATGTTTGTGCGGGCATGTACCGGGTCGTGCGTCGCCGCGCCGGCACGTGGCCGGCTCGGGGGGGCCTACGCGCGTTTGCTTTTAAAGGCCCGCTCGCAGGTATTGTTCTTTTCGTGCGACCGCCTGTCTAAGGTTGTGTTATCGCATTTCGCGATTAAGTAGACTGTACGTGTCGAATAAGTGAGACACGCATAATTACAATTTAAGAGTCAGTAACTACAACGCTGAATCTGACGTTTCCGTCCGGAAAACCATTTTATTAGTATCTCCACGCGAGAGGTAGAGTAGGTGCGATTGAATTTTTATTAACTGAGCCAAATTAAATTCGTAAAAGCCAAAAATAAAGAAATATATATAAAAAAAATGGCTAAGTGCGAGTAGGTTTCGCGCACGAACGGTTGTGTACCACCGTACAACATTTAAAAGTACATGTTTTTAAAAAATGGTTTAGTAAAAAATAGAATATGTGTAGATACTCATATTATACTATATATTCTTATATGTATACTAAAGACTGTTGTTAGTTTGTATATAACAGTGTAAGCAGACTTAGGACACGGCCGGCTTACTGTATAACTTAAGAGTATGGCATCATAGTTTATTCGAGTTAAACGTATGTGATTACCGTAAATATTAAGATCGAGCAAAAAACGCCGAATAAACACGTTCCTTCTACGCGGACCCCGTTTAAACTTTTATCGTTTGTTTTTATGGAGTTATAGTAAAACACATTCTCTGAAAATTTCAAATGTCAATCTATTACGGTTTAAAGGATACAGCCCTGTGTCAGATGGACGAACGGATAGACAGATGGACAGACAGCGGAGCATCAGTAATAGGTTTAATCTTGACCAAATTAATATGACCAATGGGTTTTAACATTTTAATTTAATTCAAATTAAGCCTTTCACTCCGGACGTTGTCACCTTGTTGGCGACGACGGCCAACGGCGTCTTCCGACTCGCGACTGGATGACTAGGGGCGGATCTACTTAAGGGCTTTTTGGGCTGCGTCCCTGGGCCCCGTAGATACAAAGGGCCCCCAGCCCCCATTGATAACAATAGACGATACTTGTTGTGAATTAAAAAAAAAAACTAAAATTAAAAAAAAATCTATCATAAATTTGGTAACCCTGAGATCAGTTAACCCGTGTGCGCGTCTACCGAACAGAACATGGAATTCCCATTCACCTTTTTTCGGTCGATGTATTTTCGTCGTGCGTGTGCGTTTATTGCGGGGAATTCATTTTACATGATGCTTTATAAAGATAGTATCTTTAATAATTTTACTTCTATAACTATCCAAGGTTTGAATAATGAATAGCTTCTGTTCTTCACATTTTTGAACAAATCATTGTACTCTCGTATTGACTTCACGCCTCGTTCTGAAACATCAATTGACAAGTTAGTTATGGTTTCCAAACAGTCCTGATGATTAGTATCTTCTTAATAGCTTTCATATTTTTGTCCATCCAGTTCATATTTAGATCTAATTAAAAAAGAAAATTGATAGAATGCACATTAACAAACTGTTTAAATCCTTGTTTGTATGATTTTGGAATATCTAAGCGAGATACTTCAGCTTTCCTAAAAATTCCTATTTGATTGTTGTCTGATGAATCAAGATTCTCTGTACCGTGTGATGATTTGAACAATAGTTTTTACCATTTTATTTCTTGTTTCTGTATCTATATTGTCAAAAAAAAAAGATATTTCCAGAAAAAAAACCACAATTTTACCAAAAACTCGACTTAGATCGTCTTGAGGCACGTGTTGTTTTGAATAAAAAAAATCCGAGTGTTTTTCTATAAAAAAAGAAACTTTTTAGGAGACGCCGCAAGAAATTTAGTTTTTAACGACCAGTAAGTACATCACTATAGAAAACAGTTTCTTGACAAAATGACAATTAGCTGAATAATTAGTAGGCTTCAAGTGTTATTATCCCAGGGCCCCAAACATTCACGATCCGCCCCTGGGCATAACTAGCACAGCTTACAGTCAGAGTCCTTCAAATTCAAGTAATAAAGTAACAATAGATTGCGGGAGGGTATACTTAAGCATTGGGATGATTAAAAATCTGATAAAATTACAAAAATAATAATTTCTAAACCGTTTGACTGCAATCAATGACGGATATTTATATTTCTATTAATTTGATGTGCATTAAATAATTGGAAAAAAAATATGTGGATTTCAATTACACATATTTCAAGAAATGTACATTATTTTTTTCTCATTGAATGAAAGTTTTTTAAGTCGTACATATACACAATAAATTGGGTTTAGCCTTTGATATTTTTGGTTCATATGTCTAATATATGTTTAAATTCAAATTGTTTTTTAAAGGTTCTTAATTTTAATTTAATTAAACTTGTTAATTTGTCACTGTAATGGAGCAAAAAGGAGAACATGCTATTCATTTACAAGGATTTTCTTCTTCTTCAATTGTATAATTGTAATAAAATATTCAAATACATACAACAACGGCATATCACACGACTCACATAAATGGAGCAACTAGTGTTCTAAAAATTGTGCATTGTTGAAATCTAAAATATCGGACTCGATTGTCGCTTCAACGTTGAGCCGCAGAACAAATCAACGCCCAATATTATCTTCGACTTCGGTTCGAGCAGTGCAACCGGAGTTTGATCGCAAACAAGCGACGGTCCGATAATGTAAGCCGCTTTCCGATTTCGCCCAAACAAACGGACAGTCCGACAATCGGTCGCCGGAAAGACAAACAGGGGAAACGACAGGCATTGTCGGCCGCTTCGCTCGAACGGCTCGAAGGCGGTTCGGCGACGCGCCTGTCGCGTGGTCGCGTGCACGTACTTCACGAAGTCTCATAAAGTGGCACGCACCAATAGTCGCGTTTGTTGGTTCGGTCACGGAACACAAGCGTCACCAGCTCGTTCTCGAAGTTTACGTCACTTTTTTGCTCATCGACGGGGATGGCCGCTCTTAACAATTGTCTTCCGTTCATTTTGTCACAGGGATTTAACGATTTTTAGAGTCCCCCGTGCTTGTCGCGGGTGGTCAAATTTGTGTCACGTCCCGTCCCTGGTGTGACGTCACATTTGCGATTTTAAATTTAATAAATTACTAAAATACAATAGCACTCTCAAAATTATGCAAAATTAATGCTTTTCTATTTAAAATTCATTCTTATGAAATTGAATAAAAGTCAAAATTTTTAAAAATTAGAAAGCGCGATGTAACGTAAATGTAGCTAGAAAATGTTTTTCATTTCAGTTGAAGTTTAGAGTTTTAATATTTCAAATTTATACATGTGACGTCAAAAAGATTATGACTTGACCCCCCCCCCCCTTGTCAGGGGACGTCATACTTTGTTTACCCTTTCTCAACCGGTTGATGTGTGACGTAGTTTATAGATGACCCCTCGTTGATGCGGGGAACGAAAACGGTTTCAAGGCGAGACCGTATAAAAATTAAAAGTAAACAATCCATAATCGATTTCAGATTGCTATGAAAAGTAAACTTAAGATGAACTGGTGGCGTATCAAAGAATATGCAAACAAATTTGATACATCCGAAAACGACGACATCGCATGAAAAGATTAATTAATGGATGCTAGGGTAGCCAAAATATGTATGCAAGATCACGCCACCTGTTTCTAATGCTTCAAGGGTAAACAGAAACACGTCAGTCTCCGTTGTATCCTTCCGAGAAAAAGGCGTGAATTTATAAATAAAATATATAGCATTATATGTACAATGTCCAAAAATGGCCTTCACAGTCACTATTATGATGTGCTGTCCAGCAGTCCAATTCTGTAAATTTAAAACGATTCAGTCGGCGTCGTTAATGACGTCGAATTAGATCGACGGGGAACGCGCGGTGGCAAACTTAAACACTGACGTCATTTTGACGTCATAGCGAATTCGATTTAATCGTTGCGAGATAAGATTGCTCCCGTCGCGTCTGTTGGCGCTATTCCTGTGGCGCGGTCATTAAATGAAGACAACGCGATGCACCATCGATATCAATACCTTAAAAGCCGTCAAACCATACTGCAGAGGTGACTGGCTCAGCTCAAATTTTGAGTTGTTTTGGACTATTTCGACTATTATAATCCTCTGACGGACGTCGTCATGCCATGGTGGCGCAGTGTACAATTTTGGATGCTTTACGTCAAGAAATTAATGAAAACTTTGAATATTTGGTAGAAGAGAACTGTTTGCAGCTCTTGTTGAAGTTAGTTTCATTTTTTAAAATACCTACGGAGATTTAATTACTTAGTGTATATGAAATGTCAGCGTGCACTTATAAGAAGTTAAACTTCTTTGGGTTATGTATAATTTTATTTTATTTGACGTTTAAAATAATTAGCATAAATGTGGTTTGAGCAAGAGTTTTTTTTTTAAGTTTTAAATGACAAGTATTTTTGACGTGATAACGTCTTATAAATCGATGAATCCCGGCTGCATGTGCGAAAAAGCATGACTCATTGTCATGTTCCGTTGAGTCGAGCGTGCAAGCGAGAGCGCGGAACAAGCGACATAGTGGCACGATCGGCCTAAGCGTTCGGCTTGTGACGCGTCTGTCTCTTTTCCACTCTATCGGCCGATGCGTCCGAGTAGAAAGAGAGACAGCGGCCGCACACAACCTACACGTGAACTGTTTTGTCAACTGTATATAAGGTGAAGTGGAAAGTTAATGTGGTTTCCATTGTTTATTACAACAATTTAAATCAATTCATAAAAGTATACAATTTTTCATCAATGTTTTCTTATGACGTTATCACGTAAAATTATCGTCCGTAAACCGACTTTACAGACAAACAATTTTTTTGAGAGAAAAATACGAATAGTATCATCAGTTTTATTATTAATATAATTGTAATTATTTTTCACCTTCGTTGCAAATGCTATAATTATTATTACATAGTTTAGCAATAAAAGGTTTAGCTAAAAAAAAAATACCTATATTTCGATTCAACGATATCTAGAAGTCTCGTGACGGAATATCATGACAGCAAACGCGACGTTAGACCCCAAAGAAGTTTCACTCCGAAACTCGCAAACTATAACAAAACGATGGATTGCTTATTTCTGTAAGAATCTCGTTTTCACTATAAATGATGACTTCGGCCATCCATAAAATTAATGCGATCTCGTGTGACCCACGTGAGGCGGTCTCATCACGCGCCAGGTGCGTGCGGGGCAGGAAGCGCCCTCCCGCCTCTCTGCCACCCTCGCGCCTAACTTCTCCCCCCTCTACCCACCCTTGGCGACTACGTTTATTTGCTATGGACATACAACTTCGTAATTTCTTGATTATATATCCTACATAACCTTTTGATTAGAATACCCGTCCCGAATTATTCAGAAGTCTATTTGGCTTCGAATAATTAGAATTTTCATTTTGTTGTAATGCACACATGTCATGTACGGTACATTCGAATCGAATAAAACTGTTAATTGCATTAAAAATGTTTTATATAAAATATAGAGCCAATTATTCATGACTACGTTATGAATACGTAACCATGTGATACTTTATTTGAAAAAAAAAATAATCCGCATAACCTGAAAATATATAGCAAGTGCTTACTATTGTACATAATAAGGCTCATATCATCATATGTCAGATTTAAATGAAATTAGGTATATAAAGACTGGAACTAACGACGGAGCACTAAGCGCGAGAGATCTATTCGCACCTGCCTTTTGTTAAAGGTATTCCGAAATAGTTTGAATGCTGCAGTCGGTATTCATGTACGGCTGAATATTCACGTATTCATTCATTCAATACTATAAAGTTTCGAGTTTCAAAACGCGGAAAATATTTTGTATTTGGCGATGCGTTTTTTAAAGATTTCTCAGTTACTATTTGAATATGCAAAAAAAAGTAAGACGAAATTTTTAAAATATCCAACCCATACCTGAAAAAAATTTGAAAAAAAAAAATCACAAAATAACTCATTGTTAATGCCGAGGATCGCAAATCACAATGGGCATTATCAGGTGATTCAACAGGTAGCAGGACCCGACACAATGCGTGCGTCCTTCCGGCATCCGCTCCTCGTACACTGTATACCGTAAAAACGTGCTATAAGCCCACGGCTTTAAGATCCAAAATAGTTTAATCAGAGTCATCTTCACAAACCCTATACGTAGCCGGATACGAAAGAGCGTAAAGACATGTAAATACAAATCGAAATTCGGTTTTAATCGTAAGCGATACGGTAGGATTCGCGGCGTGAAAACAATTTTGAAAGTTTTAGTAATAAACATTCGAGTTATCCACCATCCGGTGTAAGTCAACACCGTGGGGAACTGAAGTACCATTTTTATTAGCTATTTGTCCACAATATCCCTTGTTTAAATTTTGAGGTTAAAGTCTCATACATATTATGAACGAAAATGGCGTTTTGATAGAAGAATGTGACGAATTGGAAGTGAGATATGTAAAAGGTGCCAAGTGAAAGTTCGATTTAAGTTATTAGAGATTATTTATTAATATTTATAGGCGTAGCCATATAGGTTTTTTGACGCTCATTCCACGTATCGAGTATAATAAACCAATTTCAATTATAACATATAACGAAAGAGATCGTTCCATTTTTTACACAAGTTCAGTTTTTTATCATCTAGCTTTTATTGGCATTACCCTTTTTATTTTACTATATTGATGACATATTATAATGTTGTATAAGTGGAAATAAAATTATAGTTATGTAATGTAAAAGTCATGATCTAATACTCAACACTAGCCAATTAATTATTAAAAAATAATTTTAAACTCAAAATCGTTAGGGTTACAAAAACAAGTGCAACTCAGAATCGCGTGGTGAAGGTTCCGTATTATAAAATCATCGTATTATCCCTCGATGAAATCGAGCAATTTATTTTATACACATTTTCTCTTCATATCTATTTTAGGTTTTCCGTGGGAGTTTAAGGACTTAGAACTTTCGTTTGAGTTTTCATGTGAATTGTGAACGGTGCCCTGTGTACTGTACTTTTACCAGGAATCTGAAGTTCAGCCGTTTCGGAGACAAGGAGGGAACGTTTAATTTTCTTACGTCACGCTACGGAATCTTATGAAATAATATTTTACAACAGCCGTACACTGGACTCGGATCAACCACGAATACAAGATTTCCACGTTATCACACGGAAACATACATCAGCGGGCTTAGCATGACGCCCTAGACACGAGTCCGTCTAGAGGACTGTCCCTTTCGTTCATCACATTGGCGCGATAAGGACAGCCCTATAGAGAGACTGTCGTGTAGGGCGTCATGCTAGGCCCGCAGGTCTCGAACGTAATGTGAATAATTCGGACGGCGAGCTTGTTTCGACGCGGAATCGGTCGGAGCTCGCGGGCCGCTAATACGGCGCTCGCTTTACTTAAAAAAAAAACCGGCTCCCGTACGGGAACTGGTCGCTGCTCGTCGGTAATTAATTTATATGACCAAACAAAATTAAATTAAGTTCATTATCGAGGGAACCCCATCATTATCCTAACATTGATTTATTCCACAGCGCCGAATCGAACCGTCGATATGTAAGGAACGGGACACACTACGATCTTTCAAAAATAATCAATTTCTCATTTCAATACAGTGTACTATGAAGTGATATAGCATAGACAACTCGTGGCTCGATAACCGTTTGTTATCATTGAAAATTCAATAGAAATTACTTTTGACCAAAACTAGTATTTTTTTTATTAACTTTTAGTGCGGACTAATGTAGTTATAAATTTTATATCGCTCATAAAATCCATTATCTTAGCTTATGTGCATTAACAAAAATTAAATATCGAACGCAGTTTCCGTTTACATTGCACTATTTTGACAAAAGCACCGAACATAGCTTTTGAGGTCTTGCATTCAAATCACATAAATGGATATATTGAGTATGTAATCTTTGAACGATCTCAAATACTAGACAAAATAAATGAATATCCAAATAAAATAGGCTTATTACTCTTGATGAAGTTATCGCTGACGAAGGTTACGCACTTGCGGCCTCTGTGAGTACTCACGAAGTTAATACGGCTGTCTGGATTCGATAACAGTCACTAGTCTAGGTCATAAACTTAGGAGGTGATTGCACCTATTAGTGAATTGTTAGTACAATTTAAGTGCTAACTGTTAAAGTTAAAAAAGAAACATGGTAAAATATGGATAATATTAGAAATATTGGCTTTTGTAACATTAATTTATCGTCATAAATGCCAATATCTTTAATATAAGGTTAGCTAACTGCCAATTGTGAAGTTCAAGCAACGTCTTTTAAGTTGTTTAGCTTTTAACTTTAACAGTTAATTATTTCAAATGTTAGTTTGAAGCACACCACTGTCATAGTTATTAAACCGTTATATTTTTTAATTTTACCAAGATTTGTTTGAGAATTCGTATAGCGACCGTGGACCGTGGAGGTCTTTTTTTAGGTTACTAACTTTAATATTATTAATGACAGTAGGTACATCCGAACGGGTTTGTAATTGTTAGAACTCGAACAAAACTTTCCTAACTACAGTCAACCGCAATAAGATGTGAGTGATGATGGTTTATGACATGAACCGATTCGTCAGATTATTTAGTCACGTTCAGAAGCAATTTAAAAATTGTCACAGATCTTATTACCTTTTTACGAAGCATTAGGATTTATATCTATACATGTATAATGAAAATAGGTTGTCTTTGTTCGCCAATCACGTAAATACTACTAAACGTATAGATATGGGACTGAGACCAATCGATGCGGGATGATTTGTAGATGGTTCTAGGCTACTCATTTTTCGAATTCCGTAAATCCTTCGCCATTTTATTTATAATAAAAATTATCCAGCGAAGCGGGCGGGACAGCTAGTACATCATGTTTATACACATTCACTGTATTATTACGACTCGTTTCTTTACCGGTCGCATCACGAAATCCACGAGTTTGCGTAGATTCTTCTTCATCAGACATGTGCGATGATTCGTTATTTTTCTTAAAACTTCTAAGTTCTTTCCCAACTATTCTTTTCAGTCATTCATGTGTGACATACATCAGCCCAATAGTGAACTAGCACGTGATCCTAGCGGGTCGGCGGCGAGGGTGCGTGTATGAGGCGTGTGGTTACTCTGTACGTGAATCGCCCTAAAGCTCTCTAATTCAGGTGTTAGGTTAGGTTAGACTCTGCTCCGATCTAGGTCTTAGAGACGCTGGCGGAGACTGCAGCAGTGCAGTAGGGAGCTGTTTAAAACGGCTGCATCTATGGCCGATTGTCACTAATTTGGACCTGTTACGATCACTAATCCAGGTTCTGATCTCGACGCGCGTGCGGCGATGCAAATCGCCTAATCAGAATCAGTAATAAATACAGCGTTCAAGACAATTCGGTCTGTTCCGTTGAACAGAACTGAGGTAATACGAACGGAGCGGGCGTATACTCTTTTAATTTCACACCATATCTCCGAATCCGTCGTGACTTATCACCTCGATAGCCATAAAACAGACATTATCCAAAATATATGGGATTAGAGCCGCCGATAAAAGCCTGCTTGTACTACATAAATTCCGTTGTTATAAAAACAGTAATAATATAAAATTAGCATAATACGGTCTCACACGCTGATATATTAGAATGGAACTGGAGTAACTAATTTTGTGGTATTTTAATGTCGTAGACGCATAGAGAACTAATTTGTATTTATTTTTTGTGTTGAATTAGCTGATATATATATAAAATGAAAAAGAAAAATTAAAATGAATGTGTATTTAAGATTAAAATGAAGTAATTTATTACTTTATAAGAATTAGAAAAAAAAATTCTAGTAAAATTCTTGTATTAAAATTCAGGTGCAGAAACAATAAATTTATAATGTACTCATTTAAAATGAATGTATTTCCTCATCTAAAAAATCAAAACACATGAGTTTTTGGAAAATAATTTAGGTATAATAAGTTGTTTCTCATACAAATATTTTTAATTATCTCTAATTTCATCACATTTGGTTCTATCCGTAAATTAGTGGCAATAGTTATTATTTTATTTTAATTGACTACATTAAATCAAGTTTCTCTAAAAGACCTTTTTGTATTAAGTGAATTAAGTTCCGTTAAATCATATGCATTTAAAAATTGTTTTAACAATATATTCTACCAAGGTTTAACAAAACGTATAAAAATGATTATAATATAATTTTATAGACACCGGCTTTTGAAAGTACCTTTTTATTGCTTACTAAAGATATCATATTTAACTAGCTTTCTGCCCGTAGCTTCACCTGCATGGTTATACAATGTATTTCTTTATCTTTTATGTTGCTCGATCTTGTTGTCGTTGACAATCCGGTTCTCGCTTTTAATTACGATCTTGATTCTGGTTCTGATTTCGATCTCGACCACCCTCCTGAGTCTAATCCGGTTCCACACTCAGTTTCGACCCTGGTCTTGCTCTCAAATTCGTTCTCGGTCTCTTCCTCAATTTAGTTCTTGGTCCCGATTCTCGATTCTTCTCCCCGTCCGTTTCACTTTCAATTCTAATAATGCTATCGGTTTTTGATTTGTAAGAAGCCGAGACAAATGCCAGTGTCAAGATAAAGATATGAGCTATATTACTTTGGGTTAGTGTGATTTTCATTAGTGAAAGAATTTTTAATCATTGTACATATATGTACCAATTTTTATTTATGGTGTTCGAAGTCTATTAATTTCGGTCAGACCAACATCAATTTTTATATATTCAGATTACAAATTGACAAGACTAAGGGTGGAAAAATTAAATTATTTAATGACTTTCATTAAAAATTAAACCAAAATGATTTTCCGTTTTGCATAGATCAAAACAGTAGATACCTTTTAGTCTGTTAGCTATTGGGCTCAAATTATTATGGTTAATAACTCAAGAATTTGAGTTACCCTATTACTGATTTTTTTTGAAAATATTTATAAGGAAGTAGGAATATTTATAGGATAGGTTTAACACACTCGAATGTTTTGATTATTAAAATCTTGGCTAATACACAATATTAATAAAATGAAAGAGCCATATTTTTTAAGGTTCATCGTAAATTATATTCTTAAATATATCCAGTCCATTTTAAGTCGTAAAAATCTGTAATATTGTACAATATAGTGTTAAAGCATATATATTTTTAACGCTTAGCACTTGATTGAGGTAGATAGATATTTCACAATATTTTTAAATGATTTAAAAAAAAAGGCACTGTTTTACTATATGGTAGCTGCTATATGACATTTTAATAAATACCATCTATACCAAAACTATACAGAGAGAATTAGTAATTCTCAAAAAATTTTGAAAATGGTAATTGAAAATAACAATGAAAGATCTATTTACGATAAAACTGTAAAATAACAGAATTTAAAAAAAGAGGACCAATAATGAAGCCGAAAGGTGGATAGTGGAACCCTTCAGTAGCCACTGGTAAATTGATCGAGTTTGGGCTCATTGGAGTTATCATGCCAAATTATATACTATTGCGTAATTACCGTCTGTAAGTGGCTGGCACTGGCAATTGGCATTTCTATTTTTAACTAGCTTGTTGTTTCTTGTTATTGAAGTTATATTTCTTTCGGCGCGGTATTGATAAGAGTGAAATTGTACGATGTCCGCGCAAACCGACATTTAAATCGACAGGCAGTGTGAAGTTCGCGCGCGAACCGACTTA
Source organism: Eumeta japonica (assembly GCA_005406025.1). NCBI lineage: Eukaryota > Metazoa > Arthropoda > Insecta > Lepidoptera > Psychidae > Eumeta > Eumeta japonica. The sequence continues at coordinate 294,342 of BGZK01000568.1, forward strand.
AAAATCGACACCACGACGTTCGCGCGCATATCAACATCTAAATCGGCATCACGAAATCTCTCAAATTTCGCAGTAAAAGGTTGTCAACAAACTAAAAGTAAGGACATCTACCATGTATGTTTACGTACGCGTGAGAATTGATAACTTATATTTAAGGCAAATGTTATGCAGTTGTTCTTGCTTTCTTGCTTCCTATGCAGTAGATTCAGAAATATATTAAAATATTTGTGAATGTATAACACGTGTGTCGAATAATATATATATATATATATATATATATATATATATATATATATATATATATATATATATATATATATATATATATATATATATATATATATCTACTACTTACTACTCTTGTTACTACTCCATTATTACCTATTCTCATATTTCTTGTCTTTAATGATTAATAACATTATTTCATTTATATTATGCACTTTCTATACTGAATTCATTGTACTTCATTTACTTCTATTTAAATAATTTATTGTTAATACATATTTATTTGTCTCCTTATAAAAAGATAATATGTTTACTGTGTGTCTCGTTCGTGTAATTAAAGACATAAAAAAAACAGTTAAAAATATTTCTCTATTACACACCAGACGTTCATTAATTTGTACTTTAATTTAATTATATCACATCTCTCTTTGCTGTAATAACACTTTTACGAAGGTAAAATACACGGTGTGACTATTAAATTCATTTCAAAATATAATCGATTAATTTTTTTATTATCGGGTGATCGTCCTTTCGGGTAATACATGCAAAAAAAAAGACAGCCTCGTACATCAGGCGTATAATATAAAAAAAAATAAGACGAAACTCAAATAAGAGGCGACGACACGGAGGCGGGCGAATTCGAAGCAGAACCTGTTTAATGGGGGCCGAATTGGAATACGAAAATGAAGCGGTTCCCACGGCGGCGGGCGGCGGGTGGCGGGGGGCGGGCGGCGGGCGGTGCGCGGGAACGGAAGCGCGACACGGCGACGTCCGTGCACGACCCGTTCGTCACGTCATCCCGCGCGGACGTCATATCGGGGACGCGAACCGACGACCTCCTTGGAACACTCGAAGGGATCCCTGGAATTTATCACGTCTTCGTGCATGTCGCAAACACGCGTAGCTGTCGCGATGACGTGGCCGTTTGATGAACGTTGATCGTTTGAAATATTGTTGAACTCATAATTTTGAATTTTGAGACTAATTTTTCATTGAAATACCGACCGATGTTTTTAAAAGTACTTCCATAACGATGTCTTAATTTTTCAGAACTGACATTTATAATTTTATTTATTAATAATGCCAATTAGAAAGCTATATATGATTATGGCCCGGTCGGTTAGGTCGTGTGACGGACGTCCGCAATATAATGTTATTACATATTAAAAAAAAATTGCATACATTTTCACATTGTTCACAGTAGACAGGAATTTAAGCTCCCAATTTAAAAATTATTAATCTGTCTCTATTTAAATATTCATTTTTAAATGAAACTCTCCAATAATATTCGGAACTGTACCTATGGCTTACAAATATATGTTCTTTCAGAAGAATGTAACTAATTTTCAATATGACAAATCAACTTTTTTCTGAATCGGTTTTCCGACAAAGCAACGAAAAAGAGTCCATATCGTCTATTGAAATATTTAGTAATAGCATTTGGATGTTTTTACTATCTTTATTGCCAAGCGGATTAATAGGCGTTTAATTACGGCATCCATAAACCAGCCAACAGTTATCAGAAAATTAAAAAGAAAACGGTCCCATGGGCAATATATATCACACACACACACACACAGAGGCGCACGCAGTCTCGATAACACACCACACAAACACGGTCTCAATACAGCATCCGCGCGAGAGTTGTACTTCGTTACCATAAATTACCGAATTAATTATACAAAGTTAATTAGTTGAAGGTTACGCAGAATATTATGCGGCCGGCGTTCCAGCCACCGAACTAATCCTGTTTTTCTTTACAGACGACGGGTACGGTATCGTTCTAGAAGTACAGTTGTTAGCTGCGTTCAGAATAAATCTGTTCAACTACCCAATGATGACTCAGAAACGTGGTGTCTGTTTGACAGCGGCACAAGGTCCAGGCGACGAGTTCGAGATGGAGTCTCAGATACGTGGTGTTTGTTAGAGACAGACGTGTTGTCTAGAGACATGGTTTTCATTAGAAACAGACAGCATGTCGCTCAGTCTGAGTAGTGAACGAAGGTAAATTTTTGACTTATTTTCGGAGAGATCACAATGTTTCACTGTTGATTTTTTATGAAAATTAACCTGTTTGCGAATGAAAACATAAGTATTGCGTTTCAAAAAACAGAATGGCTTGTATATAATGTCTGTCGCTTTATTGAATGTGAACATTTCTTTTTTTTATGTCTTAGCGGACTTCCATAGAAATTTAATTTTTTCCTTATTATGTCCCCAGTAGTCGAGTAGGTTCATACAATACAGTTTTGTTCAAAAGTTTTGGTATGTATATAAATGTGTATGTATGATAAGCTGCCTTATATCCCATATATATATATCTTATCGTCAGCACAGCGTCCGCTGTTTTCAATCAGTCTTAATGATATTTGCTACATTTATTCTTCTTCTTTTCACCTTGGACCAGTTCGAAGATGAAGAAAGTCGGCCGGTCATTTTAGAAAACGTGGTCATTTAAAATTATCAAAATACTAAAAAATATATATTTCGGTGACATCTTCGTCGTATACCTTTTAAATAATAGGATTGAGCTTTGTTTTGGGAAAATTTTGTATTTACTCATACAATTCTGTACTTCTCTATTATTTAATAGAGAAAAATCTACTCCACTTCGAATGCCGAATGCTATTTTTCGGGTGACAAATATGCGAAACACCAGAAAACAAGTAGTATATTTACGCCATATGACAGCCGAGGTTGAGGCCTGTTCCGTGCAGCACGAAGTAGCGTCTACACAGGTCGAAGCGTGGTGATAAATGTGTACGACGACATTCAGTGTTAGAAAATTTATTCTGGAGGATTTATAAAGGGCTTAAACTCACGTTAAAATCCCAGATGGGGCAGGCACACGCCATTCATTTGGTATAATCCGTAAATCCATCTTTTGCATCACCGCCATGCTTTGCTTGTGTCATCCGAATTCGTCTGTTCAGAGTGTTTAATATTTAGCGCTCCTTTCACCAACGAAAACAATAAAAATGAAGATGTGGTAGATTCATGCTGTGATCAGCTTATCAGCAGTATGAAGATGAGTCAGTTCGATTGGTGACATACCACATTCTTACAGAATACAAACGTAAAGTAGCAGCTTCCGCTGCTGGTTTCCGCCTAGAGAGTACGAGTTCCAGTGACCCACTGCCCTCTCCATAAGCCCATTCTCCCCTTCGTCAGATTTGTCCCTTCCGATAAGGGAAGCGCACTGGTTACTCTTTTGAGGTTGCGTGTATCTAAATATGGGTTGCGGTTATCACCTACTGCCTGATGATTCACATGGTCGTCTGCCCCTTAGAAATGCTATAAAAAAAAGACATCGATATTTGAAAACGTGTGTACATCATTATAGATATATCGATAGCAGAACAATAAGGAACTAAGATTTTCATAAACAAAGACATCACCCCTCCGTATTTCGGTCACAACTTTTTTCTACGACTACTACCGACCCACTCATGCTTCGGATGTATTTTGTATCAGCATATCAATACATATCAATACACAATCACGTGTGTGATAATCGTTCGGCTACTCGCCCCGCCGGGCGTTCCTCGTCGACGGCGTCCGACCGTACACGGCGGCGGTGCGGCGTCCGGGGCCGAATATTCAAATCGGCCGTATTAAAAACATTGCTAATGGCCGCCGGTGATTGCGTCTTCGCGGGAGTTTTATTACGACGGCCGATCTATTTTACGGCTATTTACGGCATTAGCGGGCATGTCCAGTCGCTTCCGAGCCGTTTAGAAGTATTCTGCTCAGCTATTTTAATAACTATCAAAATGGACGCATCGCTGACTTGCTGTATTGGTGTCGGGAATCGCTTTGATACGTAGATGGTCGGCGGTTTACATAAAACTGTAGTAACGGATTATTAATTTTACTATGATAATAGTTGAACATGATTTTGTGTAATGTTGTCGAATTCTTTTCCAATAGAAAAAAGTGGAAGGGCGATTTATTTTATTGAAACTTATCGTTTATGGTTTTGATCGCCTAAATCACTCGGCCTATTTTGTATGCTTTATTGAACATAAGTATTTAGAAAAACTAATGATAACGAATGGTCAATTCAACTGTATGAACCAATTTAAATCGACAATCATAGTTGAATATTAGTTAGTTATTGCGTTATAAATTTATTTAAATTTATAACGCAATAACCAAATAAATACTTGTCAGTTGTTTTCTAAATTAGTCGTATAATCTATGGTGCTTATTATCTCTGATTTTAACACATTCGAATCCCGATGGCCGGAAGTATTCTTATAATTTATGCGCAGTTCACCATTATCAATGCGCATGCCCAGCTGTGTTCTGTGGATTGTACAAGCCGATTAGTAATATTGATAGCTTTTGTGATTTTACCGACACATATTTTTCTTTGTATCCTAACCATGCATAAGAGTTAAAAGATTTTAAACAGTACACAACAAAACAAACACGTGTGTCACTTATGACAGACCGGGCGTCACGCCCCATGCGTCACTTCTCGAAATCGGCGACGACGCACGGTTCTCGGTAACTTTCATTTTTCTTGGGGTTTCTTTGAAAAGTTTACATTTACATTTCGTAATGTGGGCACATGCCGGGGCGCGCGAGCGGGCTGCGCGCGCAGGGCCCCATGGGCGATGTCGTCTTTGCTTTCGATAATGTCAACAGAGCCTTCGAGAGAACAGGACTTGTCGCACGGACCCGTGCGGCTTTTACGTAAGCGTTTAAATTCCATGTACACAATCTCGGTTTATTCAAATACATATATTGGTTTTTACGTCGCAAGAGTTTCACTTAAAAGTTGCCGTATATCATCTTCCATTGTCCGCAGTACGCATTACATAATACAAGTGTATTGACGCGTAGAGGTTGCAGATGTTGTAGGATGCAAAAACAATATTAGTTTTTTTTTATTCTAAATAATTAGTAATCATATGCAACTAGGATCGTGTTGTTCAGCATAATCTAAATTAATCATTTATTTATCTTCTTTCTTAATATATTATTAAAAATATAGTTACTTAGTATAACATACATACACACACACATATAAGTGCGCGCGCGCCGGTGTTTGCGTTTGTGTAATTGTGTATGTTGTGTTAGTCATTTTCTGTACGTCTCTACGATTATCGGTTTCGAATTCAAATGGGAAATATATATGTACCCAGAATTAACAAAGTTATATTATCTTATCTCTTTGTTATAAACTCACTATTCCCCAGAAAAATAGACAGAAAACACAATGTAGAGAGTAGAATAGAAAAATATGTGTTGCGGTGGTTTGGCCGTCTGGGAAGAATAAATAAAACTTGACTGACTAAACAAATCTATAGAGCAACGTGTATGATGAAAAGGTCGGCAAGACTTGTCCTAGAAAATCTTATCCTGACTGAATTGGGAAATTGAGGATGTCCCAAATTTTGAACTCCCGAAACTGACTAAGCTCGAATGAAACCATTGACAGATGCCCCTGAAGCATGAGAGATATGCAGAGATCGTACCATATGGAGATCCTTGGTCTGTGGCCATACAATGATATATAAAATGATTTATCCTTAAAAGTATGCGTCATATATGTCTTGTACGTCTATATTCAGCCGACTACCAATCTCATAAATGAGAGGGAGACGAAGTTTCAAAACATCGAATCACCTCAAAGTCGGGACTTGCGCCGACGCAGTTTGTTTCAAATTCGTTTGTTTGTATGTTTCAGATAGTGTTAGAAAGTTTGGTTCAATCACCGGGTGATCATTTTCGGCGACGATCATTAAGCATGGATGGTGTGTAATTATATGGAAGTTCCATTATAAAGAAATGTCTCTTTTAAAATAAATGTCATCATCAAGACTAAGTAGAGAATGCAAAAGTGACTTTTTGTCAAAAGTGAATTTAAAGGGAGGTCACGGAAGTGACGCTTATTCGGAATGGCTTATCGTATACTTGACTTTTATCATATATCAATTCATATACATATATTAATTTAATTTATAATATCAGATTATGGCAATACTAAAATGCCGACCTTCTTCTATTTTTTATGTTAAGCAATGACTTTTATCAAATATGTCGTTGTTAAATGATTAAACGCTATTTTGTCAGTAAAATTAATATTCAAATGTTGTCTAAATAGCGGGCATCAGATTTAGCATATAATTATTACCTAAGGTTACAACAATTTCAGACTTAAATAACAGTATCATGATTAAATTTAAGAAATCGTTCTCGAAATTATACCTAGTCACAGAATTTAATGGAATTTACTCTGAATTAAATATAGTTTGTACATAATATTTACGTTCAGTATAGAAATATTTACCAATAAAAGGTTTTTAATGCGATCTAATAGACGTTTAAGATATTTTCGGTACTGATAAGATACCGTTGGAATCCATGGTTAGTGACATATTCGGTAATGCAAATGGTTTGTAAGCGTAGTATCATCGTCTTAAAGAAATGTGAAGGGAATCTACTTCATTAACGATAAATTTTTGTATATTAATAAATTGAATTAGCATATTAAAAAAAAATACATTTATATACCAAAAATGGATGTGATTCCTCGCCAGCGACGGGCAAGAAAATGAATAATTAATGCATCCTGTGTCAAAAGCGAGGAATCCCCGGGGCCGGGTCGCGGCGTGCGCCCGCGCCGCTCCGCTGTTTGCCCGCGTATTCAAACAGTGCTGTGAATGAACCGAGACGCGCGAGCACACATCCCGCGGACTAACCCAACCTAATCGCTGTTGCACTGTGTTCACAATGCATTACCGGCGTCGTGTGCGACTCGGCTCTGTGCAGACGGACCCGTGAAAATCAATGGGATGTTGAATGGTTTTTATTGAAAATTTCGAAATGATACGTACCCACTCATTGTAAACGAAATATTTACAAAAATCGAAGTAATAGTATTAAATGGACGTTTTCTGTGACTTTTATAAGATATTTTGACGTGACAACGTCTTAAATTAGGTTGCGGCTGGGAGTCAAAAGTGTAACAACGTAACGATGAGTCACCGAACCCCGCCGAATGCGCGTCTGATCGGTAGCACTAGAGAATTATGCATACAAATGTATTGCAAGTTATTGTATGTATATTGTATATAAATACGTATGTATGTGTAAAGGTAAAATAAAATTTTGTTAATATGAAATTCAGTTTTTTGTATAAATTAATGTTTTAAATATAATTCTTTGTATAAATAAATGTTTTAAATTGTTACTATTATTTCATCCTTCTTCCTACTGAATGAATATTCACATTAAAATGATTTTACCATTCAAAGTCGTTGTCACGTAAAACTTTCGCCCGTATACCGACTTTACAGGCAACCAAATTTTTTGTATGAATTATCTATTTCCTTTGTCCTCGTTTCTGTAATAATCAAACGAAACGCCTGTACATTACAGAAAAAATATTTTATGTATTGTTCCATTCCTAAAACGTATTGAGATTTTTGTAGAGCGTTCCCATTGCGATTATACGAAACTCTATGGGCGTTACGACACAAAATAAAGTTTACCAGCACAATGAATAAGGTTAAAGCGACATAAATAGATACAGTATAAAACGATAAATTGACAACCCTGAGAGAGGATATCTCTGATATCATCTCTCCGCTCCAACATCCGATAGCATCGAACGTGAAGGTAAAATCGGTCGGTCTGTTGAAATAAACTTGTTTTCGTATCATTAGTGGGGTCCATTGAAATGTATTTTATAAAGTGCAACCGTACACATTACACTCGTTGCTGCCTCGAGACCCGTCTCGTACGGGTCGTACCTCTCATGGCTTACGTTGAACGACCTCCGCGAATAAGTTGACTCGAAAGCTTGTCATTGCCAATATATTTATTTTTATAAGTGTACGTCGTATTAAACGGCAGAAGCTGTAGTTTACAGTATAAGAGATTCTTTTTTAAAATGGCGTCGCGTCATCGACACTTGCATCGGAATAATTGTACCGATCTTTTAAGAGGTTTGAAGTTCGAACGCTTGGTTTTACTGTATTCAAAGGTAATGCAGTAATGTAAGCGGACTAATGATTATTATCGATCGACCAGAACCGCAAATGTTGCACCATTTCGTAAAAAATGGTACAATTTCAATGTGACGACCAGTGTGCGACAGGAGTGCTGTGTCGTGTCCCTTTATTATGCAGCCCTTGTATATGTTTGTTCTAGTCTTTGACAGTTGTCATAGCATACATATACACATACGCACGCAGCACGCACTACACACACACCCACACACTGCACACCCACACACCCACACCCACACCCACACCCACACACACACACACACACATACACATACATAATAATTATTTTTTCGACATATTTTTAGTAACACATAAAGGTTTGTTTTCTGTTTCTGACTTAGGATAATGAAGTTCGTTCTTGTTATTACTCAACTACTTACGTTAAATTCTAAGGTGACAGAGTTAGTAATACAAGGATTGTCTTGTATAGAATTAACTCATAGCACTAATAATAAGTAGCTGCTTAAAGTTGATTAATCAGATATACGAAAAAGAAGTTGTTTAGGAAATGAAAATAAGCAAAATTTTGAATAAGAATCGCCGTTTAAACCTGACCTGTTTCCATAGAGGTTCATTGGTACTTTTCTTTATAATGCAATACATGTGATACAATTTTACGATAAGAGCGTACGTTATCTCATATTAAACTGCTCTCGTACCATAAGCGTCGATTCGCTACACAGTTGCAAATGAACATTAAGAATGTATATATTTCACATGTTGTTATTATAGAATAATATCGGAGCATTACCCGTAAGCATTATCGTTGCTTCCAACTCTTTTACCAGAACTCTAATACCTTCAGTCGGGCCGTTTAATTATTTATGCAAATCGTTGCCCCTTTTTTTTCATTTCGGCCGCATAAAATGTACGCCGGCCTAAAAGCGGGCGCGCGTTTTTATCGACCGGCCCATGGGAAATGTATTGCGATTCGCCGATCCTCGCCGATCGGTAATTCAAATTCAAAATATCTTTATTTCATAGGTCACAAAATAACACTTGAAATACATCATAGTTTTTGCGAATTTACCCCTTACCGCTCGTCCGGAAGGCAGTTTTCCCTCAAGAAAACTTAAGGGTAGCTCATTTCTAATTTGCTCATACGTAGCCAAAACAAATACAAAATCGTTAAGGACGAAACAGCCCGATAAGAAGTCGAGCCGCTTATGCCCATGGATATTTGCCTTCTAAATATTCAGAAATTGTATAATACCCTTTTTAGTGAGTGATTGTTTAATAACACTCTTAAATTGATATAGGGGTAAATATATATATATATACAGGAACCTTATTGAATATAAGGCGGCCGATCAACCTTATTAGCGCTTCGCGACAGATTCGACAGATGGCTCCTTCACATACATCGTCTGCGTATGCGATCGTGTTAGTTTTCTTTTAGTGGCTACGGAGTCAAACTTAAAAAAAAATGCATGTCTATGATCTTCACCCTATAACGGACCGGTGAATGGTCTCGTTCATTGATACGATGTAAGATTATTTTTCGCAATAGTTTTATAATATTTATTTTCTAGCTTTGGTTGATTAAAGTTACTCCTTAGACATGACAATCGATATGAAAATCAAGCACTTATTCGTAATTATACTTTGTAGTGATTCTCTACTTTCACAAGATATAGACTTACCGCTCGTTTTTTTGTAATTTCTACACACTGTCCAAGTTAAACATTCTCTATCTCATGTATGACATGTAATTAAATTTTGAAACGTAACCTTGTATCGTTTTCAAGCGCGAAAGTAAAAACAATGCGTATGATTTTGTTCATTGTTTTTTCATCGTCTCTTTTATTTTTTTCATTACAATATATCGCGTTTGCTTTATTTGAAATATGCTTTTGCTTATGTACAGCAAATAGCATGCTTTCATTTACCTTTTGATCTTGTTTACAAAAAATTGTCTACCTCATGTATAAATTATGCGATTCCTAGTATAGTCACAATGAATCGGCCTCCATATTAAACATCGTACATATTAGTATGAATGATTAAATTTATTTCGGTACTAACTTAACAATATGTAAAGAACCGGCCAAGCGTATATCGGGCCGTGCGCAGTTCAGGGTTCCGTAGTTATACGTCACAATATGATGCCTTTGAAAGGGGCTTTCTTTTTTAATATTACGAATCTATTAATTAAATTGACGGTTTAACGGCTCACAACGTCTAAAAACATAGGACGTTAATGATTGATGATATCACTTTATTTTTTCATGATTTTATATGATTCATAAACATATATTTACTACCTGCTTTATACGACCAACAACGTCATCAAATGTCTTGACGTCGCAAAAGAAATTCTGTTAGACCTTAACGAACATTATTTCAAAACGTACAGTTCTTTGATCTTTTATACAAAGTTAATTTTAAGTGTATTTTAATACTATTAAATGACTTTATTGTAATGCATTACTATTTTAATATATTTCCCTAAATACATAATTATGTATTTAATTTTGAGTGCATTAAAACATGTACCAAATGTCTCAAAAAGTAAAAATACCATGTGAAAATGTACACCAGCAAGAGAGCATATCTTCATTACACTTACGTCCTTTTGTTACGAAGCGCAGTTTTTCGGAAATAGCTCAAAAACATTATATCCGATCATATTAAACACAATTTTTTTTGCAAGTATTTACTATGCGTTATCTTTGTATTTTTTTTTCATATTTTTTGGATTTACGGTTGATAAAATAAAGGGAAGGAGACACGATTTGCTATTTTTGGAGCGATTATATCCGAAAATATTTATTGAATCAAAAAACTGCTTACAAACCTAAACGCGTTTTTAAAATAACTGTCGAAATATATCATACATACACATTGATGTTTGCTGAAAAAATTTTTTTTTCTGTTTCTCTCATATATATGGAGTGCCTTCCCCTAGAAATATTTATTTTTGTGCTTTAACTACCAAACTAAATAGCGGTTGATACAAGACACCCGTACTCTAAATTTCATCAATATACATTTCGTAATTTTCGAGTAAAATGCCTGTGACATAGGGACGGATGGACGTGACGAAACTGTAAGAGTTCCGTTTTTGCCAATTTTGCTACGGAACCCTGAAAACCCCGAATTTATAACTTGTTGTACAGTTATCGAATTACAGAGGCCGATTAAAACTGCGAACTTGAAACAAGTCAAACATCGATATCGATATTCTTCGATCATTGACCACATACATTCGGTCTGTGGCATTTAAAGAATGAAATTTTATACTCAAGTATCGATATTCGTTTCTTCACGGTAAGCCATCGGTCCCGGCCGACGGCATCGCAGCGGTATAAACGGTAAACGGTAGTTAACACCACCTAATACTCGCCGAGTTCAAAGTGGAGCGCGTGAGGTTCAAGTCTGTTGATAATAAATAAAATACGGTGGAAGGTTTACCCCAAGGGAGATGTGACCAAAGCTTCACACATCATGGGTTATAAGAAAAAAGGTTGTATTATTTTTTTTAAACTTTTTAAGCGTTCAATCTTCACCGATATAAAATCTAATTCCTTTACAATACACTTTCCTGGTAAGCAGTTGTTCCTGGAAGATTCCTAAACCGACGAAACCACGTGATAATTTGATATTTTATCCAAGTAGAAGTGACCATGACAACCAGCGACACAGCACTCGGGTTTTAAATTTACGTCTCGTGCTCAGTAGGCGGATGTGCGTACTAACTAACCAGCCTATCACAGCCTTTCTCTTGTCATTTGACCCATTTCTGATTTTGGTTACCATTTAAGAACAAGCAACCGAAATGAGATTTTTACAAGCATCTTTTTGTCAACGTGACGAATACTCATTAAATGCTTAGCACTGTATCACTACACAGAAGATATGGTGTCTGCAATTTTTCTTAGAAGTTTCATTTTATGGGATTAGCAAAAACCATAAATATTATTATGTAGCATTATTCAAAAGGCATCCATGAAATAATTTCAAGTAACAGCGAAATGCTCACTTTAATTCGCTGCGCTTAGTCAAATAAATAATATGAGGCGTTGACGGACACAATAAAATTTGATTAAAAATCCATCTTCGACTCCGTTCGCAGCAAAAGCGATAAACAGCACGAATTTTTAAACGGTAGAGCGGAAATCGACGACACCTTCTGACATAAATTAATAATCACTGTTATTTATATATTGCAAAGTTGGCGTAGCGCAGAGCGCCACCGTGGGAAGCGCCGAAGGCGGGGAACTAGTCGCTTTTTTGTCGCTCGCCACAGGCAAAAACGGTCGTTTATACGACCTCGCCCGGTGCGGCTCCGACTTGATTAGTTCATCTCGTTCTTAATACAGTCCGAGTCTATGGTTCGGACCGTGTGCGCCGGCGCGTGTGTGCGAAGGTGTATGTGGTATTGACCGCTACACATAGATTAGGTTGAATGAGAGTCGCTTCCTATATGAGGTGAATAATGCTCGCTATACACTTTGTGTTGATATATAGAGTTGGGGGAGATTTTGTTTATCGTCTGGTCACATTCTAACAATTGAAAGAATTACAATAGAATTTTGCATACGCATACGGAGAAAAGAAATTTTGTACTAACACAAAAATCATGTCGGCGATGTTGTGTTGCAATCATAAACTGACGATTTAATATGGTGATTTCTAAACGACGTCGTAATACATTCATAATTGTCTGGATTGAAATGTTACTTTTTTGTGTTTGTAACGTCGATCCGAAATTTAAAAATGTATAAAAAAAATTAAATTTACCTAATTTTAAACGTTTACTTCCACGTTGAATGTCAAGCAACCGATTTCGTTGGTTTGTCATTTGTCAATTGACATCTCGGATATAAATAACTTTTGAATATAAAAATGTGAGTATTTTTTTTCTGTGAGAAGAACGCCCGAATCATTGCTTTGAAATTGAATTTGCTTAAAAATTTAAAAAATATGGATGTTGTATACAACATAATGCATGAACATTATATTATAGTTCTGGTTTTATTCGGTTTTCTAAGAGGGAGCCTTCGTTTCAGCATGTAGAATATATTTTTTTTTTGTACAGGGAAATGTCACAAATAAGAACCCGTTCCTACTATAATACAAGAATGTGTCGTTGTATTTTTAAGGTTTTTCTCCTTTTGCATACAGTTACTGATAGTTGAATGCGCAGACGACGGCCTAAGGTGCAGCTCCTTTATCCTGTACTGTATAAACTTTTTTTGGTATTCACTGCTATGCCTAACAACTATTCTACTTGATTTATTTGTCGAGGTTCCATCGTATCTTCACATAGAATCTTTGATGTTTCAAGTACTTAAGGTGGTAAATGCTTACCCATAAATTATTATTTCTTTAGTATAAGCTTTTCTTTCTGTCACAATTTTCTACGTGATGAAGTCGTATCACTCTGGTGAAAGCGGGAATATTATTTTATTGAGGACGACTACAAGCCGAAATGATTAAGAATTATTTGGTTTAATTTAAGCATATTTATGGAGATTGGAGGCTTTACTTCCCATTTCCTTGATATCACTTTTTATTTGTGCATATATAACGAGGATAAAATTCGTTATAAAATAATATATGTAAATAAGGATGTATATACTGTATGTCTCAGAGGTTTAAGGGCCGTAAGTATCGCAGAGAGTTAAGAATCTCGGATTTGTTTATGTCTCATATACTTTTAAGATATTATGTGCATTGTACAAGTTCCTTTTGATTTCGCTTTCATTTTGTTAAGATATGATGGTACATATTATTATTATTACCACAGACAACGCAAACAGATCGATCTCTATTTTAGGTGCATTAGGCACGAAACTGTAACCGCTCAATTCAAAGAATTTCATTAAGCGCATACGGCGCACACATCAAAAACCGATTTTACGTAAGCGTAAAATAAAAAACGATCAACGGAATCATTTAACCGATTCCCATGAAACTATATAATTTGGGCGTACGATCACGGAATGAACGAAAACGTGGAACTTCCGAACGGCCGCCTTCACGAATCCACGCCGGCGTGCGCGGACGACGATTTGCCGGTGGGCAGGGAATTTCGCGAGGAATGCCGCAGAGAGCATCAAGGGCCCGCCGCGCCCTGGAACGCCGAAACTGCGATATTAACCGATCGTGCGCAGGCTCTCGCAGCGACGCGATCGCGTATTTACTGAGAGTTACGGCGTCGATTAGCCGGACGGCCGCGGATACGTGACGCCTGTTCGCACGTCGTTACGTGTCGATCGAATGTAAAAAAATCTCTTGTCTGTGCGCGCGCGTCCTCTTTAAGTTGAAACGAAACTCATCATATTGGATAATATGCCTTTTTATTATTCGTTCGAGCACAGAACTCACAAAATTGCTATTAAACTTTATTCTTCATTCGTCTTAGCTTCTGTTTGTGACAAGGTTACTTACAGAGCGTGGTGTTATATTATGCAAACTGGAGACATTGCGACATTGTAATTTGTGACAAAATTTTAAATAAATAAATGGCTAAATGGAATTATAATTAAGCTGCATTCTCAGCTTCTATTAATACTCTTGCTACAGCTGAAAACATTAAATTAACTTTGTGACGTAGTATGCCCTTCATGACTAGGTATTTAGAGTTACAAATGTTTTTTCGTGACTTTCAGTGCCTTTGCGTTTTTGGGAATGGTCGATCATTTAAAATTGTATAGAATAATTTAAAATTGTATAGAATAATAATCTATAAGTATACTAGGAAAGTATAGTAAAGTAACAGGCATACTATAGTTTAAAAATATTGTAAGCATTAAATGCGTCACTTGTCCATAGCTCTACTATTAGCATATCTTAATCTTGGTTACTACTATTGCCGCTGCTGACCCAACTCCCCATACACCTATGACGTAGTAGTAAATACAATTCACATTGTTGTTTTAATAGAATTATAATTAAATAGATATGTAATGAGATTTCACATGCGTATGTATAAAACACTCTGTTAGATGCTTCGTTGCTGCTTCGCAGTAGTAATCTTATGTCATAGACAAATATCGATAAATCACAAGCTTTAGTATTATGAAATTGTTATTAAAGATGGCAGCGGGTTCGGAGATATAAAAGTACAGGCACAAAAGTCGATAAGCTTGAGACACCAGATAGAACAAAATTGGTTAAGGCAATATGTGGTAGAGCTGTTGCCATATATTAGCATATAAATATACATAATTGGAATATAATCTGTATACAAGTTTTTTAAATACACTCAATTTTTAATTACAAATAATAGTAATGTAATCACTGGTCCATATGACCACGTATGTGGATTTTAGCACAATCGTAGGTATCATTAAATCATATATTTGTATTCGTATTATTTTCAATTAAATTCTTCTAATTTATCAAGAATTTCAATCTTATAGTGCAATTTGATCGCCTGATTGGCGCAGTTGGTAGCGACCCTACGTTTCTATGTATTATGTGGATATATTTACAAAAAAAGATATATAGGTATTATATCAACTATTTGGTACCCATAGTACAAGCTTCGTTGCTTAATTTGGGATCAGACGGTGATGCATCTATATCCGAAGATATTATTATTAACTGTGAGTTTCTCTTTTCGTTCGTTGGCACGGAACCCCGAATACGGGCGTGCAACTTCCATCTTGGCCGGATTCTCTTATTATCCATCAACTCGATCATCTCTACAAACGTATGCCCCGCCATTAGAAATAAACACGGATTAATGCAATCGATTAGCGGACGCGAGCATCTGGGCTAAAGGCGATCTCCATCGTCGAGGGAATAGATTATAGAGGGAAAAAAAAACTCTATTAACATAAATGGACATTTCACTACGTAAAACAAATTAATCAATTAACACGGGGAATTCCGGCGTCGCGCACGCCGCGGCGCGGGGCGTACGGCCGCGATCAAAGTCGCCGACGACGTGCTGACCGGCCCTTTAGGCAACTCGACGATTTCTGAGCGCCACGACGAGGGATATGTCATTTTTTCTTTTTTTTTTTTAATTAAATATCTGGACTTCAATGAAGTTATACACAATCCGATGACTTTAGACAAGCTTACGATAGCAGAGTGAATGTTAAATGGTTGTTCGTTCATGAATTCAGAAAATGAGGCATATTGTCATGTTAAATTTGTAATAAAGATCTCTTGACACGTTTGTGATTGCAATAAAAATTTTAAAATAAAATTTATTTGTTAAAT
This sequence comes from Eumeta japonica, assembly GCA_005406025.1. Taxonomy (NCBI): domain Eukaryota; kingdom Metazoa; phylum Arthropoda; class Insecta; order Lepidoptera; family Psychidae; genus Eumeta; species Eumeta japonica. The sequence goes on from BGZK01000568.1 coordinate 310,772, forward strand.
CGACGAAAAATTGGATTTATTTTTATAGTTCCGTAACTCAAAATGAGCCCTTATAAAAGCACCTAGTTGTATGTCTGTCCGTTTTTTGTCTATTAAGATACTTTTTCTCAGAAATGTGTGGAGGTATCAAGTTGAAATTAATATTAATACGTAGGTCTACAATCGGTTGAACTATAAAAAAATGAAGCTTATAAATACGGCCTTTATCGTCGCATAATTTGAAATTCGCGTTGACATTCTTCCCGTTGACCTAAATTCATGAAAAATAGCAACAGGGCTTTGCAGCGCAAGTAAAGAAAAAATTTTGTAATTTTAATTTTTAGTTATATTTTTAACACGAAAAAATATTTTATTCTGTTTAAAACTTACACGTTCAGTTGGATTATGGACCGAGATGCAGACCGAAGCACGGAAGAACATTTTTTAGCTCCCGGTTATGAAATTTAAGTTTTCCGAAAATTGGATATTTTACAAAACAATTGAATTTTTTTTGAGAAAAAGGAAAAAACAAAATACTCGTAATTTCTGTGACCAACATCTCGCCAGTATCGCTATCGAAATCAGACAAAAACCGTTGAGACTCTTGACGCATGAAATATCAACGTACAGAATTAAATTTGTAGGAACCGTGAGGGTGCGAGTCACCAAAAAAAAAAAACACTGGACAAGTGTTTCTTTTTTTGGTGACCCTCGAATAGACTAGTCTGATTTTTTTATATATATACTTCTATACTTCACGACATTATATCAATACGGAAAAGCCGGCAAGAATGCCCACGACGACTTATCGGGTTGCGAGCTCGTCGCTGCTTTTAGTCTTCCTTCACGTATTGAAGCCGATTAAAGCAGTCATTTGAATATTTCACTTTTCTGATGGTTATCTCCCGTTTTGCTGTTAATTTAATAGTAGAGTACTTTATAATTTATGAGGTCGTTTAGCTAGTGCCCATACAAAAAAAAAAATATGAATATAGTAGTTCTCTTATATAGGGACAAGTGAATAATTCAGTTTTGCCCGTGGTAAGTATTTTAATTACACAGATTTATGAGTTTATTCTATGAGAAATCCGATGTTATTGATTTTCAAGATTGATAAACGTCGTTCTTTAATATTATAATAGTATTATAAACCTTTGTCAGTGTACTTACAGTACGACGCACGAAAGTCTTTCGCTGCGAAGTTAGTTACGAAATCGTCGCAATGACGTAAAATAGGAACACGGGGGAGAAGAAAGAAGGGTCAGGGAGAGATAAACCTGCATATTGCGTCATCCGCAAGCAATTCAGAGCGGCATCGTTTCGTGCGTTGTATTGTACTAAATAGACAGAGACTGAAAAAATAAATCTATAGAACGATCAGCGATGGAAAGGTCAGCAAGGAAAATCTTCAGCAGATCGAATTGGTGGCATATCAAAAAAGGGCCTAATTTGAAGCACCAGAAACCGACGAGCTTGTATGAAAAGATCGATGGATGTTATCGAAGTAAAGAAAGACAGTAACCATGTGGAATCTATAGTCTCTGCCTACCCTTCTGGGGAAAAGGCGCGAGTTTATATTGTTATTTTTATAAGCTAGCAAAATTTCCATTGTTTTCTGCTAACTTAGCTTTTTTTATCAGTAATATCTGGAGACATAACTCAAACCACATCTACAGTATAATATATAGCAAAATATCCTCTTGTGGTCTCGTCTATAAAATGTTAAATAAGTAGCATAGATATATTACAATGACAAGATTCTGCGATAATTGTCCGTTTGATAATTTTTAGTCTTACAATCGCATTACATAGGTCCGGTTTTTTTTTCTTAAACAGATATTTTAGGGAACATACCCATATTACGTGACCGGTTCACGAGAGGGGTGGGTCTTCAAAATACCACGCTCGGTCACGGGGTCACGGGGGGGGGGGCTCAATGCTTCATCACGCAGTCTGAGAATTCTCGCGCTTTTTCGGAATTATATTGAAATTATGGCGCGCAGCGTTCAGTACTTTTTTAAACTCACAGATTGCAATACTAACGCAAATGTGCCGGGACGCCAGCTGATTCAAAACTGATAGTTTTTGTACTCATTTAGAAGTGGGGCGCTTATATAGTATTCTATTTGTAGTATAGTTGAACCTCGATAAGTTAAAGTCCAAGGGAAACATAAAATATTTTAAGTTATAGAGGTTTTAAGTTATCAAGGGTCTATGTTAGAGATAGGTTAATATAGAGGTAGGTATGTACATATGTATGTACCCTTGTTCCACCCTTTATCAGCATATGTGAGTGTTGTTAGTTTTCTTTTTGAACTCATTTTAAGCCAGTTTTATCACATAGTAAGTAAAGCGATGTTTCCAGGACAATGATCAAAAACTTATGATCCAAGGCTTACTTATGTCTTAAGGCTAACCACCACAAAGCTTTAAAGAATTTTGAAGAATCAAACAGTAGGTGACATATGTATTGTTTACGTTAACAATTTAACTAGTGAACACGTGCAAGCAATAAATACCGAAACTTTTTGTTTTGCACACTCTTTCAAAATGACTCATTGACAAACAATTTTATGTTATAGAGGTTGTGGAAACATTTCTTTAAGTTACTGAGGGCCAATACAGAGATTACTTATTTAAGTTATACAGGTTGCGTATTTTAAGTTATAGAGGTTTTGGGCTCTGATGGGAAGGGAACATATTATTTTTTGAAGTTATAGAGGTTTTTAAGTTACCGAGGTTGGAGTTACCGAGGTTCAACTGTAGAACGTAAGTACCTGTTACAATATGTTTTAAAATAAGCTTTTTCTCCTTGATTACATCAACTTTCTGTTAGAAAAAAATTATAAATTACTACGTGAAAACTAGAGGGGAGATGTCTTAGATTATACTACGCTTAGACACTGAAGGGTGGGGGGCACGTAATTTGGGTATGTTCCCTTACATCTAGGTGGGCAGTCGGGTCGCCGAGCTGGCTGGATCTCGACGCCAATATCGCGCGTTCGACGTGACTTTCGGTTTCCTTTGTGGGGAACTCTCGCCGCCTTGGTTCGCGATTATGAATAGATAATGTTCGTTTAAAACTACTTATTGTTGCTCGTGATTAATTAATCTTTAAAGTGGCCGTATTTCTAAAGGATCAATGGTAACGCGGCTCGTTCGTACAAAATAGAAATGTGCGTATGAGGAAGGAAGGGTCTAGGAGCGGTGAAACTGCGTGTTGCACCATTTGCAGGCAATTCTGAGCGGCAGGGTTACGTGCGTTGTATTGCAATAAGTTGATGCAATAGATAATACGTCTTAAGATATATCGAAGCATATTCCCCGCTACGATGCTAGTATCAAATTTAAAAACTATGTTGTGAAACGTGCCAATCTATCGTAGGGTGTAATTAATGTTACAGTTCAACCTATGGCTGAAAATAATTTCCAGTTACGAACAATAAAGATTTCTGATGATGCATGGAATTCTTTTGTATATCAGAATACGTATTATCATTTGTGAATGAGGCGAAAAGGCAATTTTCGTTATATCGCTTACGTTATTGAATGTATCATGCTTTCATGATAAGTAAGTATTCAATTAACTAGTTAATAAAAAAAAAATTAAAATACATTCTAAACTCAACAGTAGATATATAAATAAATAAAACGGAATTGCGATTGGAATATAATTACTTCAATCAAACAACGAAGTTAGAATTAACGATAACGATGAAGTACTCTAATAATCAGCATTTCAATCGCATGGAATGAAAATCAATCAGTTCCGCGAAAGAAAACTGAAATATCGCTTTTCCGGCGTAGACTTTGAAAAGAGCGACGCCTGGACTACATCACCGCACTGAATAAACAATAACAACCGATACATTAGACATCAACGCGAATCGGAGCACTCGCACCGTCGTCGCGGCCGGCCGCGTGCGCAGGATGCTCGATTTCAGAAAGATCGAATGGATAAAACACTCGTTCCTCGCCCCAAGTACCGTTGTCCGCGCGCGGGAAGCTACCGGCGACCAAGAGCGGCGCGCGGAAAAAAGAAGTACTACCACAAACCGAACGGCCCCGTAAGACACGGGAGTCTCGCCTTCCGCTAATTATTTACGATATATCGCTTAACGGTGCTACGCCAGGAAGAACCAGCCCGGCGGGACGTGGAACCCCGCCCCGCCGCATTCTCGACTCTCAGTTCCGGGCGATAAGGTTCGATATCGTCTGTCGGGTTGCATGCGGTTACTTTTTAGAAAAAACTTTGTTCGTATTCGCGCGAGATCGAGCGATCGAGATTTCCAGTGCGCCTGCGCCGAGTTATTCGACATTTAAAGTGTAGAAATTTATATTGTCCGTAAAAGCGTATATTTGCCTATTTTTATTAGGTAAATTCGATAGATTGTATACAGTCCCGACGATCAAATATGTCAGAAGTTAATAGTGTGTGTTGTTAAAATATTGAATTTTTTTGTGGTTTCGGTTTTTTTTGAATTCAAAGTCTTCAAATAATCGTAAACTAAGAACAGTAAATAATGACATGAAACATGTCATTTATACCCACTTCATTTTGATAACATCATTTTTTTTACTTATTACATTCATTAATGAAGTTCTACAGGAGTTTAAAAATTATGTTATGAGTTTTTGACTACGTTTAAAACAAAAGAAGATACGCCGCAAAAGGCAAATCAAACTAAATTTTAAAAATAATACAACCTTCAAGTTATAAACGATAATTGTTTTGTAGGCCCGATGCAATTAAAACGGCCATAATAATATCAGGGACCAGGAAGAGAGTCGTACTATCCCAACAGTTAACCGGAAGCCGCTCGGTCTGTGAGTCCATTCATAAACGGCCGGCCCTATGACGAAACGCCGTAACTGCGGTCTGTTACGTGAGCGATAGTGCTCTCTATGACACAACGAGTAGGAGTCACGTTGGCGTGCCTCACGAACGGCGTAACAGTTCAGCGCCAATGAGACGAAGCGGCGAATTGAGTGAATACGTTTAGTATAATAGCCCGATGTCGATTCTTGCGTGATCGAATAATCCCCGCATGGGCTGAAGCCGAATTGACGCCGATAAGGCACCAAGCGCGAATCGATACATATCCAGAAAACCACGTAAAACATGTTTTTATTTTGTACACTTGTTTAGGGTACTCACTTAACAGCAAACAGAAATAGACTATTGAGTCAGGATTAAAAAAAAAACCCGGTTGACCCTGCGGGCCATCCTTAAAACTTCCCGCTATGATATTAATTGGTGTGTTTTAGAACTCCTTAAGTTCAAAAATACCTTATATTCATCATTCTTTAAGCTCGAAAAGTTGTCACAAAGCTCAAAGACTTATCTTTATGATTTTCGAGTTCAAACATTCGACAAAACAGTTGACCTTATAGGTCATTCCAGAAAATTTTTGCTACTTTCAAACTAAGTCTTCAAAAATTAACGAGTGGTTTATAAGTTAATATTTAAAATATGCTTTTAAAATGATTGCATAATGACGTTTCTTCAATGAATTGATGAAACTGTATTTTTTTTTGATTTCCAATCTGCTATAATTTTTGAATAGGTCAAACAATTTTCACACGGTTAACAGAAATCGATGCAGTTTCAGAGTCCTATAAATTATTTGTAAAAGAAAATTGATCAGATAAAAAATAACGGAGTTTTTTGAAATAAAATCGATTTTTTAGATTTTTATTTCGTTACGATATCTCACGAACGAATCAACCGATTTTGTCCAGCCAAACGGTGACGGACGTGGTTTTTTGATGTTGAAAGCTGATTAGTTTTTGGAATCGATCAGTAAAGCTGTTTAAAAGGTATTCTAAAAAAACACATTTAAAAAAAAATTTGACGTAGTTTTTTGAGATTTCTTGGAATCTACCGTTCCGAATCGGTTGAAAATATCAGGAAATCTAAATTTCATGTAATTCTTTGGAACGCCAAAGTTTGGTTTCAATCGGTCAAGCTGTTCGAAAGTTATAAGGTTTACATACTTATACATACACTTGCGCGCGCACACACAAACATACACACAGCCATAGAGACGCCCTCGAACCGTCAAAATAGCTTCTCAGGACCTCAAAACGTCGAGATCTAATGAAAACTCGATTTTCGAAAAATGGGGTTAAACCAATAACTTCCCGACTTTTGAAAATTTTTAATTTTCTTAGCAGGAAGTTAGAGTTGAAAAAATTTAGCAGAAATACTAAAAGTTCTGCAGAGGGCGCTCATTAAGTTAGACAATTATAGAGATGTGGTTTTGGTAGTGTCTGATCGTTCAAATTAATGATCTTACTTTCCACAATTGCTGATATCGTATTATAATATACATTTATAATTATTTATTAATTATATATTATGATTTTATAATTATAATCATACATTCCGATTTTCGTATAATGTTATTGCATACCTCATTTTATTACACACTATCTTCAGTTACAATATACAGTCTCGGTTCATATTCATACTCCTTCCAATCTTTCATCTATTATGATGAGCTCGGACAGCCACGGTGACGCCATACATCCCCGTCTGACACCATTGCGGTCGACGAATCAATCGAAATAAGTCTCGTTTATTTCAAACGCACCCAACAGTATCCCTACACATAGACTACATTGCTCTTATGGTATCGCTCTTTACTCTGCAGGTCGCCTCCAGAAATTTATTTTTTTTCCATTCTGTCACAAGTTTTTCCCAATAAAACCCCACAGGCCCTCGACCTAAAGTTTCTCCGCGACTCTGTCGATAACAACCTATTCCATGTTATCTACTTACATCCTGTCCCTTTCTGAACTTCCACGTGTCGTGTCAGGTTTCAATCACATCATTCTGAGACGTATCGTACCACGATCTGTTTATTACAGACTGAGGGCCCTGGACCTTTACGTTGCTTTGCTGGTCTTTGCTGGTTTTTGCCGGTCCAATGCGCATTGACGTCCACTGACGAATGTCGACTCAGTGTGTTCTCCGAGGCACACAGCCGGCGGTTTGACTTGATTCAAGTCAAAAACTGTCGATCGATCCGCCCATAGTCGTGCTCGAATCCGTATACCTTCCGTTTAGAAGGCGACTTTCATGACCGTCGAGCCGCTACCGTTCTCAGCAAACCGAAAGACGGTTGTGACCAAAGTAGGAAGGTAGGAAGAACGACAAAAGTGGTAAAGGTCGTTGGCGAAATTAAAGATTAATATTACACATTAGACTGATTCTATCGGTTAGTGTATGAGAACGTTGAACATCTTGAATATTTAGAAGATACTGAAGAAGTGTGCCGAAAGTCTGTCGAGTATTATACACACTTATTTCACTTATTTCAATTTGGTGTATTGAAAATCGAGGTACACGCTATTAAAGAATAAAGGAAGTCGTCCGACCTCGAATCATAGCAGCTATAAACAACGCACCATCCATTAGCCGCAGCGGGCGTCCGGCGGGGACAAAGGTCTCGGCGCTCTGATTGCTCCAATCGAGTTAGCGCGGGCAACAAAAAGACAGCGGCAATTAGTGCGCAGGCGACGACGGACGGCGCGTGGGCACCGGAAGTCGCATCCAACGGGGCCCGGGATGATTGGACGATTTAATTGTGAGGCACGGCACACGGCGAGTCGGTCCCGCGCTTATGGCGAAAAACTGAGAAAAACCACCGCGAAATTTCGAGACGTCCGCTGGTTAATTGTAATTACGACATACAGATGATTAAATAGTCTGTGCCTAGTGTAGAAATAATGGACGTAAAAAAAATTACATACTCCATGCCATAATTAAACACTAGACATAACTGTCTAACATTTAACTAAACTATTGAATATTGAAAAATTAAAGTAATGTAATACATTAAAATGTGTAATATGATAAAAAAGACAGGTTAAAATATATAATATAGATTTACTTGACACTGACAGATATTTTCTGTTTCTTAACTCTATAAGGAAAACCTTGGGATTGCAAGTTTCCTCTTTAAGAATAAAAACACATATAATGTCATTTAGGTGCGTTTACAGTAATGCAATAGGATTTAACTACTGCAAACTCTATGAAATAAACGGATTAGGGTAGAACTGCATACATGAGAAGGTAGTATGCATATGAGAACGGAGAAAAAATGATGACCTTATATTTGGGAAGTCGTTGTGCCAAAAAAAACCAGTGCACCAGCCGGACGGCGCTGCAGGAATTAATGCATTGAAGCGGAACAAATTTTATTGTAATTTACTGATTTCGATTATATTTGGCCATATCCTGCATAACTTCAAAAAATCAATGTACGCATCTACATAAATGAATTACGTACAATGGTGTCTGAGCTGAAAATACTGCGTAAATTCATAATTAAAAATATGAAATCCATATATATTAGTTGGCTACATTTACTTCTATAATGGAAGCGAGACATTGGAAACCAAATTCAAAACGGTGGGGTAAGCCAGTTGGACCATAGACACACGCGCCGTTGCGTCGACAAAGAATCAATTAGAATGGTATTAAAGGTGTGCCTTCCTTAAATTTATCTACGTCCTGTGCGCTGCCGAATTTGTATTACGCGTCTAGACAGGATTCTAGGAAATAAAGTAGATTAGGCTCGTTACGGTGACATTGAACCGATTAGCCACGGCCTCGATGCCAGCTATTTTTCAATTCAACGGTCATACGTATATAATTCTATACGTTCATAGGACACGCGATCGATTTATGTTAGTCACCTAGTTAAAGCGTAAGGTTTCAATTTAAATACATTCAAATTTAACGTTCTCGTCGAATACAGATGTGGATTTTACGAATTCAGGCGGGTATTATAAATTGAACATTTTTCGTCCAGTCTTCCTTCGATGTATCCTGGAATTTTAGATAAGGTCGATTGTATTAAAATAGTTTTGCCTGTATTATAAAATAATTTTGATAAGAGTGTAAGTTTTATTAATAAACGTTTATAATTTTATCAATCACGATGCCTGTGAACGTTGTTTTACACATAAATAATGAAACCGCTCCCATATGTCAAATTATTATGGAAAAGGCACACCGGCGCGTTATGGTGATTAAATTCTGGTAAGGTTGTATTAATATTTAAAAGGCAGCTATCGAGCTTTCACACATCAATCGACCCATTCGTTGAACGGTATTGAAATTGTCGACTAGAAATCTGGTTACAAAGCGAACCTACAGAACTAGCCCGCTGCGCACCCCGCCGCGCCCCGCACCCCCCGCACTGGCCGCGTCACTTGTACGAGTAACGGCCAATTATTACACGGTGTACATGGCTACTGCGACTGCTGTGTTTTATCGATGACAGGTTTTATATGATTGAATATTGTATTCAATCATATTCAAAAAATGTATCCATGCATGTGCTTATTAGACAAATATTTAAAAGTATTTGGTAATTATATTCACATTTTCAACTAGGACTACGCAACTTGACCTATCAATTAATATTTGTCTAGGAAAATAATCTCAAAATTTTCGAGAAAATATTTGACCGCAATGTTTGTTGCATTTCGTATTGAAAAATTAAAGCTGAATTCGAGATATCCAAAATTATAATTTTCGTGGTGCATTAGAGAAAAATAAGAGTTGTGATCGAAATTTTAGAATATCATTCATGGAGTTGGTTATTAAATAGCATATTTCAGCGAAGTGTACTTGCAAATTCTAGATTTCAAACAGAATAAGAATAAAAAAACAGATAGAGCCCGATTTTCATGCACATGGCGTCTATAATGTAGTTTTGTTGTTGTGTTTTAACCGTTTTCCCACGCGTATAATTATTAAACATATGTTCGTGATTGAATGATAGAAGTGATTGATTGTTAATATTACTAATGTTTTTTTCAATGAAGTATCTGCATACAAATTAAAAATTAGTTTCTAATTACGCCACAAACGTATAACTTTTAACGCGTGTGAGCTTGACTATATGCTTAATGACTTAGAAAATAGGGTAATTTACTTTGAAATGTAGTTTTAAAGTCTATTGACTTGGCTGGAGTCTTTTAACAAACATCATTGTCATTTAAAAAAATAGTCAAACTATTCCTTATTCGATTTAAAAGATAAAGAAATGAAAATAATGGGAAGACTAGACTATGGCGGCAGACAGACAGTCAAATAGTCGAATAGTAATCGTAATAGTTTATACTTAAACCTAGAAATTGTTAACATTGGGAATATTTATTATCACTATTTGAATAAGAGAAATACACATTATAATATATTTGTCTTTTCGTTTATTTGAGTATAATTAAAGTATCAAACAACACAATATGATTGCCTTTCACGTTTTAAAAAGAGTGTCTCCACAATGACTTAAGCTTAAAAAAATAATGCTAACCGAATTTAAAAAAGGATTAAAATTCGGAATCTTCAAAAATGTAAGTAGAGATTTCAAAACATCACAAATCGAGATTATCGACATACGCCATTCGAGCACAGCCCTATCCCGCGGGCGACAGGAAGCGGTCCGCCGCCGGACGCCCGCGTATCTAGCTACCGTATCTATCTCATTCACGTTTGCGCCTCGTCATGTGCTACCCTCTCCCTCTGCACTCCCGCGCACCTCCCCCTCCCTCCCGCGGCGAAACGCCTACGCGCGTCCCCTTCTAACCGAAACGGGTTGCGTAACGCGCGGCGCGACGGTCAAATTTTATTTTGAATGCGGAGAAGCGATTACAAATTTATTGCGGCGCGGTCCGTCCAGGGCGAGATGGGGCCGGCGCCGCTAATGGCGCGCTACCGTTTAATGACGGATATTAGGCGGCGTGAGCGGTTAAAGCCGCCGCTGCCGGCCGCCGCGAGATGGCGCCCCGGTCTCGCCCGAGGATGTTGGGTCACTTGTCGGTCGATCCGCGCGATGATCTATCGACGGATAACGAGCGCAATCGGCCGGGGTAGCAGTCGGACTCCGGCATCTAGGGTTCCGCACCGACGAACGAAATTGCGTGAAATTTGCAATCACAGTAATTTAAACGGGCATCGTATCGCTCCATACAAATGGTAAAACATATTTAAATTTTGTTCACAATTAGGTACTTTCAAATCGATTACTTATAGACCTATATCAATATTATAGACCTATATTTAATTTGTAAAACGTATGGTTCAAAAGTTAAGACGTATAAAACACTAAGTTGATGTTTTTCGAAGCTAATAAATCGTAAAGAAAATCTGACTTTCTTGCAATCTTTAATGCAATTTTAAATACCTGCCCGTCACCGCGCATCGGAGTGCTTTATAAAAAGTACCCCAATTTTTTTTTATAGTAACCTTTTTATAATTGAATGGCGATTCACATAAAAAAACATACTCCATAATTATTTTCATCAAAATCGATGAGAAAATATAGTTATAAGGCTGCGACATAAAGATGAACGAACAGATGGTCAAGACAAATCCATAAGGGCTTCAATTTTTTGCCTTTGGCTGTAGAACCCTAAAAATATCGAGTGTGAATCAATAGCATAATGTTGAGCAAAATTCGGTACCTGATGCGTTTTGTGTATTATGCAATGACAATTACAGGTCAACTCGCACTCACCCGGTTTCATAATCAATTTTCAATGAAGTTACTCAATCGCAGTGTACAGATTTTTTTAAATGTCTTAAATAATTATGTAAGCCTCAGTTATTTTCATGTAGCTATGTTTGTATTCTACTACGGTATTGTTGCCAACTTTCTTTAGAATAATAAAGTATATTTGATTTTAATAAAAATAAATATAGTACAAATTTACAAAAAAGAGTGCTACGTTTTTAGATTTTTTAATGTTAATCTTGATTATTAGATTATTTATTTATAATTAATTTTCGTGGAAACTTAAATTTGTCTTATAATACCTCTTCTCTACTGCAAAAAAAAAAAAATTTTATCTTTTAAAATATTAATGACATTTTAAAGGACATAAGGTGACGTTCTAGTAAATTTTGTGGTTTCAGTTATAAGTAACTCTATTATTGATATAGATTATAAAGTACACCTACATAGAGAACCTACATTACCTACTCTATTTTAGAGGACGGTTGGCAACCCTAGTGATGATTAAAAAAAAATGTGTGTGTGTTGTGTGTGACACGGACGACTGGAGTTTACTCCTTATGAACGATAATAAAATAAATAGATTAGTGAATGAGGGTAAATGAATGCATTTTTATATTACTTAAAGCATGCATGATACCTTTATTTATATTAATTATACAATTAATTCGTTAAAATACATAACAAAACTATAAAAACATAAACAATGATAATTTTATGTTTTAAGCAAGATTGGTTTCATTCACCGTTTACGTCATATATATTCCAAGAACAATATCAACACCATTGAATACTGAGACAATTGGTTTGTGGTAACTAAAATATGATACATGGACGTAGGAAGATATATATGTATAGACAATTTTACTCATTTGCAAAAAATTGTTACAACACCAAATTACCGCGTCCACATGTTTTTCACATTCTGGCTCACTATCGCTGGAAGAACACATTTCTATATTTTATAATATAGTGTAAACTTTATTTATCTGTCAGTTCTCTTAATTTACATATAAATAGCAAATTAATAGATTATTAATTGATATAAATATAGATAAAATTTATAATTCGAGATCAAAACTTCGCAAGTTCACAGTTGTTATTTATTAACATTAAATGAATAAAGTATATACTGATATAGTTATGTCAGCGCTACACTTTACATATGCTACTAGGGGATGCGCAAGATAAGTTGCGCATAAATATGAAAACTATACACGTGTATAGTCTCCCAAGACACAAGAGACTGACCTAAACGTAACATAACGTAACGTAACGTAACGCCAAGTTTGATTTTACTCCCCATGATTTTTCATACCCCGGGCTTACATATGAAGAGTCTATTCTTAAGGAGTAAACTCCAAATACTTGTATTATTTTTGGCACTTATCTAATTAAGTTTCAGCATCAAATCGTTGACCAATTAGAATTGCAATAAATCCAAGTAATAGTTTAAGTGAAGTTTTTGCGTAATTAGGCAATCCGAATTGAGACTTGATTACATAATTTCGTGACAATAAGAAAAGCTGTTACATGCTTGACGCACGAATGTGACAAATCATACTTCTTTGGCGTGAATAAACAATATTCACAATATTAAATATCCTTTTCGGAAATATACAAATATACATTTATTATGAGTCATTATTTGTTTATTTACAGACGTGCTGAGCATTAATTGCAGCGGTCGGCTAACTGAACGACCGTATTGAATTCGAGCGTGTGTTACATTGGCGCGTCACAGTCATGCACAAAATACACACGTTTTTCTTAATGTGTCAAAAATCCGTGTTTCCTAACGTGTCAAAAACAGTGTAATTGCAAACATTTTTGCTCATTTATTTAACGGGACCAAATTAATTTGTCATGTGACATCAAAGTTGTTAAGCATTTAAACTCTTTGTGCACAATTACTGACCAACGTCGTTTGCACGCTCTACATTACCCCCCGCGCATCAGTTGATAGGATGCGTCATCGTTGACCTACATCCATGTATATTAATGCCATTTATTTCACATCAAACAGCTTGTTTAGTCGAGCTCCATAACAAAAACTTAAAACGGACTTTATGTATTAATTTCACATCAAAATCTAAATTCTATTTTGATGCGAAATGAATAGTCTTCTATTGCGCTAAGGTTGTGCATGAATAATTAGCTGAGTATTAATGTGAATTTGAATAATTTTAAGGGCGAGTAAAAAGTCGAGTCTAAATTCACAAACTTAATTATCGCTTCATGTATACCATTTTTTTAGTCAAGACATCATTATATATTTCGTGTCGTATGTACACAAGCGACACGAAATTCTTATTTTGGTATAAGTTCGACCACTGCTCGTGCTTTGTGACCTACTGTCAATGCCATGGTATTCAAGTATATATACCGAATAAATATAATTATTCAACGACGAAACTTCATTCTTGCCGACCCTTATCCAACTCACGAATAGGTTTATGGTGACGTTTAAAGGGTATCATTCCTAAAAAACGTTTAAAAACGGGAATAATTGTCGGCCCAGCATTCTGCGGTAATTCGAAAGTTAATTACCGAGAAGCGCTCCGAATATGCCCGTGGCCAGTCGTCGTCCCATAAAAAGCCGGCGATAGTTCGGCGCGGGCGCCGGCCGGCGGGGCGCGGGCGGCGCGGCGCCGTGCGAGAGCCGCTAGAAATCATCCGCGCGTCCGGTCATTCCGCCTGTATGTTGCAGTGTTTTAATTATTAATGAAACCGGCCGCGGGAAAGCCGCACTACGCCGCCGGCCGGCCCGGCTTCCGCTCGCGACGCTGCGCTTCATTCATAAAATCGACACCGATCGATGAACGGCGTAACCGACCCCGACACGTCGATTAAATATGGATTCTATACGTACTACTTAAAACTTAGAATCCCTTACCGATAGTTTCGTTTGCGCTTCTTCGTTACGATATCGATGCTATTCAAAAATAGAAGCCGCCAAACGGCGTAAGTTGTAATACGGCGCGTACGAGAGTGGTTTTTCTGTACAAAACGGAAAGCAGCTTTCGGTCCGTGAAAACGCGTCCGTCGAGCCGCGCGAGGCGCGCCGGCGCGCCCGCTGCGCTCGCCGCTGTGAATGGGATGCGTTCGGCGACCGGCGAGGTGCGAAGATCTAGTAACAAGGGAAGCCGGCGCGGCCGCACCGCCGGCCGGACCGGCCGTCTGCCGGCTCGCCGTTCAAAAGCGGAAATACTCGATACACTAAAAGCGGTCCGTTTTCCGCTGCAGCGCGCCGATAAATAATTCTAAATCACATTAAGAATTATCAATGTAGCGGGCGTTTTTTTTTTCTTCTCTTCATCGTGAACAAGAACACCGCGCAACATTATTAAAGGAAAAAACACACATTATCGATATGTGAAATCGTTACGAACTTCCTGCGTTTAATAGATCGAATGTCGATGCAATCTCCTAATCGGTACGTGGAAGGTAACGTGTAGTTTTTTTTTTGCTTGTTTCAATGCGGCGCTCTAGGAAGGATATTAAAATTTTATTAAGGCGACGCTGCAACGTCCGAATCGAGAGTTAAGGCCGAACTTAACGCGCGTCGACGCGCGGCGGACGTAAACACGAAGTAACCGGTCAAGTGCGAGTCGCACTCGCCCGCGAAGAGTTCCGCGCCATATTGCATTATCCAACATTACATCTTTTTTTATTACTTTGTAAAAATAGAGTTCATTCTATGGACGTATGCAATAGTATGCACGTAGAACAGACTAAGGTAGACGTCTCCATACGGCGCAGGAACGAATTCGACTCACCCTTGGCCGGTTTGTATAGTGCGCCGTTTTACTTAAGAGTGTACATTACAGTGATTCTAGCTAGAGGTTTGTGTATGTTGCCATTGTGTCCATTATAAAGAATGAGCAAAAAGCACCGAATAAAACGTGTTTTTTTTGTATGGGAACCCCTTTTAATTTTTGATTTTTATAAATTTTTATTATTTGTTATTATAGTCATCAGAGTAGTACACGTTCTCTGCAAATTTGAAGAATTATTATGGTGCAAATTATTATGGTTCAAAAGATACATCCCTGTGACAGACGGATAGATACACGGCGAAACTTAAGTAATAGGGACCCGTTGGCCCCTTTGCGTACGGAACCCTAAAAGCCGACGTGTTCGCATTCGTGACACTTGCTGGGCGCCCGTGCGACTCGCCGGTCGCGGGGGATTTAGAAGTTATGGCTCGTAAATATTTTTATTTTTAAATGCACCGGCATTACACATTTGCCCCATTTTCGATCGGTCGGTGTCCGCTGTCCTGAGCTCGTATTTTTAGAATGCATGCACGTATAAATTAGAATCCGCTTTCGCCGAACGTATTAATTTCATGCCTTTTTTTAAAAAAAAACCGTCGATAACTTATATTACAGTAATAACAAAGAATCGTGATACATGATTTTTATGCGCATGCGTCATGATTTCAGGGTGAAGATCGAGCGGTCAAAGCGATATCATGGATTCTCCAAAAGTACGAATTTGAGAGATCTGTAATAACGATATCAGAATGCTGCAACATGGAACACGACTGTTCGGTCGTAATAGGTTGTTGAGAAATATGATTTGAGAGGCGCCACCTTTGGCTTTTTAAATCTTTTACTCAAAATTATGTAGAACCAGACAGACTAGCAATGCATATGAATTCGTATTTTCAGAAAGTTTTTTGTAAACGTAGATTGAACATTTAAAATAATACATTCTCTCGAACGATAGGTGTTTAAGTTAAAGTTTTATGCTCAAAATCAAAACAATCGTACAGAAAAACAAAATAAATCATACTTTTATTACACTCATACTTTCTCAGTGGCTGTTCCAAGGATTGTTCACTTTTTAAAATACGTAGAATGTACATAGCAGATTGGTGTGGCCGCCATTTGCTTTTGCATACAATGCAAAACAAAAAAAAAAACACGTATAAAAACATTAGAGTTAGAGTGGCGGAGCGCATACATTAATAACCGACAACCGTATCTCTTATAATATATATATTCATATGTATATACACACACACACACACACACACAGACAAACACACGCACGCACGCACACACACATACACACACACATTTATTTATTTACCGTGGATATAAGATACATATATTAAGAGATAAGATGGAAAAAATACTATTATTTATAATATTCGCGGACAAGTGCGTATGTAATTTTAGAGAACTGACCGCAGTCCGGCGGAGTGCCTTCCGAACAATAAACGCGTTCCGGGAATCGTGCGGCGGGCCCCGTTCGGGACGTGCGGTGTCCGGGCAGAAACGACGCCGCACTGTCTGCCGGCACAAAAGGGCGGGTTTTTTTTAAAAGCTCACCTCGAAACCGCGAAACGTTTTCTGCCGGTATCCATAATCGACCTTGACGCTCGGATGCTAATGTCGAAAATGCCGTGTACACAAATTTATCTAAGCGGTGTACGAATAATAAGCGACGCTCGCATGAAAGGAGCGCACACAATATGGCGTCTTCCCCGCGCGGGCCGGATATAGCCGGATTGTTCGCCGTCGTTCCCTTCAATGGATGCCGGAATAAAAAAAGCGTATTTACGATTATACACGAGCGATTTGTCACCGTCACTCGATACGATTCTCGCTGGATAGCGATTATCGTATCCAGTTACTGGATATGCGGCGTATCGCGCCTGCGCGATTGATGTCGCTATTCCCGTAGCGAATTTTGTGCGTTGTCTTCACGGCCGGTTGGCGATTTTGGTATGACGAGCTAGCTGAAGTTTAAAAAATAGAAATAACTGTGAAATTGTAAACTCCTCAGGAATTGATAGTCCAATATCGAAGTAGTTTTCATGAACTCATTAGATTTATAAAGCCAAGATTGAGAGGCGGATCCGGTAGGGAGGCCATTGGGCACATGATTCCACTGGGCTGGATCCGTCTGTTACTGTTGTAAGCGAATCAGAACTTGTCCTGACTAACCTTGACTATGTGATGCCCTCTGAGTAGAAGGCTGGATCCGCCCTTGTCATAATTATGCAGCTTCTCTTATTTTATACCTACCTACACGCTAACTCAACTGAAATAAATCATAAAAAACCTTTTTAGCTTATGTCTGGAAAAAAATCTTTCCTATATTGTAATTCTTGACTCAATAGATTACCAAAAATTGAAAAATCACTCGTTAATTATAATGTGTTTATATATAAAATAATTCTACTCTATAAAAATAAGACGTCTTATTAAAAAGTAAGCTTACAAAGGATTTCTCGGGTTTTGTTCATGTTTTGAGAAAACTAGACTTTAAAAAGCAGTACACAACCAGAAAATGCGCAACGAGCTACTTGCATTACCAGTCGAACATTTCAATATAATGTTATTAATGATCGAATACAGCTTCCAACGTTCAAGTATAATATTTTTCCCGCGAGCGCACTAATAGACACGCTGAACCCCCTCCTGGCTCGTCGACACCCGCGTCGTCGTGTGATCTAACGGGGCTCATATGAATAAATACAAATCACCGAGTACTGCTACTACGTATCTATTCACATTTTAACCGTTCCATGACATTCGACACATACACCTAATAAATATCACACGCTAACAGGCTGAATAGTTAAACCGATATCGTATGAACGGCGGAGTTCGCGCGAGCCGTTGCGCGGGCGCCGGCCTCCTCCATCAGTGTCGCTAACCCGCGCGAGCGGTCGTTAGCTGAAGCACTTCCAGAGTAAACAACGATCCGTAAGTACGTCGGACGTCGTTGCGACGCGAGTGCATATAAATTGTGACATTCCGAGAACGTCGCGCCGGCGCAGTGACCGTCTGAAATGCTATTCAAGAATATTCGAATTCCCTTTCGAGTATTATCCCGCACGTCGATCGGTTCTCACTGAGCTGATGTGCAGAAATAATTGTACTATGCCCTAACAGACAATGTTAAATTACTTCTTTAGAAATGGGACCGGTACGTATGTCACCGCCGTCATACAGATACGCGCAGGGAAATAATGTACCTGTGTATGAAAAAATTATTCTAAAGCGCTGAGCGACCAGAAAATTTGTATCGAAATTGATTTTTGAAATGCGCTTCGTTCCTTAATAGTCGAACGACGCGAAAACGTAACCTAATAAAGTGGAATATTATAGTTTTATTTTTCTAAATTTGTCAAAAGGTCACAGACCGCTTGCTTACTCCGGTAGTAGTATCAGAAGTTGTGTTTGAACATGTGTTATTTTGTTTAAAAATAGTCGTACATTGAATAATAAAATTAATTTCGACATATCGCCTCGTTGTGTACCAGATACTGACGATTAAAACATTGCTCGCCCGTATAAAGCTGTTACAATGGGTTTTAATAATAATTGTAACAATTTCCATGTAAAATTCAGTTATCGAATTGAACTTTTGCTTCGCACTTATACGTAGTATATGTATAATTTTAGAGAAAATGCTATCCCCCCATTCCTGTAGTTTGAGACTCTCTTATACAGCTCGACACGCGAATCCCATCCTATAACGCATCTAAAATTTTGCATATACTTATGAAAGTCTGTAATATGTGAATGTGTTCGTAAATATTATGTATAAATTGATTACGGTCCAATGTACAATACCATGCGCGAAAAATAAAATATTTGATTGTTTGATTGAATATTTCTTGATTTATAAATACCACTGACTGGGGACATTTTACAACTGTATTTTCAGATTTTTCAGAAAAGTCTATAAAATCATAAAATATAGTTGCACATAAGGTGATTTTGATATTAAAAGAAAATCGTAACTACGCAGCCATATTTATATCAACTTCAAAACATTCCAATGTTAAAAGTCATACAATTTTATATTTGTACATAGTCACAGGCTCCAGAGGTCAGCACTGGTGTCGTGACCCCTGGGATGGATGCTTGTGTCCCAAAAATTTTATTGAACTAGAGCCCGTCCTGGCTGGACTTCGACTATGCGACTCCCCACCTTCTGATAAAGCGAAACCGGCACTTTCATGGTTAAATTATCCAAGCCAAAGTGAATAATACATGAAATCAGTTTTCGGACCGTACGATATGTGCGTTTCGTAGCCACAAAATCACATACAAGTCGGCCTGTCTTCGATCGCACTCGACCGGTGTCACATCGATCCGCGTAATGGATACCGATTTGTCGCTGACTGGTCGTCGAGTGTGTGCAAAACGGTGAAATGATCTCCCTTATTGATTAATGAATCGCTAAAATAAACACGAACATTTTCAACAAATTAACACGTCCACCAGACGGGGGCGCCGCGCGCGCCGAACTTTCGACAGATAATCAGTCATACGATGCGAGATAATTTTTCACTGCACGAGAGAGAGAGAGAGAGAGAGTGAGAGAGAAGAAGAGGTGACTGTTTTCCCTAAATAAAAATAAACCGCGGCCAATGATTTATATTCAGTTTGAAGCTACATGATGAATTGTTAAAATGATGAAATAGATGGACGCGGTTCGGGAATAGCACTCAAACCAAATTCAGGTAGCGGAATAAAATAATATTTTGCGTTGTTCAGACGTCAAGATGATAAGATTTAATCTGACTTATGTCAGCTAATTATTTTATATTCACATTCACGATTCTTGGCATAGTAACTTATTCATGAGAGATCTTTACAAAAATATTTTAGAAATACTATTTCGACATAAACATACATCATAAAAAAAATGTTTCTAAGTAAACGATTGCATGATTTTGTAACCAAAGACCATAGGTTTGGTTTATAAATTTGTGAAATTTTCATTCGTACTTTGTGTGCAAAGATAATATCAATGTCGGGACAATCACAAATTTATGCACACATTTTTCATAAAAAAAAAAATTGATTACGATTAACGATTACGTATACAAATGTAAAAGGGAACGTAACGGCTTCGCCTGCTCCTAAAAGGGTATAAAGATACCGCGGCTGACACGCTTCAGCTCGGACGCCGCTGCCGGTCGTCGCAATGCGATCAAACTCATTACCTATTATGCGGGTACGTGCGGCTGTTGGTTTTCGTTTATTTTCCTTCTAATCATAGAAAGTCGTGACGTGAACTTCACGTATCGCCCGATCATAGATAACAAACGAGCGTTACTGTTGCACAACCGGCCATTACCTCCGTCTCCGGCTGTCTATGGTTAACATAACTAGTTTTATTAACTCACTATTACTGAATGGTCACGCTTCGGATGCGGAGGCCCTATTTTTTATTCGGACCCGTACGGTCGAGTAGACGAGCTTTGAACGTGACGCAGTTTTCGTTGTGTGTTCTTCGAAAGCTTTGAGCCTCGAGGCCGCTAATCGTGGAGAGTACACGTTAGATTATTTTTTTATTGTTCAAATTAGATTTATGGAAAAATATTCTTTAGCATATAAGAAATAGGTTTTTAAACCGTGCGTTACCCCTTGATGAGGTATATATTCATAAGTGATCACTCAATGTGAAGCACTTCATTAGTGATCACTCACTAATGAGCACTTCGTTAGTGATCACTCACTAATTCTATTCTTCTACAAACCTGACGATTTAGCAGGAGGATAGACGCTAGGCCTGCTGGTCTGGTGGGCAACGGACCTATATTGTGAATGCTTCTGATATATTGTAATATACGTAAGCATACGTTAGATATATATTCAGCCGTCAATCCGTCTCAATCCGATTTAAGATTGACCGTAATCCATTCGCAATATCATTCCGTTGTCGTTATTGGTTCATCGGTTCCCGGAGCTCGATTACAATTGTAGATGTTTCGTACTGTATGTATTAATCCGAGGCATGATAATATCTAATAATTAAACATAAATGTAGATTATTATTACTTATATTGTATTATGTATCGGATTATTCTAAAAGAAAAACCCTGGTTGGCTATATCCTTGATACACTCATAAGTCTTACGTCAATATACGTCTATGCATAAGATGATTTCGGACAATTTGAAGGAAAATTTCTTTCAAACATGCAGAAACGTTTGTTCTGTTTATTTCACTCATCACGTGAAACATATAGCGTGCCCACGCGCTAGCGAATTGTCGATATGGTAGAGCTCATACTCAAAAACTTCGTTCGGTTATACACTAACAGATGGCGTTAGTCCATAAGCTCGTGTTCACGAAGTGACCCCTTTACATACTAAAACATAGACGTCAAGAAAGAAAACTATGCATTCCTAGTAATTACATGTCCGAATAAACGCACATAGCACGTCAACGACAGTTAGAATTACGAAAACATTCATATATTACATTATACGTCCAGTGCATAAACTTATTACATTTTTTCGCGAGCGGAACTTATATCATCGTCGGATCGAAGGTCTCTGCCCGCACTGGCACCGAACCTAAGACACCATACGTACCGCGACGCGACGTGTATTACACGACGCGAGCGTTCGTCATATCCGCAGCGCGAACCGCGATTCCAACTTTCGAACGTTGGTTTCATTCATAAATAGCCCACCTCCGACGGCCGGGCCGCCGCCGGCCGCCGCAAAAAGCGGGACCCGTCGACGATGAATGGCGGGGCCGGTCGCCGCCGGTGAGCGCGCGGGGAAAAAAAGCTCGGCGTACTTCGCGCGCCGGTCGCCGCGGCTGAATATCGACTCGCTGCGAAACCCTCGGCGGCCGGTTGTTAGCGCCCGAGAGGCGTTTTTGCATTCGCCTTCGTATACACGGGCGTGTTAGTGCCGGAGAGGACATGCTCTTAGATTAAAAAAAAAACTCGATTTCTGTATTCGATCATGCTTTCTATCTGGAAATTTTGATATTTCCTATGATGAAAAAATAATTTTATTAAGCCATTTCCTTTCAAATCTAGATCGGTCCAAATAAACGTATGTATCTTAGTAATTTTTTTATAAACTTATTTTATTGTTATTCTACGAATAAGAATATTTTTCTACCCTGAAATAATAACTAGTTTACGGAGAACACTTCTTCTAAGATAACTGTAATACATATTGAACTAAAAACTTAAACAAAATTAATTCATTTTGAAAAGATCTTTTGAAAATGGTTATTTGTCAGTCCGTGAAACTACATTTTATAAAGTTCAAGTCAGACCGGAGACGCGCCCTACGAGCGAACATAGGTTTAGTGCCAACACGCTAGGACTCGTGAGTGGCATCGCTATTCGTTTCCGATTTTGTAATTCGTTGCCGTGAGCTTAACAGTCGAAATTTTAGTTTTTACAATTTATAATGGATTTCGGCGTTTCATTACACATCCCATTTCAATTAATACCTAAATCATTATATTACCAAAAAATTCCGTTGTCCATCTATTACGTACGGAAAAAAGGTTTTTCGTATTTCAAAACTAAAAAAATTCAGTAAAACCTTTTTGATTGTGCTGTTTGTACTTGGCTAGTTTTAATAATAAAAACGGTGTCTCGCCATTTTCCTATTGTATTTCGGTCCATCAAAATTGGTGAATTTAACGTATAATTCCAATACATTTTGAAGTTTCATTACAAAAAAAGGGAAAAAATGCGTTACAAGCTGGGAAAAAAATTGTGACATTTATAGATTTAATATATTGTCGGTAAGAGTAACAGCACAAAATTGTTTCAAGCGTTTTAGGTGCGATAATTTTAATGTTAAAGATGAACCTCGCTCTGGTCGACCTGTTACGGATAAGGTGGATGCCATTATGGAAAAAGTAGAGCAAGACCGGGATATTAGTTCTTATAATATAGCCGAAGAGGGATTGATCACAAAACAGTTTTGTCTCATTTGAAAAAAGCTGGATATACAGAAAACCTCAATATTGGAGTCCCACATGAGTTCACTGAAGGAAATCCATTGAATCGTGTATTCAATTGGGATTCTCTATTGAAACATAATGAAACCGAACAGTTTTTGAACAGATCGATTGATGATGGTGATGAAATATAGATTACCCACGACAAGAACGTGAGAAAAAGAGCATGGTCAAAAGACGTCAAAATAATCCACAGACTATACCGAAACCCACATTAACTCGCAATAACTTGATAATATGCATATGATGGGATTGGAAGGTCATTATTCATTATGAGCTTTTCCCGTGGGGAAAAATCATCAACCCATTATTCAGATCAATAAAAAGGGTGTGGATTTCACCATGATAACGTTAGACCACACAAATCTTTAGCTACTCAGCACATATTGAGAGAGTTTGGTAGAGAAGTGTTAATGTATCCACCACATTGCCCTAACCTTGCAACCCCAGATTTTCACCTGTTCCAGTCTCTTCAGAATTTTAAACGAATTGTCTAAAAAGTATTAAGTTAACATCAAGAAAAACCACTGTCAAAACTACTTGTCACAGTTTTTTGATCAGAAGTCCCAAAATTTTTACAGCAATCGCATTATATCACTACCAACAAAATGGCAACAAATTGTTGAACAAAATGTTATATATATCGTATTATTAAATGTAAATAAAATATGATGAAAAATTATTTTGAATTTGTACATGAAATATGAAAAAAAGTTTTTCCTACCTATATTTCACTTTTGAGTAATAAACAATGACAATACAAATTCTAATAACAATATTACATTACGAACTATCAGAATATCGAACTGCCTTAAGCAGATTAAAAAAAATGAAAAAATAATTATCGAAAAAAGAAATAAAAACTATTATAGAGTTGTGTATTTTACAAGAAATAGTGATGCTTAAAGGATTATTAAAACTTAGAATGTGTATGTCAATTTCATCTAACTATTTTAGGTTGACACATAATTCAGTTATTTATTGACAGTTTATATAAAAAATAATAAATTCACTAAAAACCTTAAGAATATATGATTTTTAAACTGAAATTAAAAATAAAACTTTATTGGTGTTTAATTAAAAGATATATTGATATACTAACCACAAGTTGTTTCTATAAATTCAGGTTTTTTTTTTGTATTCAGACTATTCTAATTTTATTTCTCATTTTTGATTTTGATTCCGATATCAGTTTACATCCTAATCCCGCTAAATATTTAGTACAATGCATTACGTTGTACAGTGTTACGCAAAATCTTGACAGTTTTACCTCAATGCTGTCGCAATATAAGCGCAGTGTTACACAATATCACCGCAATGTTACAGCGATGTTACCATAATGTTATACAATGTACACTATAGTTCCAACTAAACCTACAAAATGTGAGCAAAATAAAGATGCAAGTTTCCCAAGAATAGGTTTGATCGTTTTGTAATTATAATACGATAAACAAACAAATACGGAAACCTTTTATAGTTTTAGAAAATTATTGTAATTCACTATATCCATAAAATATGTAATTTTGATAATGTAAATAATCTAACAGGTCGTACCAAATATAGGTACCTAGGGCGCAGTGAAAACATTTGGAATAAATGAGAAAAATTACTATGAATGGTCAAAATCGAATTTATTGTTTCTCAGTATATTCTCCGTAAGCAGAATGTGCACTTCTTCATAACCAATTTCGAAAAAAATTGTGCCACTCTTCCCTGGTGACCTTCGAAATATGTTATTCATACTCTTCAACAGCTTCTTATGGTTGATGAAAATCGTTAGCCGCGTAATTGGTTTTAATTTTAACGAAAAAAAAAGTTACAAGGTGCCAGGTCGAGACTGTATGCAAATTTGCTCATAAGTATTACATTTTTCTCCTTCAAAAAATTATTTGTCTGTTTGTCCGTGTGAGAAGCGGCATTGTCATGGTGCAAGACGACACGACGTTCACGGTTAGTTTTACGGATTCCGTCAATAACTTTCGGTAAATAAATGATGGTGTACCGATCACTATTCACCGTACGAAAATTCTCCAAAGCAACAGTAGCTATATATACAGTTTTATTAAAAAAAAAACAATCATCCGTTTGGAAGTATATTGTTCGAACGCCACTTTGGTTGATTTCGGCTCATCTCGATAGACCCATAAGGTCTGTTGCTGCTTTTTTTTCGGTCGTAGCAAGAAATACATATTTCGTCACCTGTTACTGAGTCCCACATAAAATTTGACGCCCTTCCTTGAATTAGACAAGTATGGCATTGCACCAAGTGACGCGGTCCGTTTTTTGAGCCTCAGTCGCATTATATGGGATCTACCACAAGAGTTATAGCTTTTTCACATCCAAATATTTGTGTAGGTTTGATTGTATTTGACTCATGCCTATGCCTAAGAATGCTCAAATGTCATGGTAGGTTACATGCCTGTTTGTTTCGATTGTACGGCGCACAGCATCGATGTTTTTGTTGTTCGCAGGTGGACGGGCGACCATCACGAAATTCGTCACTGAGATTGACACGACCGCGCTTGAATTCTGCAAACCAGTTATAAATAGTCGCCTTGCATGGTGCTTCATCGTCAAAAGAAGTTCGAAGCCGAGGGAGGCTCTGCTGAGCTTTCAAATTACACTTAAAATCGTAGAAAATCATAATACGAAAATTTTCTCGGCTTAACTCCATAGTGATGAACACACGCAACTTTTAAAATTACACCACAATGTAAAAACAATTGATAGTTAGGTAAAAAAAATTGTATCCTACAGCCAAAGGTTCCATTTCAAATTTGTAGCGATTACTTTTTAAAAATTGTTTATGTAAGTGCCCAGTTCCAGAAACTTATAGTGCTACCCACGTATTATTGATTGTATTTCAATGTAAAATTAGAATAACATTGCTTATAATTAAAACATTCTCGTAGTTTTAGTTTAATACATTTATTTATTTTTAAATATAAACAAGATAAAATTATTGTCCACGATACAAGACTTTAATAAAATGGAATTTTTAAGTACTGTAGCAGACATAAGTTATTTCCACTAAGAGCAATGGAATTTATTAGGAAAATTTTCGAATATTTTTCGGAATTTCGACTCCATCTTTTATATGTGTTCATTATCAAGTAAGATTTTGACTTACGAGTATATAATTTTACGTGTGCCGAAATCGATTCTTTAAAGTTTCAACGCATATCTATTATTTAATCGTTAAGACACACGGTAGATTAATAAGTTACCTAACCATGATTATAATAATTACAAATTATGTATTGAAGGTTGTTTACCGGTACTTTTCGTTTGAAGGCACACAACAAAAAAATTCTAATGTAGCCGACTACGGTTAAATACACGTTAAAGCTTTTAAAATAGGCACGGAAAATTAATGTTTCAGTCGGTTCCCGGTTAACGCAGGTTTCCAGAGAGAGAGAGCCGCTCGCCGAACGGGTATCGCTAATAGTTTGCAATGGGTTTCGCATAATGACTTGAACCTCCTTAAGTACAGTCGACGGCGAAACTGTGTCTCCGCTTAAAAAAAAAATCTAACGATTTTCAAGTGGCGCGCCGCCTTAATAACATCCCTCGGACCGTTTCTGCCGCTGATTGTACCGGCGCGCCGCTCACCGGACACGGGCCGGTCGAATAATTCATACTTCATTTATTTTGTTTTGATTTAATCACCGACACGCGAGGTGCAATGATCTCCTCGCGCGGGAATCGACCGGCACCGTTATTATTTTGTCTACTAAGCAGACCGGTAGGTAGGTACCATAGACACCTAAGCGATAATGAATGGCGATGGGCATGTACATTGTCCATGGTCCTCGCTTCCATTAGTTATGGCCGTCGTGGTGAAAATTTATTTTACCAAACACGTATCTATTGTTTTATTAAATGTCCGTGTATATTCTAACTCTGGCAAAAATTGCATATATTATCGGTAGATACAGTATTAAATGGCTAGTTTTCTTTTTTACTTACGTCATTGAGCTGTAATACGTCGTCGTAACTCTTCAAGTTAAGAATAAACGGTAGGTCTATAATATTTGTCTGAAGTTGATACGATACCTGAAACAAAAACCACAATACATAAATGAACATGTTGAAATATAAAACATATATAATAAGATTTACCTGAAGTTGCATTCTCGTTTTCTACAACTAAGATCCAATATTGTATATTGATGAAATTTTTGAAATTATCTTGCATAATACCCTGTTCTTAGACGTTATTCGCGCCTTACTATTTGTACAAATTAAAATGTCGTTTTGATTACTGTTTTTAGTTTTTGAATAACATTTTCATGTTAGTTGACCAGACTGAAAAGTTCTATGGCTGCCTTCGATATCAGCATTAAATCGATATACAAGATGAGCAGACTTATTCCATATCATATGGGCGAAGTCAATAGCGACAGTTAGTATATATATATTTGGTAGAAATAAACACCACATAAAACTCACAAAAAAAATTTGCATGACAAATCCATTCTCAACGGTGAGATTATAATATCCTTTATGTAATACGCCTCAAACCTGTTTTATTTATCGCACGACACATTTTTAACCATCTCCAACCCTAATATTAGACCCATCCTGACAAGTAACAGTCGCCCTCATTGAGCGCGAGAGGAAGGGGCGTGCCCGGGACATATGCCGAATAATACGGACTGGGTAATTGAAATTTAAGACCGCCGCCTTTTAAAACGTCCAAACGGTACAAGCGTCAACCCTTCACATGCTAAAAACGCGACTGGCTGTAACGCGAACACATACGTAGGCACGCACGTGGAAGGCGTATCAGAGCCGAATAAGGACAACAACTTTGTTTAACAATGGCTGCTAATGCAACAAACTTTTTTCTTTTAACAATAGCGGCTGCGGCGGCTTAGCGGTAAGTGCGTTGCCTTCGAACGCAGAAGGTGTCGGTCGGAATCCCGATAACGATATGTGAAATGCCCAATGAGTTTTTGACTTGAACGCACGCCAGAAATGTCTCTCTACCCGTATCTGAACAACGTGAAGTGAAAAGAATAAAACAGTGTATGCTCCACTCGGATTGAATTAAGCCTGACACAACTAATGCAGCCACAGGCAGGGTAAGCAACTAAATAGAATAGTTTATGAGACGTTCGTGACTCAGTGATCATATCAGATCGGTGATAATAATAATAGGTAATAGTTTGATGATAGAAGTAAGCGACGTACGTCAAAATCGACAAGGTGCGCTGTGGTGACGTCTCTGAGAAATTACGTCAAACAGTCGGTTTCGTCAGCTGCTAGCTTGGTGAGTGATTTTGACGCGGCTCGAGTACATCCGACTGTAACGTTAGTTTTATTCCTCTACATATTCTTTTTTATGGTCAGTTCGTTCTTCACATGTCGGCCACTGATCCTCGTATAGAGGAACGTGGGAACATGGTTATCAACACCTCACGATTGAGACGAAACCTGTGACGTGTCGTCAGGCGGACACATGTAGGTTATGGCATCTATGTATGTGACAGGATCAGAGCTTTTGTTATTGTTACGTCATGAATTTTGAATAAACGTAGATTGATCTCCATGAAACTACATGTAAGATATTTATAAGTATTTTGTTATGTATTCCTAATACATAGGTACGAGAAATTTTATTACATGGTTTAAATGCAAAAATAAATAAACTAAAAATATGAAATTGAAAATCCTAACTCAAACAAATTCTTTTAAATTTACCAACACTCTTAGTATTATAAACAACTTTTATTATTTATTATGAAAAAAAATCAACACAAGTAATCATTTTAAATAATCAATCATCATATTGTACAATCAACCTCCGTAGTAGTATTACACCAACAAGCGAAAAATCTCACGATAATTTGTCATAAGCCCATAAATGTTTCGGTGGTAACATAAACGCCGCGTCAAATTAGCCCGTTTCCTAATTAAATCTATTAAAAACCCGGGTCCCAGCGATAGTATCGGTCCAACTTCCGTATTTATTTGTGCCGTTTAACCCTTCGCCGGCGGCTGCGGGAGCGCGGGGTTAAAAAGGGACATTTTTCAGAAGCGGCTTTAATGAGACGTCGCCACGGGTTATTTTAGGAGTCGGTTACATTTCACGGGCGAGAATTTGAATTCTTTAATGTACGGTTCATCGTGGGCGATTTACGTCCGGTGCAGAGTTACTGCACTTTCTTTTCCTCTAAAAAAAGGAAAAATTTTTATTTTTTGAGAATTAAAAATATAAGGTCGGATAAAAGGATTTTCGTATTTTATATTCAAATTCAAGATAATTTTTCATCGTATTTTATTTACATTTAATTGTGATATGTATGGCGTATACACATTTTGTTCAACAACTTGTCGCCATTTTGTACGTAGTAACATAATCCCATTGCTGTAGAAATTTTGGGACTTCTGATCAGAAAATTACAAGTAGTTTTGACAGTTCTCTTTTCATGTTAACTTAACATTACCTCAATAAGTTTGAAGAAATCGAAACAGGTAGAAATCTGAAGTTGCAAGATCAGGGCAATATGATGGATACATTAACACTTCTCTACCAAACTCTCTTAATATTTGCTGATTGGCAAAAATGCATCTGGTCTGGCGTTATCATGGTGAAAAACCACATCTTTTCTGTTGCTCAATTCCGACCGTTCGTTCTCTACTTCTCGCTCGAGTCTCATCAGCTGTTAGGGGTAGAGATCCGAATTGGTTGTTTTGCACGGCGATGAAAGCTGATAATGAATAATGCCTGTCCAATCCCACCATACACATAGCGTCAACTTGTTGCTAGTTAATTCGGGTTTCACTATAGTCTATGGGACTTGCTTTTAAGAAATTATAACACTAATTGTTATGATTACTTTGGATAATTAATATGTGTATAGGTGTTTATATTTTAGGCACGACACCGATTCCAAAAAAAAAAGGGCAACTCGCTTGTCTGCCTATAAAGTGTAGGGTGAAATAAATATAAGTGGTAGCTGGAACAAAATGAATAAATAAAACGTCAAAACACATTACCCATAGCCATCTTGTGAAATTAATAATTTTCGTTTTTCTTGTAATGCAAAGAATTGATAAAAGTTATTTAATCTGTATGAAACCCGTTTCGTTGGATACTTAATTGACGGACTTAAAAAAAAGATTCTGTATACGACGTGTATACTTTTTTTACGTCTGTTCACTGATATCTTGTGAACAGTGAACAGATTTGTATTGTTTAAAGTGTATTTATTCCATAGAAATAGATTCAAATGTGGTCCCATATCTTTTTTTACAAGAAACATACCATTGTTCGAATAAGCGGTAAAAGCCGTGTATATAAATTATCATTGATATATACGCTTTGAAGGAATTTTGTGTTATTGTGATATTCGGTTTAATATGTAAGAAAGATCCGTGCTTCCATTAGAATGTTTGACAATATATATACATAAAAATTATACAATATATATATATTAATAATTTTTGTATTCACAATAGTTACTACTTCTTAGGAGTACATTAATACAGTACAATAATTCACTAACTTAAAAGATGAGCCGGTGCGAGTCTTCTCGTGTGATCCCGTTGCAACTATGTATATTATTTTTTAATAGAAAAATCGTATTGCCATACAATATATCTCTCGTTCTTTAGCGATATTAAGCGAAGTGCCTAATGTGGAAAATACAATAGCTCCCGTCGGCGCGACGCCACGCTCAGTCGACTCCGGCGCCGATGGACCGCGACCGTGACCGAAACTGCGGCTCCACCGCGACTGCGCACGTTTACACGCATGGTGGAATCGCCGACGATGCGGGCGACGTTATTACAGACGTCACAATGCTTAGCGCTCGTGGCTGTTGCTGTTGTTGCACGTGATATGGCATTAGCGGATGCAGCGGTTGGCCGGTCCGACTGGACACTGTCGCTTTAGGGTTGAAGGAAGGCTTCGAGACGGTGCATCCTTATTCGGAAAGGATGAAATCTTCTGTTGTATGAACGGTGCTGTTACTGAGCACTGATTAGGCGTGGGTCGTATAGTGAACAACTGTTATTGTTTATTTTAATATTTTTAATAAGCATAGATGGCTATTGAAAAAAAAATAGATTTTGGAATACTGGTAAATTGGAACATTCTAATAATACTCGGATACAACTTCATAGAGATACTGTGACGCTGCCTGGAATTATATACAGCATTCATTAATATTTTTAAAAGATGAAATAATACATTCTTTCATACCCATCAATATTTTTTTTAAACACGTTCGTCACCGCGGTTCTGTTCCCGTATTCGATTCCGGTACCGCTATTAGTTTCCATACCGACCTCATTCTGAATGAGATCGCTATGGAAACTAATATAAGCTAGATCTGCTCGTGATTCCGACTCCGTTCTCGCTCTCCATCCAGATCATTCCCATGGTCGATCACGCGCCCTGCGGTTGCGTCCGCGTGGAATATTCTTATTCTATGCCACATTCGTGATTACTTCGTCCACTCAGGTAGGTTCAATAATTAGTGTAGTGCTTAAGAACTGTTACTTCGAAGGTATGATGGGAATATGTATTAGGTTTGTTACCGACGAACACAAAAATTACTTAATGGATAGCGATGAAACATGGTATATACACATTTACAATCGGTTCCATATTTTTTGAGATTAACCCTTAGAAAATAAACAAATTTTGTCTCTTTATAATATTAGTGCACATAAAACGCCGTGCGTCAATTTAAGCCCAATTTCTACAACGTAATTAATGAAAATGTAAGTAAATGTACAGTTAAATCCATAAAGTATCATGAAGTTATTTATAGTGCATCGCCTGTCAAGAGAATATAAGTTTTAGAATACACAGCTGCAATGGGTATGCCAATATTTAGCTTATCAAAAATATACTTGTTTTTAATCGATTTTTGGATAAAAGCGTACCTTACTGTAAATCTAGTAATAATTTAATATATTCAAAAAATTTTAATTAAAAAAGAAGTATATATATATATTAATAAATAGGATTCTTGTCTGTGCGTGGTTGTGGCGCTTCCATGTTACTTCATCTGGGCTAAAGATACACTAAAACTATTTTGACTAATATTATTTGCTTGAGAAATTTCTAATATGTACATACATTGAATAACACTTATTGGAATAAAATATTACTACAGAAATAGGCGCTTTTGTAATGGTTTACGTTCGTACTTATAATATTAGATAGGTTTATCGTTTGGCTTTGAAATACTGAAACTATTTTAGACGATTTTTATAGCATAGTTGAAGACCTAACGAACAGGCGAACTGTAAAAGTAGATGGTCACCTTTGCCCATGGACACGCGAAACCTCAGAGTGGTCACCAGAGCGCTGCCGGTCCCTTGGAAGGGTAATAGGATATTTAATGGAAGGGGATCGGGTCGATGGAAGGAGTAGAGGGGGATTCGGCCACCGGAACTCTCACTCACTGGACGAAATAAAGAGTGGAAAAGTCACTCCACGTCTCTATTCTGTGAGAGTGCAGTATTTGACCCGTCGAGCCGACCCATTCTTGCGCCGCAGCCAAGTTGGCCATAGTACGGCCCCACCACAGTAAAGAAATACATCAGTTTGGCATTATTTCATTATAGACTCACATTTTAAGCATATGTAGGCTAATGTTTGCGTACATTGCAATGTACATGACCGTCACATATATATATTTGCTTTAATAATATTTAATTGGTACGAACCAATTTATTACCATAAGCAGTGTTACGTGAAAAATTTACAATTAAACATACTCTATAATTAACGGAAAGAACTATATATAATAAAGACCAATAATGTTAACGTTAATGCAGAAAACCTTATTTATCGATGCCAAAAGTCCACGATCTCATTAGCATTTGCGGTCTCGAAGATATGAAAAAGTGACCAAACTGTCGGAACAGGAAACTGTCACATCGGACCACTAAATTAGCGACGCGCCGGTAAGTTTCAGCTTATCTCCGACAAACCAGTTCTGCACAGCCGCCGTGGGAACTACGCCCACATGCGAGCCGACGTCCACGTCCGGCAGGGCTGCTGTGCGATGATCGTTTGAATGCGTCGCTCGTCCCCAACCGACACACGATGAAATCGTTTCGATCCTATTCGATCGAAGGCTCATCTCGTCGATCGATTCGAACCATTACGATTCGACGAGCGCGCAAGATTTCGTTACATCGCCGCGGCTTGCTCGTGAACGGATCGTGTGCCCGACAACCCTAACGCTGACCATTCATCGGGAAACGCACGCGCATGTTGTTTCGGCACGCATGCGCGGCTGTGTGCGTGACGTATGCATTCACGAGATGAATGTACGCGCGCGCGCGCGTGTGTAAGTGTGTGTGTAAATCGTGTTACGCGTGACCACAGCTACCGTTACTAAATACACGTACAGTTGTACGCTTTAACAAATACGACAATATTTATACGGCTGATGAACTATTTTGTTAAAGACCACTTCATACCGGTGTTTAGATATTGAATGAATATTTTTCGCCTGGAAAAGTTTTTTTTAAACATAACTATTTGTTGGATTAACAATATTTTTTATCTGGGTTTTTGAAAATGTACAGTCAAATAATATAATTTTGTCAACGAAATTCCGTAGGCTTTCTCAGCGCATTCACACTGTCCGACTAGTTTAAGGGATTACCTAACTGTAAAATATAAACACTGTGTGGTTCCTGTTTTTGGTTATAAATCCGCAAATGCTAATGAAATCGAAATAACTAAACTGCCCATAAATTAATTGGTCAAGTTCTCTGCAACTGTATTTTCTCTAAATATCTGACAAACGAAATTAATGATTTTTTCTATATAATTATCATCAGGTTTTGAAAAACGAATCATCTTTTTCATATTTATATAAGAGCTGTATAACACGAAACACGATATTACGCTTTCATTCATATTCTATATTATAACATACTTTACAATAAAAAAAAACAAAGCCAAAGTCGGTAAAGATCTAAACGAAAGAAGGGCCATAACTGTGTGGCCCTTTTTTAAAGCGCTCACGCTCGCCCAGGTAATGCCGCCCACAAATCAGGGCGCGTTGGGCGCGTGACGGACGGCGTCCTGCCCCACCCTTTCAGCTTTCAGGCGGCGCCGGATGGAGCTATTATTTATCGAAACCGATGAAATATAAACTTCTTTCCCTGCGCGCGACAGAGCGGATTACTTACTTCGAGACCGACAGCCAAACACGAGTAATGTTTTTGTATGTTCGCTTAACAAAAAATGTCTCGACGCGCGACACCTTCTGGAAGATTTCGACATTAACTCGACAGCGGTGCCTTTTAAACTGTGTCTTTAAAAGGGCTCATTATGAATGAATCATCTGTAGCTCCGTTTTTCAGAAGCGCGGTCAAATGTGAATATTCGAATTGCCTTTGTATTCAAATAAAATTACAATAGGACATACCGTAATAAAAATTTGTTAATTTCTTTATTTTAACCGTTGACAGTTGCGATTATTAAAAGTCAAAACCACCGTTTTTGCAGCTACTATACTTTCATACGGTGTATAAGTTAAATGACGTCAAACAATCTATACTTATAAAAGAACGTGTGCGTGTATATATTCCTCATGGACTCCAAGATGGCTGGACCGATTTTAATGAAATTTTCAGATTAGTTCAGCGGATTGTCTGGTAAAGTTTGGTAGTGACTGGATTAACAGAATCATAAATAGTAAATAGTATTAACGAGGAGCAAACGAGTGTGCGAACCATCAAATCATAAGTGGTCGCCACTGCCATGGACACTCGTATCTTTGGAGCGGTCACCGGTGCGTTGCCGACCTTTTGAGTGAGAATATAGAATCGCAATAGGATATCTGATGGAGAAAGGAGGGGGCTGATGGAAGGCGGTTACGGGGTGATAGAGAACCATCGTACCAAGTGGACCACCGGAACTCACACTCACTAGACGAACTACAACAATGAAAACTGTTATTTCATGCCTGTATTCTATAAGAGTGTGCACAGGTCGAGCCAGCCCATTTACGTGCTGCGGGCAAGTTGATCACAGCACGGCCCTACTACAATATATGGCAAGTTTGTGTCGTATTTGACCTAAAAATTAATACATTTTCTGGATGTAGCAAAGCACTGCACCTATAGAAATCTGCTAAAACTTCGTAACATGACCGCTTCCATCCATCCACCAGAAGCCATCTGGCTATAGATAATTACTGCTACCCGTGTGAAGCCAAGTCGTGTCGTTAGTACTCTATAAATTTAAATACAAAATCAGCTGTATTTCAATTTATAGAATATTTACGTTTCAGTGGAGATCCAAATTAGTTTTTTATAGCACATTTCTATTAACTTCAGTCACATTTGTATTAATTTCAGTATATTAAACATTTACAAAATTTAAATAATGGTTATTTATGACGATCGCCTATTTATTGTTAACATTTCGTGTTTCTTAAACTCGCATCTCCGGTCGTAACTTCATCGGATATCTAACGAGTAGCAGCAGAACAACAATTTTATGTGTTCAGGACGAGTGGTTGTGATCCATAAAAGAGATGTCCGCCGGCGAGACAAACAAGAGGTGGCGCGGTCATCGCCTCCCGGCTGCGCGCGCGCATGCAGGGCTAGCGCACCTTTAAAACTTTTAAAGATTTGTAATGACCCGGTAGATTTAGATGCGTTCACATACACGACACTAATCTAAAGCAAGACAATTTCTTCTGCATTTTGCACTACTGTAAATCAGATCGGAAAACCACCTACAACACCTGGATATCCAGACAAGCTGCCGGAACTGGAATGGAATGAGCGTCTCGATCTATTGCTAGCCTATAGGGTGAAGCCTATAGGTGTAGAGTACATAAGTCATTATTGAAATTTGAAAAAAAAATGAATAAGTTGGCCACGTACCCAGAATTCGAAACAGAATGCTTCAAAAAAATATTTTGGTGTCAAAAAGCTCACTGGTTGACTCTGTACGTCTGCTGCTGTTCGCAATAGATCCGATGTCATATAAACAGATAAATATTTTAACACATATCATGTATAATTTTGATATAAATAAAAAATGCATATAGTTTTGAAAAAGCTCTATGTTATGTTACATGGTAAGAAGTTATATAAACATGCTTTCTTTGCGCACTAGCAAGCTAGTGGGATTGCTTTTGGGAAAGCCTTTTTGTTGCTACATTTTCATTTTTATCTATTTCGATAAATAATTTAGTGGGAACACCATTTTAAAAATTGTAGATTTTTTTTTCATTCATACTTGACAACCCTAGGATCTACGTAAACGATATTTTGTAAGTACCGAATGATATAAAAAAAAATCCTTTTAAAATTATTTAAATTCTGTTTGTAATGTAATTAGGCTGTTGTTTAAAGAATTCTGATGTGTGTCTATATAATTACGATTTTTCCCGTGTCCTCGCACATCACAGTCGTCTCAAAATACTCGAAATACGCTCGTGGAAATGACATTCGGTACATGGTCGTTATACATTATTTCTGTTTAACTTTCAAAGATATAAGTACATCTATCTTATCGAGTCAGTTGCCATTGGTGCACCCTTTTTCATTACAGATTTTACAAAGTCTCGGCTCCGATAAACAAACTTTCAAAGTCGACTTCATTACATATCTTTTCCGTATTTGAAACACTTGGCCTTTGCCAAAATTTATGTTAAAAGTATACCATATGCCGCGGTGATAAATAATAAGACTTTGTGATAAATTTGAAATTTATAAAAAAAAATCAGTAAGATAAAATATATTGGTTAAACTTAAATAAACTCAAGTATATTGCATTTATGATAAAAATATTTAGCTGTAAATATAATATATAAGTGAAAAGTTCCTAATTTCCCTTATCAAAATAAATAAACAGCCATGAAAAAAATAACCCTAAGTAAAATAAGAAATTTACAACAATTTTACTGAATGATATTTGCGTTTAATAATGATGTCTTGTTTGTCGCAACGTAAGTTAATAACACGGCCCAGTAACGACACGTGCTCTTAAAGAAATTAACTACGGGAAGCCCTGTCACGGACACCCGATCGCACTTGACCGGTTTTATCCCAAAAGTGAGGCGCTCCGCATTCGGAGGCGTCGCCTGCGCAACACGGAGCGGTGGCGCGCCCGCGGGGTCACGGCCTTTCGGCACGCCTATTGACAACGATCTTTATATTGTTCGTGATTGAGTTATGACGCGACGCAGCCCGCCCTCGGCGGTTGTGTAGCGATGTTGTACCTATACGAGGGTGTCCATTCTTCGCGATTCGTTACATGGACCCATCGAAAATGTATGCAGTGGAGTCGAGAAGATATTTGGATTTCTGTAAAAATTATTTTGTATGTAAAATGCCAGTGCTAGCACATGGCATAACATAAACTCACCCCTATCATGTAGAGGGACAGCAGAAACCGTAGATGTACTTCTTGGTACTATTTTTTATATACTTCTTTTGCTTCAATAAGATAGTTATTCATGCATCCAATCCTTTCAATCCAGTTCATTTATTTCGGATAGGTAGTTGCTTAGAACCTGCTCCTTCTTTGATATGCTTGATGAGCTCGGTCTGTATGAAAATCCTAAAGCGCTCTTTGTCGAATCTTTCATCACACACAGTAGCTCTATAGATTTCTTTCAAAAATCTACTCTCATTCATTCTTTCCAGATAGCCAAACCGACTCAAAATATATTTTTCTTCCTTAGTCATTATATCCTCTTTCAAACCACACCGTTCTCAGACATCACTATATCTGAAGCCATTTTTCAAGGACCACATTTCACACACAAGGACATATTTCACACACTTTGCACAGAATTCGTATTTCCTCTGGACTGATACTACTTTCATGTCTCTTTCGAAATACACAATTACCACTAACTTATATACAAGTGTAAAAATGGGAACTTCGTTGAAGATGCGCTTGACCTGCAATAATTTTCCTATTCGTAGAAGCACCCTTCCTAATAATCAGTTTGTTTCACGCGTTCATTCCCCTTCTATTGTATTCAGCACTTTTATCTTCGTACATAAAAAGCATCCCAGAAACAAAGTCTTTTACTTGTTAAATTCTCTCATCTTCTATTAATGTGTTGCACTGTCAGGTTTTGCCGTTTCGAAGCACCATGACTTAGACCTTGTTTACACTGACGCTACACATCCTAGACTAACACCTCTATGGTCAAAGCAGTTAGTATAAATACCATTTATTCTAACGCAGACATTTGAATTTTCATTTAATTCTTCTTATCAGTTTACCTTATTTCATTTCTTTCTACTGTGTCATGAGCTATTTTTAAATCTATTAAAGTACAGAAAACGTTTTGGTTTTTAGGTAAAATTTGCTTCGTAATATTTGACAGTGAAAAGTTTAATCCGTACATTTCATTGCCGTTTAAATCTCGTATCTTAATATCAGCTATTTTAAATATCATAATTTTTGCATATAATTTGCCAACGACGCTGAGAAAAACAAATTTTTCTTCGTACAGAGGCGCAGTGACGGCACTTTGTCCAAATGCATAAATGCCATAGTCATTTATTTGTTATGATTTTTTTAGTTGAACAGTACAAGCAATTTTTATGAAATTTTGTATAAACGTATCGTGCATAATGGAGGCGAACATAAGATATTATGCAATTTGATATCTCAGAAGAAATAGAATATTGCCTCATTCAGATATGGTGTTGAATCAGTTTTGATTAATAAATATTATCTTAATACTTAATAATAATGTTTAATAGTGATTATCTTATTATAGTAATCGTAATTACTGGCCGTATAACGACAATACAAAAAAAAAAATAATTGTATTTATTTTTAAAGGATTAAATTTCATAATCTATACATAGCAAATAATTGTTGTATGTGAAATTGAAATACTTTTAAGTTACTTTCACATTTTTTAATTTTTATAAATCGGCATACTCAATATAAATGAAGGGATAATTAAATTATAATTTTCTAAAAAGCATCTCTTTTATATGAGCAAACGGCGAAAACGAGGCTCATTACAATTTTGACGCATTGAACAAAAATGTGATTTTACGCTTATCAATTCATGAAAAATCCTTGAATTCAATGCTTTAAGAACTATATACTAGTACAGGTTTTATGTAAAAACATTATGCTGTAAACATACTGCACGGTGATAAGACACAAGAGTATAGTGGTGTCTTTCACGTATCATAGGTTATATTCTAGAGCCATCCATTTCAAGAAATTATGATTTACCGAAGTATCATAAATAAGTGCCTATCTAAATTCCTTCATCATAAAATCCCTTATATTGAACTCGATGAGGGAAATTGCATAACAGGCAATGGCAATGGTCAGTGCTTCTTTGTCGTCACAGAGGGCTTGTTGGGCGTCCTAATCGATACGTAGTATGTAATTATAAGAAAAGGTAAACTATTTTACTTTTTCCTTAGTAAAATATATCTTATAGTGTCCAAATGCAAATTGACTTAATTTTGCTAAAAATAATAATTTCCATACTTACACCCTTTGACCATATAACTAGCGGGCTAGAGTTAGGGTGTGAGTTAAAATTTATAAATAATTATTTTATTTTATAATTTTAATTCCCTTACGATTGCTAATGACCGTTTTTCTGGTTTTCATTTTTTTTTTTGTGTAAAAAACATCTTATATCTTATCCCCGGGACATAATTTACTATTTTATTTTATAAACAAAATATCATTACAATATTCGAAAGTGATTGATGAACAAACAATCAAACAGGCACATTTTGATATTTAAACTATATATATCGCAATTAATACATTATATAAATTTTGGCGTATTAACATTTCAATAAATATCTACGTTATAAATAAACACAACAAATATCTATTGCATTTTAAAATATTTTCAAATATAACATTTTATGTTGAATACATTTATACGGCAATATGATTATTCAACGTCGGGCAGGTGGCTTACAGTAAATCTCTTGTAGATCATTGATCTTTGTATAGATCCGCGGGC
Source organism: Eumeta japonica (assembly GCA_005406025.1). Classification (NCBI taxonomy): domain Eukaryota; kingdom Metazoa; phylum Arthropoda; class Insecta; order Lepidoptera; family Psychidae; genus Eumeta; species Eumeta japonica. The sequence continues at coordinate 351,020 of BGZK01000568.1, forward strand.
CGAGCGAGCGCCGGCGCCGCGGTGGGAGGAGGCAAGGCACGAAACACCTGCCGCCCAAGTACTGGGGACCAGTGTTTAATCCACTCCTCCGATAAAACTTTAAGACATCCGACGGTACAAGCCAAAGTACACTCTATCGCTTAGTAAGAAGAGCTCAAATCGAGTCCGCGCATTTTGGACTATAAGATTATACGGAATACGGTTCGAGAGCCAACGTCGCCCGGGCACAAATCTCGCGGGAGATAATCTCCAACTACTTTTACTACGGGCGAAGCGAGTTGTTAGCTCACCGGTGTCTTTAATAAGGAGCTTTTACAATGCCGAGCTAATATGCTGACCGTTCTCGATTTAAGGCTTCCGTGTAAACTTTTTCATGGCACACATTATGTTTGAATACATAACACATGTTACCTGAAAGCTCAACATTTTTGACAATTTCTCTACAAAATGAAAAAATTAAAATATATGAAAAATGCAGACATCTAAGGTGTACAAATTTCAATATTGCTTCGTTTAAAGATTGCTCAACACTAATTTTAGTCTCAAATATATGGTTTTTGAATGGTAAAAAAAAAATTATGTAAATATTTCACTGCTATCTCTAGGCGCGTCACTTTCAAGACCTTATAGTACGAGTGTACATTTTTGTTATTTGTTATGATGTTCGGTTTTGTATTTTTATCATGAATTACTGAATTAAGTAAATGTTTCAAGATAGTCGTTGATCTATAATAAATTACATCGTAAAACCAACTAAATACGATAACAGTCAAACCCAAAGTAGTTTTACTAGTTTCGAATTTCCAATTTTAATTGAATCGATTTGGTGATTTTTGAAAATGGATACCATTGCTTTACTGCTTAATCTATAAATGTTCTTAAAAGAATCGGCTTTCACCGAAAAAATTCGTAATTGTAAATTGAATTGCAGCGAGTCGTCAATTAAATTTAATATCCAAAGCGCATTTATCAACCGAAGGCATAAGTAACGGAGCGGTAGCCGACACAAAAATCCGTTTGACGGAGCCAATTTGTCAGACAAGCTCGCGGCGCCGGCGCACACCGAGATCCCGCCGAGAGATATTGTACTACCAGTTTATATTAGTCCCGAGATAACTTATTAGATATTATTGACGTGACAACGTCTTAAATTAGGTTGCGGCTGGGAGTCACTTATGAAAAGTGTAACGCTCGGTAAACGTAACGATGAGTCACCGAACGAGAGGCCCGCCGAATGCCTTGCGTCTCTCTCCCACTCAACTATGATCGGTCTGCCGCGCGCTCAGCACTTAATTAGTGCATAGCTTGCAAATGTATTGCAAGTTATTGTATGTATATTTGTATATAAATACGTATGTATGTGTAAAGGTAAAAATAAAATTTTGTTAATATGAAATTCAGTGCGAGATTCTTTGTATAAATTAATGTTTTAAATATAATTCTTTGTATAAATGTTTTAAATTGTTACTATTATTTCATCCTTCTTCCTACTATACGAATGAATATTCACATTAAAATGATTTTACCATTCAAAGTCGTTGTCACGTAAAACTTTCGCCCGTATACCGACTTTACAGGCAACCAAATTTTTTTTTTCAATAGTGTAGCAGTCGGGAACTACCGGAAAGATTTAAGGATTAGGAGGAAAGAGATTAGGACTCACGTTACGAAATTGTAACATGTTATTGGAAAAGTAACGAAATAACCTTATCAAAATACACTAAAGATACCAAAGTAACCTTTTTTGACTATTTTACATACCATCATATTTTTTTTATTATGCCTTTTACTTTAACACAAATGATATGTTACAGTATTTAATATGTGTTAGAATGCACTTCATCAAACTGTAAATATTTACCGTTTCTTTTTTCCTCATTTCCTCTCCAAATTTTCCCCCATTCTACGAATTCGTTTAAAAAGCATTTAATATAACTGGCCGTAAACTAATTTTCGATCGATCTAAACTATATATTATCGTCAGGCAAGTTTAGGCTGTACTCCGATGAGTTTACCGCAAACGACTTCCCGACAACTGTTGTTGGCCACCCCGGTCACTCCAGCGCTGTTGCGGCGTACGTTTCTTTTCGTTTCATATTCAGGATCTCGACTTGGAACTCCACACGCCAGTCCCAGTGTACGTCCGGTGCTCCCGGCGTCGCCGATGCGGTGACGTCGTGCGGACCGACGGCATTTCGAAGCACGGATGCGGACGAGTTTTGATCGAGTTACAAATTCTTGGTCGATTCGCCCTAGATCGCTATCGAACACGGTACCTTCTGTGGGTCTATCATGACGCCCTAGACGACAGTCTCTCTATAGGGCTGCGCTTGTTGTGCCAATGTGATAAGCAAAAGGGATAGTCCTATAGATAGACTCTTGTCAAAGGCTTCACATTAAGCCCGCTAGTATATACACTTTTAACCTCTAACCCGTCGCCGTGCATTAACCGCCGGCGCCCTACGATAGGAGACATTGAAGGCACATCATCAAATACCGGCTCCCCGTTTCCTATGGAACCTGAAAAGCTTCCTAAATCGCCCATCGTCGATATGGAATGTTCAATGTGAATCCTCGATGACCTCAAAAACGATTATTGCATTACGAAAACGTGGACAATTATCACTTTTTTTTAAAATTTTATTTTGGAGATAACGCAATTCCACGAACACGATAATAATAGCAAGCATATACCGGACATAGATTATGAGTCGAACCCTGGACCTCGGGTACTGGGAATGTCGCGCCGCGGGTCCGTTTGAAGTGCGCCGACTGAGGCCGCCGCCGCTTATCTCGGCGCGGTGTCGCGCTGACAGTGTGTACGTAACCTTACTCGCGACTGCCGGCGGCCGGATTACGTAACGGTTCTGTTGCACCACCGATAACTTGTAACCGTTCCAATTAGAATACGGATTAACAGAAATTTAAGTCGGACATCAAGACGAGAAGTAAACAATTGTTTTTTTTTTCGAAATGCATGTGCACACACGGAGCGAAATGCAAATCGTGCTTCACTTGCACTGTCCCATTAAATGCGTATGCGTTTTCGCTCCTTTGTCTAAATATGTAGAAAATTGTTATACGCTTTCTTTCCGCTCGCGGCTACGTCCGCATGGACATTTTATTCCTTCATCTCTAAAATAAGTGGATCTTCTTGCAGTCTATACCGATCTCATATGCCCGTTCTCAATTCTGATTCCAGTGGTGTTCCTGATTTCGATACAGGTCATGCTCTCGAGTCTAATTCTAGTCCCACACCCAATTTAAATCACGGTCCCGTTATAAATTTAAAATAAAATATAGGCTGTATTACTCAGGAATAGTGGAATTTTTAATGGATGAAATATTTCATAAAACTTGTGTAGTGGTTCGGTCTATATATTTTCAATTCATAGTACAAACACGCGGTCGAAGTCGGGCATAAATACTAATTGGTGTGCATTAAGCACCTGAGAGTATTCGCTAACAAAATTTCGAGTCAACCGATCGACTGCTTTGCAACCACAAACACACGGACACTTAATTTTTATATACAAGATTCAAGATTTCAGAATTATAATTTGCTGAACTATCCGTCTGTCTGTGTTAATACATATTCAAAAAAGTTTACAATATATATTAAAATTTACAATATACATGTACAAACACATTAAAAGTATCTGGATATTAATTCTATATTGTGATGTACGCAAAGTGCAACTCAAGCGGTTAAACCTACCTACGTGCTAATTAGTTTGATTGGATTACTGAAAAGAAAATGGTTGTGATATGTAGAGAGATAGACGACTAGACAGAGATGTAGAAATGATAAAGCATATATTAAAGTCTCACAAAAGGGATTCCGTTTTTATATCACAGGGACGAAATTCTAAAAAATATTGATTTTATCATGATATGCGTTTAATTATTGTCGTAAAATGGAGTCATCCTCGTACAATGTTCTTTTCGGATAGAGGTCGCTTCGAGCAATCGTGTAATGAGTCCCTGAGTTATAGTAACCGCATCCCTACTTCCATACAGATATAGTCAGGCGAATTAATAATTGAAGTCCGTGAAAAAAAATTTTTTTTTTCGTTAAATTTTCTCCCTTTAATTGTCGCAGTTAATTGATATACTCGACTTGATGTCAAGTGTGTTTACTTAAATGTGTCCCTTACAACAGTTTGTTTTTTTTACTTGCGCGATATGAGTGCAACGACAATAATTAAGTCTTAATTTGAGCGCGCTTCATTTACTTTAGCAGCTGCGCAACCGACCTTTTCTCGGCGTCTTTCGATTTTGTTGTGGACAAAGTATAACTTCCCACGGGAGGAATTGTTTGAGTCCGTTTTCCAATGTTTAGATTGAAAAATCTATCTCAATATTCAGTTTAAATAGCGTTATTATGTAGTTTAAGTCACGTAGTTGCTATTTGTAGTGGGTAACCGATAACGATGTCAGGAAATAGTGTTAAATAAAGTAATATCTAGAATTTCTTTTTATCTCGTTTTGTCAGGGAAGACATTCATAGAGATAAACTCGAAATATAAAGTGTATCAAAATACAAATTGCCACAAAAATAATTGTCGAGATGCACAC